>JAMXDD010000003.1:21394343-21930578 GCA_024733475.1 Syzygium grande | reverse complement strand
GATGGCATTTGAATAATGATGCTAATGGGTAATTCATTTAATAAGTTCATTCCCGAAACGATCATATTAGTGGTCGATTTGAAATACTCTGTTGATTGAGTTAGTTCACGGCTTTGCTGCTCATCTGCTAATAGCCTCTCTATGATGTAGTTACTCGTATTGGACTTGTTCTTCCTATACAACTACAGCGATCAATCAAACTTCATCAAGCAAATTGTAGGAATTCTCTTCAGAATCAGTCCTAGACCAATCTCCCCCTATTTTGTCAGAAATGCTATTGGGGTAGATTCCTTTGTAGAGGATGTGATATCATTGCTGGAAATTGGGTTAGAGGATGATGTTCGTGTGGTTGCAATATGGGGAATGAAAGGAATTGGTAAGACGACGGTGGCAAAAGTCGTCTGCAATTGCGTTTTTAGGGAATTTGAAGGTGTTAGCTTACTCGAAAATGTCAGAGATGCAAATCAAGTTACGCTTTTACTTCTTCAGAAGAGACTTCTCCACAATGTTCTTAAGGTACAAGATCTAGGGATGTTTGATCTTAACAGCAACATCAACTAGATAAAAACTAAGCTATGCTGGAAAAGGATCCTTCTAGTTCTGGATAACATCACTAAGAAGGACCGAATTGAGTATTCGGTGCTGGAGATCGAGAATGGTTCCAACATGGGAGTAGAATTTCGATAACTACAAGAGATGAGCAGTCGCTGTAAGATCTCAAGGGAGATAGCAGGTAAATGCTCCTAGTATTGACTCGTAAAGAATCGCTCCAACTCCTGTGTCGCCATGCCTTCTGCAAAGACCATCCTGTTTGTCATTACATTTTAATGATTGTTATAGATAAGTTTGGATTGGTTAACTGAATATCTAACTTCAGTTTCGGGTTATATTACAAGTCATTTTGGTTCTACCATAATCAATTCACTCACATTTCAAAGCAACAAAAGAACATATGGACCATGCGGTACTGAAAAGGGAAGGTATTTTTCATTTCCAGCCATTGGCGAAAGATCATTGGATTTTATGGAAGTTCTGGTACCTATTTGGAATCTATTGGAGCGTACTTAGAACAAATATCTCGTCTTTATCCAATTAAGTCTATCGGGCCATTTGGAGGCCAAGGTGGACAGCCTTGGGATGATGGAAAATATAATGGCGTGAAGAAAATAAAGATACTGTTGGAAAGTGTTGTCAACTGCATCGCCATTGAGTATGACAAAGATTGCGAGTCCATTTAGTCTTCCACACATGGTAGAAGTGGCAAAGGCGAAGTTTATATGGTGAATTTATCAAGTTTTAGGATTAGGAATATCTTTCTTAACAATCTTTTCTGTTACTTTGCCACCGCCAAAGAAAGTTCATTGACTTTCAAGTCTGTGTATATCGTCATCTTTGCTGCAACGATTGAATATGGAAGGAAAAACCTGAAAGAAAAAAGAAATGAGGAGCTTAGGTTAAATATGATTAGTTTTAGCATTTACTTATTTTCATTTCCTCCGTCCAACTTGATTTCCTATCATAATTAAGCACATTAATTGCTAACTTTGTAGGTTGATTTGGACTACCCACACGAATACTTAACCATGGTCTTGGGTTATATCAGACATGATTTTGGCTCGGTTGTCATTCGATTGCTGACATTTCAAACTAATACAAGAATGCACGGACCGTTTGGTGAGGAAAAAGGAGGGTTCTTTTGCTGTCCATTGATATGTAGCAAGATAATTGGCTTTTATGGAAGATCAGGTGCCCATCTTGATTCAATAGGAGTTCACTCAGAACCAATTTCTTGTTTTGGTCCCTCCAAATCCATCGAGCCTTTTGGAGGTCGAGGCGGCGGCCCTAGGGATGATGGTATCCACACAGACGGAAGAGAAATAAACATAGTCGCTGGATCCGTAATTGACTCCATTGCTTTTGAGTATGAAAACAATGGGTCTACAGTCCAGAGCCCTAAACATGGTGGAAATGGAGGAGATAGGACTTACAAGGTATGACCATCTTTCAATTACACGCTCTTATATTGTCATGTGCAACATCAGTCAATATTAAGTTGCTACTAAGGTCTTAAGCGGTTTTAAAGGTCATATTATGGACATTCACATGTGACTTGTGATGCAGAGAGTGCAAGAAGTGGATCTAATGACCACATATGGTTTAATATCAAACTATCCTGGAATTTTGCAACTTAGAGTTAACTCGTACAACAAAGTTGTCTCAATGTTAAAAACTCATGAACAAGATTGGACACACTAAAATGTTCTATTCGGGTCTTGTGCCTTGTTAGTCTAACTTGGTTAATCAGTGGGATTCTGTTTGTGGAGATTTATTTTTACTATTCTACGGTGAAGAGTTTGTGATTAAAATGTCTCACTTTCAATTTTTGCAGACTAAGCTTGATTACCCAGGAGAGTATTTGGCTTCGTATTCTGGTCACATAAGAGATGATTTTGGATCTGTTGTGATTCGTTCCCTCGCATTTCAGAGCAACGAAAGAACTTATGGACCATTCAATATCGAGAAAGGGACGTACTTTTCATTTCCTTCAACCGGTGGAAAGATCGTGGGATTTCATGGATGGTCTGGAAATCATCTCGATTCGCTTGGCGCGCATATAGGACACTATTATTAAGAGCTGACCATGTGTGCCTGCGCTTGTACGTGTCGGGTATACTTGCAGATGTGCTTGCTTTCAAGTGTACATCATCCATCATTCTCAGAACATTCCAATGTATGTAATTGGTCTTGTCGTATCTCTTGACAGTCTTTGCCATATTGCCCCATGATTTTGGAGAAGTAGATGTCATACTTAGAGCATCCCTTGGTTTGGTTCGTCACATCTTCAAGTCCCCAGATAATTCTATTTCTATTCTTGGACACCCCTTTATCTACATCTGGTATTGTCCCAACCTTGGGAGGCGGGACACATTAAGTGTGTGACCTCGAGTTGAGTTAACAGATTGTCAAGTAAAAACAAACGATTCCTCTTATAAGGTGGTGCTCGCATCTGGTTTGGGCTCTCCCAAACCCTAATTGTTGCTATTTGAGTTGATTCGGTTAATTGTGAAAATTTGTTCCTTCTTTTGGGAGCTGCCATTAATCTGTTATGGGTTTTAGAAACTTGAATAAGGTGCAAGAGTCCATCTAACTTTTACAAATAAGAGATTCATGAGTTCAGGGATTTGGTTCGCCAAATTAATCTAGCGCCATTTTGATATCTTTCTCTTCATGAAAAGGTTTTACTTGCGGTCTTCATTAATTTCATAATCATAGACCTTTAACATATGAAAGGCGATTATGCAGGACTGTGCAAGCAGAAAAGATAAACAACCTACAATGAAAGCAGTACATGATACATAACTAAATAAGTGAATAAAAGATGGGAAAATAAAAACCTGAGGTAAAAATGAATAAAGGCCTTGTTATTAGAGCCCGGACAGGATCCCATGAGCTAAGCCCTGGACTAGACATGCCCATGTCTCTAACTAAAGCATGCATGCCCCCTGAAGAAGACTAAGTGGTGCAAAATTTGATGAAAAAACATGCTATGCTAAAGTAACGAATTAAACTAACCCTAATTAATCCAATTTTTTTTTTATATTTTCTAATATCTAACATCAGATGCAGCCCTATCATGAAATGTCACTACATATGAAACGGAACATTCCTAAAAGCGTAATTTTTTTTTATTAAATGCCATCTTTACCCCTTCTCTTTTTACCTTTTCTTTTAAAGATATTTTCTTGGTCAGTTTTCATTTCTATTCTAAAATAACATATTGTAAGACCTATATTACATTTGGGCTCTGAATGGGCCCGATCACCCCGGAAACGCTCTGGATGACAGGTTAAAGTTAAAGGGACGTACCTGAACCGCCTGGGACTGCCCAGGACCCTCAAACGGACTGTAACTGGTCCTGGAGTCCGCTGTACAAGGCGCTAAAGGTGCTGGACAGCGGGCTCTTGTGCTCTTTTTTATCCAAACGGGCTCGAACGACCACGGAAACGTCCCAATGCACTCCTAAGGTCTAATGACACTAATGATGGCTCTTAATCATCCTATTAATTAACATGCTAAACATATAGGAAAAAAACAAAATGAGATTTGAACTAATGAAAAGTTAAAACGCCATAGCCGACTTAGCGAACTAAGAGATCGAGGCATCGGATCCGCATCGCACACAAGGGTGAGGCAAACCATTGTGCCTTGATTTTATCCTGGTTCAAGCACGGCGTTCTCGGTGAGTCGAATGAAAAATAAGTGTATTCCTACCTCAAGCGAGGTTATGATGCGGCAACGCTGGAGGAACCAAGGAAGGAAAGGAGCCGAGAGTAGAGAGAGAGAGAGAGAGGAGAGGCCGGGGATGGTGAGGGGGAAAGAGAGGGGAGAGTGTTAGAGAGAGAGAGCTTGAGAGAGTCGTGTGGGTGAATTTATAGAGAATGAGAGAGAAGCTTGTGGAGAAATGTCCGTTCAGTCAAAGGGAGAGAGAGAATTGTCACTTTCACAAGATCGCTCCTCTGTCCCCTCCCCGTTCCCTTTTCGAGTCCCTCTCGTGTCTCTTCCAAGAGTACCTGAAGTACTCCTGAAATGCTCTTGACTAAGCATTTGGGTCAAAGAAGTATATGGATGAGAGAGAGAGAGAGTGGGTGGCCGCCCACATGAGGGCCCTTGGCGGACCCAAATGGGTAGGCCTTAATGGGCCAATGGGCTGGCTTGAGGGCCCAAGTGGGCCGGCCTTGATGGGCTTAAGTGGGCCGGTGTATTGACCAGCCTGAGCTCTACTCGATTGAAATTTTGGTCGTTGGATCCGAGGTTTCCGAAATTATGATGTCCTTAGTTTAAAAATGCAGAAAAAACCTAGTGAAAAACATGGATGCAAGGTTATATAAAATGACTGTTTTATATCGAGGGTTGAATTCTACCGTTATTGGCAAATTCGAGCTCTACGAATTTTTGAAAATGTGAAATGTATGATGTATCCATTAGAAAAATTTAGATGTCAACAAGTATTTGATCTTTTCTTTGTATATCAAGTTCCATGCTTAGAGTAACCTATGCTAAGATTTGCGCGCGAAAATGTTAATTGTAAATATGGCCATATATGGCGTAATTATTTTTCTCTCTACAGAGCTATGGATTTTTATCATGGAATGCCTCAGGAGATAGATCCGGCGAAAGGGTATCATATGGGCCCCAAATATAAGGTTCACATAAACAATGCAAGGTAGGCTAAGTCTGTGGATGTGATTCCCGATAAGTTTTTCTATGCCATGGGAGAGAGGAACAGTTGACTTTTTTGCATTATTTTCTCTCTCGGGTCGGACATTGACAATAAGCTTATTTTAATTTTTTGCCTTGATCATTTCAAATTCACTCACATTTTCTGCTAAATGTCAGTATGATTTTAAGAGAACATTTACAACGATTTGAGCATCTTGCACTGTATCCCGGGACCATTAGCTAGCTCCCCAATAAATTATAGTCCATAGAGAAAATATTGAACAGTGGCCGATGAGCCGCATCCTATTCTGCTCCCGAAGTTGAACAAAAACAATACAACAAATAAGAAGAAGTAGAAAGAAATTTTAAAAGGCATTGAGTTGTCCCCCAAACCCATATGACACGTTCCTGAAAGTCAACTGTCAACATCTTTTTGCAGCTCTGGTTTCAGTGCTGTCAATTTTCGTGCAAATATTCTATATTTGATTCTGCATTTTACTAAGTTGAACGTACAATCTTCGGTAGACATACCAAGCTATTCTGTGGGTTGTAACTACCAGTGGGCGAGAGAGAGATTTTGCTCTTGCCATTCGATACATTTTTTTTTGCAATAAAATTTGTCAAATATATCCAAGTTGCAGACTCCAGATTTCCTTCAAGCAATCATGAACAAGTCTCTGGTTAGGTTAAATATGACTTGTTTGGTCAACGAAATGCATCCCACCAATCATTTTTTTACCCGCTAAATCATTGTACAACAAGGAGACATGCACGTTCAAGTTGAATATAATAGTTTTCAGAAAAGAGAGAAAGACAACAGACACGGGAACGACTAATGATCAAGCAAGCCAGTTGGAGATAATTTTTGGAAAAACAACATCCATGTTCAAATTCATCTCAGTGTCAAATGTGCATTATTTCCTCGAAGTCATCATGAAGAAGTCTCCGCTTAATGTCTTTTTAACATAAATACACATGGCCTCTCAATCAAAGTTTCTACACCACATATCAACAAGACAGGAACCATGTGTTCTCATCAATGGAAACATGACGTATTCGTGAGTTTCAGAGGCGAGGAAATGAGGAAAAAATTCATATCGCACCTCTTACGCGAGCTGAGCCAGGAGGGATTCACTACTTCAGTGACGAAGACAGTGACGATGCTGGGGAGGAGATCAAGTGCAAGCTCTTGAGAGCGATCTGCCACTCGAGGTTCGCCGTCATTGTGTTCTCCCCAAAGTATGCTGAATCCAAGTGGTGCTTGAATGAGCTGGTCGAGATCCTCGAGTGCAGAAGGCAGCTCAAGAACCATGGCCACGTGGTTGTTCCCATCTTTCGTGGCGTGAGAACGTCCGATCATTCGCAGTTGACGAGCGGAAGTGAATTCGGGGAAGGTTTTGAGAGGTTGTGTAAGATCTTGAGAGACGATGCGCAAATACGGACATGGAGGGATGCCCAAGCAGAGGCTAAGAAACTTTCCGGCTTCCATTTGGAGAATCACGCCCATGGGTACGTACCTCTGATTTTTACTTTTCCTAAGACATATTTAACAAATCTCCACCTTGGCTTGAATTTCCCAAAATAAAATAGTCAAGAAGTCGAACACATTCTCTTGGCATCCCTAAGCCTACGTGAGCTAACTCGGTGTAGGAAACAAGGGCTATAATGAAAGAACATATCCACTTCAAAAATAAATGTAGAACTGTCATTTATCTCTCCACCAAAGTCCCAGAAGGGGCAAACTCAATCAAGCATACCAATCAAGTTCAAGCAATGCTTAGACTTGTTGGCGGGGACTGGCTTGGTCAACATATCAGCAGGATTGTCAACTATACCAATTTTCTTTACCGTCATATTTCTCTCAGCAACTGCCTCTCGAATAAAGTGATACCTAACATCAATATACTTAGTCCTCTCATGATATGCTTGATTTATAATCAAGTATATAGCACTTTGATTGTTACAAAAGACAACCGAATTGTCTTCCTGCTGGAGCCCAAGTTCTTGAACAAGATTCCTTAACCAAATACCTTCTTTCACTGCTTCTGCTGCTGCCATATACTCTGCCTCTATAGTAGACAAAGTAATTATCGACTATAAGGTTGACCTCCAACTAATAGCTAAACTAAATAGTGTGAAAAGATAGCCAGTCAAAGATATCCTCTTATCGAGATTACCTGCAAAATCGGAATCCACAAATCCCAGAACTGAGGTGCCGTTGGAACTGTTTCTATCAAACACTAGACCCAACTCTGCGGAGCCTCTAAGATACCTAAGTATCCATTTCACTGCCTGCCAATGGACCATTTTAGGATACGCCATATATCTACTAATCACACTAACTGCCTGCACAATGTTTGGACAAGTACATACCATAGCATATATAATGCTACCGACTACACTGGAGTATGGGACATGAGTCATCGCAGCCTCCTCGACCTCTGATTGAGATGAATGTAGAGCTGAGAGTCTAAAATGGGATGCAAACGGTGTACTCACGGGCTTAGCATTTTGCATGCCAAGCCTCTCAAGTACCTTCTCAATATAACTCCTCTGCGAGAGATATAACTTCTCCCCTTTCTTGTCACTCTGAATCTCCATTCCTAAGATCTTCTTGGCAGGCCCCAGATCTTTCATCTCGAACTCCTCATTAAGCCGTTTCTTCAAGATCAACACATCTGACATGTTCTTTGTAGCGATGAGCATGTCATCCATGTATAAGAGAAGATAGACAAAGGATCCATCTGAACCATTCCTAAAGTAGACACAACTATCATAGTTGCTCCTATGATAACCACTCCTTATTATAAAGCTGTCGAATCTCTTATACCATTGTCTTGGTAACTGCTTCAGACCATACAAGAATTTCTTCAATTTATAAACATGATCTTCCTTGCCTTCTACATGATAGCCTTCGGGGCTGAGCCATATAAATAGTTTCCTCAAGCTCGCCATGCAAAAAAGCAGTCTTCACTTCAAGTTGCTCAAGTTCTAAGTCAAATTGAGCAACTATAGCCAGCAACACAAGAATTGAAGTATGTTTTACCACTGAGGAGAAAACTTCATCATAATTAATTTCGTCCTTCTAATTGTAGCATTTGGCTATGAGTCGGGCCTTCCATCTAGCATTTTCAACACCTGGAATTCCTTCCTTTTTCTTGAAGACTCATTTACACCCAATGGCTCTTTTTCCCTTAGGCAACTGCACCAAGTTCTGAGTCTAATTCTTGTGAAATGATTCAAGTTCCTCAACCATAGCAACAGCCCATTTCTCTGATTCTGTGCAAGTAACAGCTTCCGTATAGGTAGAAGGTTCCTGAATACCCATATCTTCTGTTGTCGTAAGAGCATAAACCACCAGATCAGAAAACTCATATTTCTGAGGAGACCGAGTCTGTCTCATTTCTCTGCCAGTAGTAATAGAGTATTGCTGCTCTACCTCATCTACAACTTCCTCATCTGAACTTAAATCAATAGGAGCAATTTGCTCGTTCAAATCATTCTGAGAGGTCTTTTCTAAAAACTCCACCTGAACCTCCGCCTCATTCATATTACTCTTATGTTTTCCTACAGACTCATCGACAACTTTCCTTTGATCAAGCATATGTATTTTATTAAATGTAATATCCCTACTACTAATGAACTTAGGTGAGTTAGGTTCCTGGCACCATAAACGATAACCTTTCACCTCATCAGCATACCCAACAAAAATACATTTCTTTGCTCCGGATTCTAACTTACCATCCTTAACATGATAATAAGCAGGGCATTCAAAAACCTTTAAATTAGAATAATCACAAGGCTTACCTGACCACATCTCAAAAGGAGTATTGCATTCTATTGCTGTTGAAGGAGAGTGATTAACCAGATAATAAGCTGTATTAACAGCTTCAGCCCAAAAATCTTTTTTTATACCAACATTAGAGAGCATTCATCTTGCTCTCTCCAACAGAGTTCTGTTCATACATTCTACCACTCCATTCTGCCGTGAAGTGTGCCTAACTGTACAATGTCGAACAATACCTGCATCTGCACATAATTCATTAAAATTGCCACCACAGAACTTAAGACCATTATCGGTCCTAAGACATTTAATCTTCTTCCCTGTCTGATTCTCAACAAGGGCTTTCCATTTCTTGAAGGTTTCAAACACATCACTTTTTTTCTTTTCAGAAAGTAAACTCAAACCTCCTAGAATAATCGTCAATGAACGTCAAAAAGTAAAGAGCACCACCCTTAGATGGAACCTGTGCTGGTCCCCATAAATTGGAATGGATATAGTCGAGTGTGCTCTTTGTTGAATGCATCCTCGTATTGAATCTAACTCTGCATTGCTTACCAAGAACATAATGCTCACAGAAATCTAGCGAGGTCGTCTGCTCCCCCACAAAGTAAACCACGTTTACTCAAAACTATCATGCCACGCTCATTCATGTGACCCAAACGCATATGCCATAATTTCGTTCTATCATTATCAGAAACAGAATTGCTTGTGCTAATTGAAGGATCCATAATTGTGCTACCCTACAAATGATACAAGTGATTCACCTTGCTTCCTTTCATCACAACCAGATTGCCTTTTGAAACTTTGAGAACTCCACCTCCACCTGAGTACACACACCTTATGGAATCCAAATTGCTCAACGAGATAAGGTTTCTCTTTAAGTCTGGTATATGTCTTACTTCAGTCAAGGTTCTCACTGCTTTGTCGTGGCACTTAATCCGAACAGTACCCATACCCACGACTTTGCATACAACATCATTCCCCATCAAGACTGATCCACCATTCAATGGCTCGTATGTGGTGAACCATTCCGTATTTGGGCACATGTGATATGCTGCTCCCGAATCCATTATCCAAACATCATTGGACAAATTAACAGCAGAGCATGCCGTAAGAACACTGTCTAACTTATTAGACTCATTTTCGTTTGCAACATTCACCGAATCTTGTCTTTGACCATGTTGCTTCTCCTTTTTCTTGAGAGAAGGACAATCTGACTTGTAATGTCCTTTTTTATTACAATAGTAGAACTCAACATTCATCTTATCTCCAGGTGGCTTATATTTTGAACGACCAACAAATTTCCTTCGGGAAGCTTTATCCTTGCTCTTGGTCCTGCCTCTCACAAACAAACCATCTACTTTGTTTTCACTGGTATTCCCATTCAACTTTGTTCTCAGTTCCGCATAATTTAAAGATGCTTTAACATCCTCCAAAGTTATGGATTCTCGTCCATAAAGCATCGAGTTCACAAAATTCTCGTATGAGGCAGGCAGTGAACATAACACGATCAAAGCTTGATCTTCATCCTCGAGTTTAATATCTAGATTTTTCATATCCAGAACAAATTTATTAAACTCATTTAAGTGTTCCTGAACAGACATACCTTCACGCATCTTTAGGGTATAAAGACGTTGCTTCAAATAAAGTCTCGATGTTAGAGATTTTTTCATGTAGAGACTTTCAAGTTTCCTCCAAAGACCGGCCACTGTTTCCTCATCAGCGACTTCTCGCAAAACCTTGTCATCTAGAGATAACTGGATCGCGCTATGCGCCTTCTTGTCCATCCCTTCAATCTTAGCCGAGGTCATATCGTTTGGATATTTTTCGTCCAGCGCCCTAACCGTACCCTCTCGCCTCAATAAAGCCTTCATCTTTATTTTCCATAATCCGAAGTTGTTCTATTCGTCAAAAGATAAGATTTGAAACTTCAAAGATGTCATCTCAAAGAACCCTAGAATCAAATTAGGCTCTGATACCACTTGTTGAAAAACAGATGCAGAAAAACAAATATAAAGCACAAGGATTTAAGTGGTTCGATCATAAAGTGATCTATATCCACGGGTGAGGCAAGACAAGAATCCACTATAATCAAAGAAAGTACAGTTATCAGAAGTCGAAATAATGACAAAACCTCACGGCTCACAAAACTCTCTGAAAACAAAAATTCTCTCTACATCAATGAGAAAACGTAGCCACAGTATAAATAATGCTTCCAAAAAATTTCCTCAAGGGCGTAGCCCCCAAACCCCCCGAGACATTAGTTCGCTTGCTTTAGCTTGGACTGTTCGCCATGGAGATTTGTTCGCTTGCTCCGAGTTGGGCCTATCAGCCCAACCCTCCGCGTCACGAACTAAATCTCAATTTTCTCTTCTTTTTTGGGTCGCACAAAAAATATGTCGAGTCGGGTTATGAACTGGACCGAGTACATAAAATTTAAGACATATTTAACAACTTTGTAGATGGAATTTGTGTGTAATCGACAGAATTGGTTTTCTTAAGGCAAGGGAACAAGCAGAAGTCTCTTTCGACTTTCCTCAAAATTCTTATTGCGATTTTTTGGAAGATTATGGAATAAATGATGTGACTTTATGTGTTAATTACAAAATTTTAGATGTGAAATAGGGATAATTTCAAAAACCATCTTCACTTTTCATTCCAATATTAGTTTGCATCTCAAGTTTTGAAAATCTATAATTTGCACTTCCCAACAGAATCCTTCAATCCAAAAAAACCTAGTTACCATTCACCCTTTCTCCCTCTTTTCTCTCAACCCTACTCTACCAACCCCGGCCCATGACCGCATCACCACCAACTCCTATTGAGCCCTCTCTGCAACTCTCTCTCTCTCTCTCTCTCTCTCTCTCTCTCTCTCTCTCTCTCTCTCTCTCTCTCTCTCTCTCTCTCTCTCTGCGTATTCCCTCTTTGCGGCCTTGGTCAGCGTCGAGCTTGACTTAGATATGTAGACTCAGATTTGAGTCAAGCTCGATGCTGGTGGAGCTCAATTGATATGTCGAGTTGGGCTTGACAGATCATGGCTCAGCTGTGGTGGTGGTTGGTGGCGACAGCATGGTAGGCATTGGCAATGCCGGAGGGTAGGAGCTGAGCAGCAGGTGAGTGCATCGGTTAGGCTTTTGGGCGAGTGAGATTTCATTCTTAAGAATTTAGAATGATGGGAGGAGCAAAATTGGAAGAAAAATGACAAGTTCGTAGATAGTACCAAATGTTAAATGCAGTTGGGATACTAATTGTAGGTTTACAAAACTTAAAGGTCAAATTGACATAAAGTTGAAATATGAGGATAATGTTTTATATCTTCTCCGTAAATATTGAGAAAGCCAAAACAAAACACCGTAATAAATGTTCCCCAAGTTTGTAGTGTGCATTGTTGGGAATTGGGGAACAAAAAAAATGGCAACTATAAACCGAAGCAAATCCAAACAAGATAGACACTTGATTTGAGTTGGTTCAAACCAGAAATTGTATCGTAGAGTAAACTATTTTTCTTCCGCTAAAAGTGTCTTATGAGGTTTCACACCTTTGTTTGGGCCAAATTTTGGAGTTTCAGGCTTAAAAGCATAATAAAATAGTAGAAATGGGGAAAAGTATCGATGAATTCTTTTTACCTAATTTTTCACTGTTTTTATTGCCTTGGTCAAAAATGGGGAAAAGTGTCATAAAAGTCATAAACATTTTACATTAATACCAATTTAGTCCTAAACCTTTTTTTAGTGTCAATTCAGTTTTAAATTTTTGGCATTTGAAAAACCATAAAAAAAAAAAAACGGAACTAGACGCACCCTCCTCTGCCCCCAAGATGAGGTTGTAGCACTTCGTCAATCACCATTTCTTTGTTACACATGCCAATGTCTATGGTGTTTTAGTCAAGCTCGATTTTCTCCTCTGCCCCAAGATGAGGTTGTACAATGTTCGTCATATGTTGTCTCCTGGGGCATATGTGTGTGCTTATTTTCTCATACATATTGCTAATATGAGTTTTTTAGTAACATTTAACATCAGCAATGAATCGAAGCTCACTGAAATGGTAGTCAAGCGCCTTAATGAGAAGATTCATCAAGTACGGTCTCTCTCCTTTGTAAAAAAAACGCAATTAGAGTAGATCATTTGGCAGACGATGTGATTTCCTTGCTGAGAAATGGCCGAAAGGAGGATGTGTGCATGATTGGCATACATGTTGCAGCAGGGAATAGGTAAGACAATGGTGGCCGGAGTTGCTTGTGATCGCATTCTTGATGAATTCGAGTGTTTTGTCTTTCTCGATAAAATTGGAGAAGCAAATCTTCTTGGCCTGCAGAAGAGGTTACTCCAAATTCTCATCAACGTGGAAGGATGGAATATGTACGATGACACTAACACCAACATCAATGAGATAAAGAGTAGCCTGTGTCGTAAAAAGATACTTCTTGTTCTTGATGGTGTTACTGAGAAAGAACAAATTGACAATTTTGCCGCTGGGGAGCGGACATCATTTCATTCCGGGAGTAGAATCTTGATCACCACAAGAGATCAAAAGTTGCTGAAAGTTCTCAATGTAGATGACAAGTACATTGTCAATGGATTGAGTCCGAACGAAGCACTTCAACTCTTTTGTCACCATGCCTTCAAGAGTGATTCTAAACAAGGCTATGAGGAGTTGTGTAAAAGTCTAATTCATTATGCAGGAGGTTATCCATTGGCCCTCGAAAAGTTTGGTTCTTACCTCAGTGCTAAATCAAAAGATCAATGGCACAAAATATTGGACAAGTTGGTGAGAAGCCCTTATTTTGATTGCATTGATGGAGTTTATAGTTCCCTCTCTTTCCCATGAAACCCAATAATTCTCCCGCCATCAACTTGTGGCAAATGAAACGATCGCCCTTTTGCCAAGCCAAATGGTCCATATGTGTATCTGTTGGTATGGAATTGGAGAGATTGAATAGCAATAGGAGCTTGGTCGTCTCTTATATGGCCTGAGAATGAAGTCAGATATTCATTTGGATAATCCAATTTGACCTGCAACAAGTGCAAGAATTTTTGTAAGTCACTGTTCTCTTTCAAGATTAAAAAGTACTTTTTTTTTGGTAAGGGATTAAGAAGTATTTTTATTCACATATGGAATCTAAATTTTTACTTTTTTCTGTCCTTTCGACCTATAGTGCCATCTACATGGACACTCTTTCAACGATACTACATGTGAGTTTATATTAATCATACGATGGGTTATTGCTTCTTGTAATGTGGAGCATATGTTTACTTCTACCCATATCTTAATCGTAATGATCCATATGCAAAAAACTTATGACCCAATGAAACTTTTAAGAGTAATAGGATACTGACCATATAAATTTCACCGTAAAAATCCGCCATGCTCGAACGAACGCACTAAACATCCGTCTTGATCATAATCAATAATGATGGAATTGATAACCGACTTAACGAGGACACTAATTTGCCTTACACCAGTGTACACTCCATCGTCATAAGCACCGCCACCTTGACCTCCATATGGCCCAACAAATTTCACTGTGGTATCCACACAGACGTGAGAAAAATAAAGATGGTTGGTGGATCCGTGATTGACTCCTTTACTTTAGCGTACGAAAACAATGGGTCTACTGTCCAGAGCCCCAGACATGGTGGGAATGGAGGAGATAAGACTTACCAGGAATGACTATCTTTCAATGGCTTGTGTTATATCGTCACACGTACTATAAATTAATTATAACTTGCTATTAAGGTCTTAAGCACTTTTAAAGGTCAAATTATGGACATTGACATGGGACTTGTGTTGTAGGGAATGCAATAAGTAGCTCAAGTAGATCTTTGGAGATAAAAATATCAGTAAATTTTTAAGTTTAGGCTGACATAAAATTCAGAATTCTGAAAATTATATCATCATATTTCACGGTGAACAATTATGCACCGGTATGATAAGCCCACTTTTCTTTGTTAATAGGTATAAAAAATATATGATTGAATTAATTGCTGTATAATAAGTTTAATATTTTTTGGACAATTATCTCAGCGATTTTCTCTCGAGAAGGCTGTAAGATCTTCAATTGGCAATGCATGGGGAGCTGGAAACCGCTCGGGTTCGACAGGCATGATAATCTTTTTTTTTTTTTCTTCAGATTCTGCGACACTCACGTTTTCTGCTAAAAGAGAACATTTACGACGATTTGACCATCGCGCACTGTAATCCCAGGACCATTAGCTCCCTAATTAATTACACTCCTAAAAGAATCCCAGTGCACTGCACTTTCCTTGGAAGAAGAATTTTACAATAGCCGGTGAGCCCACATCTAATTCTACGCACAAATTCAAACAAAAGACGATATAACAAAATAGTAAAAGTCGAAAGAAATATTAGAACTCCTTGAATTGTCCACCAGACCCGGATAATGCGTTCTTGGGAAGTTAACGTAGAGAGAGATTTTGCTCCTGCTTTCACTCCATCTTCTTTTACCAAAGTTACTGGGAACTGATGAAATGTGCCAAACAAATTGAAGTTGCATATGTTATCATATCAATCGATAATGCGATCCAACATTCAGTTTATTATGCCTATATTAATTTTCATGGACGTTTTCTTGTCCACATTAGGTTGCATGATAACTATGGTGATCGCCCAAGTATTAAGATAACTGTGTTAATAGAAGAAATTATATGAAGGGGTGCGGATGGGAAAAAAAATAGGTCTAAGCCAAACCCCGTAAAGACAACACACCATCCACATTGAGAGGTTAATTGGTTAGAAGTATCAATTCACCGATTGTTCAAGGCTCTGCAAATCTGATTTTTAATTGAACTTCATCAATGGCTAGAGGTCAATACATAATTTTTCACATTTCCATATTCAATTTTGATTATACATGAGTTTTGTTCATCCATTAAAAATCGGAATATTCAATCTTTAGTAAATTTCTAACAGCAGACTCTAGATTTCCTACAACCAATCATGAACAAGTTTCTAATTAAATGACTTTTTTGTTTAAAGAAATGCATCCCAGTAAATAGCTTGTGATTAAAATGTCTACCTTTTGATTTTTGCAGATAAAGCTTGATTGCCCCAGAGAGTATTTGACTTTGTATTTTGGTTACATAAAAGACAATTTTGGATTCAGAGCATCGGAAGAACAAATGGATTATTTGGTATCGAGAAAGGGAAGTACTTTTCATTTCCTTCAATCGATGGGAACATAGTTAGATTTCATGGAAGGTCTTTAACCCTTTTTAATTCACTCGGCGGCACACGTATAGGACATTATTGACAGCTGATAATATGTACCTCTGCTTGTGCATATTGGATGAACTTTGCACTTGTGCGTGCTTTCAAGTGTACATCACCCGTCATTTTTAGAACATGCTAGTATATGTCTTTGCCATATTGCCCCATAACTATAGAGAAGTAGATTTTGTATGTAGAGCACCCCTTGGTTTGGTTTGTGACATCTTCAAGCCCCTTATCCACATCATGTATTTGGTCTTTTCTTTTTATACCAGGTTTTATGCTTCGGAATTGCAGGCGGAAGAGTTGGGTGTGAATGAGTGCAGATATGGGGCAGCTATTTTCCATCTACATTACTATAGATCTTTATTGCCGAATGCATGGGGAACTGAGCCGCCCGTTCGGCCTCCCGTGATCCCTGAATAAAAGTTTCACATAAAAGGATCCAAAGCCAGACAACTTTTTCCAAGTTGACTTGCTTGCGTTATTTTCTCCCTCGGCTTGGAATAATCTAGTGTTTCTTTTTGTATTCAGATTCCTTAACCCTTAATTGCCTCTATTTTTCAAATAAACTCACGTTTTCTGCTAAAAGTCGGTATAGTTTTAATAGAACATCTACCACGATTTGAGCATCGCGGCTGTATCCCAGGACCGTCAGCTCCTTCATTATAATGCATAAAGAATCAAGGTCCAGTCCCACTTTGAGGAAGAAAATAATTTACAATGGCTGATGAAATATGGAAAGGCCTTCAAATGCGCACCAAAGCCGGATTTCCTTTAAACATCGTTTTGCGGTTCTTAGAAGTCAAGGTCAACTGTCAATGTCGTTTTGCAGCTCTAGTTCAGCGCTGTCGATTTTCGTGCAAAAAACTTATATTTGATTGTACGTTTTACGAAGTTGAATGTACAATATTTGGAGAGAGAGAGATTTGTCTCATGCACGAACCGAACCGGAAATTGTTTGCAAGTTATTTAACCCCAACCCTTGACAGTGCCAGCTTGGACAGCCACCAAAGCCTTTGAAAGAAGGGACCAAAACTTAAAAGGAATAAAGTTATTATAAGTATCATAATTTTCGTCAGCGCTATAAATTTTTTTTTTATCATTTGAATATCATAATTTTTAAAAAATATTTACTTGATTATCATAACTTTCAATATATCGATTAGTTGGGTCGATTTTGGTTTTTTGATAGCCCTAATTTGTAGGAATCCCTTTAAGACTATCAAAAAAGTCTGAACCGAAAATTTTGAGTTTTTTCGATTCGGATCTCCTCTAGTTTGAGTAAGAGCTCTAAAATTCAGGTATAATAACTATTTCGGTTCAATTTGGGTTTGTGACCCAAACCCAACCGAACCGAAACATATATTTTGTCAGTGACTAAAAAAATTCTTACCCCATCTTCGTCTTTCCTCGTCTTCGGCTTCAACTCTCCTCCACGAAGCCTAGGCACAACAGCACATCCACGCTCACCTCCACCATAAATCAAATGTGCTCAGCAAAATCAAACGTCGCTTGGCAGCACATCCTCGGCCTCGACTCTTCTCCACGAAATTAGTTGACTAGAAAAAACCCTAGGGCTTTGTCTTGCTACAAAAACAAATTTTCTTCTTCCACGCGCCCCTCAAGTCTCCTACCTTCACCCAGCCTTGATTTAGCAGTTGTGATTTTTTACGAGGAGCAGATCCGGTACTGACCGAAGCGCAAGGTCACCAGCAAGCCTCTCTGCTTTGATCCGATCTCTGAGGACGATGTCTACAAATTCAAATCCTAGGATCTCCGTAGTAATTTTTGCTTTCTCTGTTCAGTTCTTTTGCAGATCTTGTGTCTGCGATCGTGACTTTAACAGTCTAGGTTTGCTGTTTGACTAGTATTTGCATCACTTGTCCTGCCGTGAACGAGTACGTATCTCATCCGCGATGCTATGAATTACTTTTTATGGGTGGACTATTGAGACTTGCGAACTGACTTAGTTCATGAATGTCGATACACCAATGTAGAGCTCATTGCAAGCATCTTTCAACTGGGGTACTGGTTGACACGCCGAATGAAAGACACCATGCGAAGCACAAGTCAATTAGTAAGAAGCCGAGACTTCCCCTTCTGTCACTCTAGGCAAGGGAGACTGCTATACATGCTTACCTGACGATAATCAGCCGAAACTGATGTGGAGTCTACTTTCCCCACCTAAAAGGCCCCTAAATTCCTTTCAAATTTTTTTCTTCCTTAGAAAAAGGGAATACGGATAGAACTTATAGAGAAATCCCTCTACCGCATCGGGGAGTTCCTTTCCCTGTCTCTCCTTGAGCCTTGGAAGGTCTTGCTCAGGACCGGGTTGTAGAGAGAGAGTGAAGAAGCAAAAAAAAAAAAAAAAAGAAAAAGCACAGTGGAGATAGGAGGAATGTGAAGGGCCAGGAAAGAGATAAAAAGAATTATTTGACTTTTTTTCTGCTCAATAAATTCTGGGTTGTTTCCTTGCAAGGTGACTGATGAGTCTAAAGTGGATTTTGGAGGGTTGAGGCAGTTGAGCTTTTGGACATTGGGATTAGTTTTTGGTTTTTTGGGTGGAAATATTTATTGGTTTGCACTCAAAGTAAACAGGAAAATTCAAAGGAGGGGAGAAAATCTTCATGACATGTAGTGTGGCTCAATATGATAAGCACGTGTAGTATAAAAACAAGGTGCAGATAAAAGACTCATGCACTGTACATACCCAAATAAGTATTTTTTTTAACAACCCAGAGATAGTAAAAATAGAGATAATGACACAAATGGTCTCTGAACTTTGGCTTAATATGTAATGTGGTCCATGAACTTTTAATTTATTTAATATGGCCCATGAACTTTGATCCAATATTCAATATGGTCTCTAAACTTTTGATACATATTCAATGTAGTTCTTGAACTATATGAAAATGTTCAATATTATTTTTTCATTAATTTAAGATTGAGGACAACATTGAATATTTTTGTATAATCCAAGAATTAAATTGACTATTTATCAAAAGTTCGGGTATTAATCGAACAAATTAAAAATTCAAGAACCCTATTGCACAATGGGCTAAAGTTCGGAAACCACATCAAACAAATTAAAAGTTCAGGAATTACGTTGTACATTGGGTCAAAGTTCATGGATCGGTTTGTCATTTTCCCTAAAAAAATATGACGCTTTCATGACAATGTAAAACAAATAAAGATTGGTGTTTTACTGATTATGACTTCAAACATCAATGCTTATATCTATACAAGATCTGAGGTGTTCGACATTAAACAATTCTTTTGTCCCAAACACAAAAAATCTTAAACCTAAGGAAGAAAGCTAACAGCCAGAGCCACACCAAGCAATCCATCAGTTTCAGTAACAGGAATGAAGAAAGAGATGAAAGAACACAGCACTCAAATCCTTTCATTCTCGACTATCTCTATTTTCGCTCCTTCATTTGAATGAAGACCGTGTAGAGAAACGAAACTATCAATTTTTCCAAAGCATAAACTGTTGGTTGTTTGTTTGTAAAACAAACGAAGTACTGCTTTTTTCTTTGTCCCACGTAAGAAAGTTTTGAGAAGGTGCGCCACTTTATATGTGTAAGTGTCTTCTTCAATGTTAAAATGAAGACAATGGGGTATGGACTAGACTTATCAATACCCGCATTCGGGTGCGCGATTATTAGGCGCACTTAGCACTTGGTGCGCTTGCGGATGATAATTAGCACTGATCCTCATTTATTATTTTTATTTATTAAATTTCAGATTTATTATTATAAAATAACGATTTTATCCTATTGAAACAGTGTGACTGTTCGCAATAGAGTTGCGGTTATTTTTTTATTAATTAATTTCGAAATTTATTAGCTAGCCTAACGGTTACTAGGCATTCTTACAATCTTTGAAAGAATTGTGTCCCTTCGGACATACCTACTTCACCTTTGGAATGTTATGTTTTTTCAAACATAACTCCTTCAACGTTGAAATGTTGTATTTGTTCAAAGATTATTTTTCAGAATTATAAAATTCGGATTAATAAAAATGATTAAAAAATATTATTCTTTTATTTTATTATTATTTTATTCCGAATTTTCATATATCCTTTTTTCAATGTGATTTTTGATTTCGTACCAATTCACTATATATCTTTTTTATGAAGGGACGCCTTTGTTCGAAAGGGTGTGATTAGTGAGTCATTTTTACATGGTTGAATATAAAATCTATTCATTCAAATTTTTAGACATTTTTTCATTCCGAAAAAAAACTACAGCCATTCTTTCTAATTGTTGTCCTAGAGAGACCCTAGAGATATACCGAAATTGTTATTCAGTATTCTCAATCGAAACTTTATTGTATCTTGGGGGAAATTTGCCGGTGACCATTAGCAACTTCTTAGAGCAAATAATTTCTTAAAGAAAGTGATATCACGCCTCAAAGTCTGACTTCGTTGTTTATCCCATTTGAAGTTGAAGTTTCCTTTCTTCTACAATTCGAAGGAGCATATTTTCTCAAACATAAACTATTTATATTTTCGCTCTTTAATTTGAATGACTACTCTCCAAGATTGATTTTAGTTATTTCTTTTATCCAGGAGGTTATGAATAACCCAGCTCATGTTATTGGTTATTGTAGAAGTTGTGGTAAACGCGTTAAGAGACCATGTAGTACGAAGCGAAAGCATCTTACATGACAGAATAATGCTGTCATTTGTATCCATTGGATGTCTGTTCTGTTCTCATGATTATTATCTGTCATTGATTTTGGTGTTCTTTTTTGTTCGATGAGTATGCGAATAACCTAGCACATGTTATTGGTTATTGCAATCTTTTCTTTCTGGCTTGCACTGAGGGTCTTTTGATTAATCCCCTTGTATTGAGACATCACTGAAGTTGCTTTTCTGCATTGCAGGAGCAACGTGTTGATGTGGGGACAGAACATAAGTCTTTGATTTGACAAGGCTCACAAATTGCAGTTGCAAATGCTTTGCAACTTCAATTCAGTATGGACTGTTCTGAGTTCCATTCAAGTTTACGATAATGGGTGAAGATGGTTTCTTTTGTGTTGTATCCCAATTTTGATCGGTTTGCTCCATTGATAAGTCCCATATCCTTTCTTTTTTCCCTTGTTACTTATGTTTTATTGCTCTGGAGAGCTCTTGGATGTTTGATAGGTTTGAGAAGTCTAGCAAACCAGGAAGTTTGGACTCCTGAAAGTGTTTCCAGAGTTTGTTCTTTTTCTTTTGGTGGTCTCTGAGGCATGCCCTCCATGAATTGAATCGGACGTTGGATCCATGTCTTGTAGTAGCAGGGGGGAAATTTGAAACCTGACCTGACCTTATGGCTTGGCCTGTATGTAGGGCAGGTCAAGTTGGGTCAAGCACTCTTTCATTTTGGTTCGGTTCAAATTGGGTATCATAAAAATGCAAACTGTTGACACTCTTAACCATGATGATAAACTTTTGACTTGACCTACTTAAGGTTTTGAGGTTTGATTATTTTCTTGCACTTTATTATTTTGATTTATAGAGTATTAAATTATTTAGTTGCGCAATTGCATGATCACATCTCCCATGTTAGTGGCTTAAAATTAAAATTGACCAAAATTGCTTGCAAATATTTTTTTGAAATAGAAAGAAGAGGTACTAAAAGGGCATCATATTTTTCTAATATAATCAAGTCTCCGTATCCAAACAAAACCAAATATAACTAAAAAAATTAGAAAGAAATGTTAAAAGGGATTGAAATGTCCACCCAACTCACGTGAAACGCTCCTGGGAGTCAATGGTCAACTGTCAACATGTTTATGCAGGTCTCGTTTAATTATGGGTTAATATTACGAAAGACCCCAAACTGATACACTTTTAATAATTTTATCCCGAATTAATTTTTTAATCACGAAAAACTCTAAAACGGTACACGTGTGATAATTTTACCCCGAACTAATTTTTTGACCATCAAAAATTCTAAATTGGTACATCTGTGATAAATTTATCCCGAATTACATTTTTTAATCACCAAAAACCGCACACTAGTATATGTGTGACAACTTTACCATGTACTAATTTTTTTACCACCAAAAATCCCAAACTGATATACTTGTGATAATTTTACCCCAAACTAATTTTTTGACCACTAAAAAGCCTAAACTGGTACATTTGTGACAAATTTACTCTCTATTAGTGTCCGGTAAATTATATTAATATCATGAAAAATCACAAATTGGTAAACTTTTGACAAGCAGAGGGGTAAAACCCCAAACTGGTATACCTATCAATTATCACGTGTCATCAAATTTAACAATTTGACAGTAAAATTTAACGGAAACTAACGGAGGGTAAATTTGTCACAAGTGTACCAGTTTGAGGTTTTTGTGGTAAAAAATTAGTTTAGGGTAAAATTGTCATAGGTGTACCAGTTTGGGGTTTTGGTGATAAAAAATTAATTCGGGGTAAAATTATCACAAGTGTACCAGTTTGAAGTTTTTTGTAATAAAAAAAATAGTTTGAGGTAAATTTGTCACAGGTGTACTAGTTTGGGGTTTTTGGTGGTATTAACCCATAATTGCTATCGATTTTCGTGTAAGTATTTTTATATTCGGTTAATATCATGAAAAACTCTAAATTTGTATATTTATGACAAATTTATCCCAAATTAATTTTTTTACCACCAAAAAACATAAACTAATATATTTGTGAAAGACTTACCCTTTGTAAATTGGATTAATACTACGAAAAATTACAAATTGATAAATCTATGACAAACAAAGGGGTAACATATAAATAAATACACTCGTTAATTGTCACGTGTCATCTAGTTCAGCAATTTAATAAAAATAACAAAAGGTAAATTTATCACAGATATATCTGTTTGAAATTTTTTATGATCAAAAAATTAATTTTAAATAAATTTATTATATATATTAATTTAAAATTTTTAGTGGTATTAATCCTTTTATATTTGATTCTGCATTTCTCCGAAGTTGAACGTACAATCCACGGGGGAGAGAGATTTTGCACCTGCCATTCAATTGGTTTTCTTCCACAAATGTTAGCTGGAACCGATAAAATTTGCCAAGTAAATCCAAGTTGCAGACCTCGGATTTCGTAAAACCAAAACAAGTCTCTAATTAAGTCAACTGACTTTTCGTAAAACCAATCAAATAAATGCATCCCACCAGCCTTTTCGTCTTCCCCTAATAAATTATTGTACGATAAGGAGACATGCATGTTCAAATTGATCTCAACATCAAAATGTGCATTATCTCCTTGAACTCATCATGAAGAAGTCTCTTCTTAGTGTCTTTTTTACATAAATACCCACCCATATGGTCTCACGATATAAGTTTCTACACCACATACCAACAGGACAGGAACCATGTGTTCTCATCAATGGAAACATGACGTCTTCGTGAGTTTCAGAGGCAAGGACGTGAGGAACAACTTCATATCGCACCTCTTCAGCAGGCTGGACGAGGCGGGGATTGACTACTTCAGCGACGAAGACAAAGAGGACGCTGGGGAGGAGATAAACGACAAGCTCTCGAGAGCGATCCGCCACTCAAGATTCGCCCTCGTCGTGTTCTCCAAAAACTATGCTGACTCCAAGTCGTGCCTGAATGAGCTGGTCGAGATCCTCGAGTGCAGAAGGCAGTTCAAGAACCACGGTCACGTGGCCGTTTCGGTCTTCCATGGCGTGAGCACGGCCGATGTTTCGAAGTTGACGAGCGGAAGCGAGTTCGCGCGAGGTTTCGAGAGGTTGTGCGAGAGCAAGAGAGACGACGCGCAGATAAAAATATGGAGGGATGCCCTAGTAGAGGCCACGCATCTTTCCGGCTTCCATTTGCAGAACCACGCTCGTGGGTACGTACTTGTGATTCTTTCTCCGTGTCGAAGCTTAGTATCGCCATCCATCCATGATTGTTCCTTTTTTGAAGTTATTTCTTTGGTTTGTCTGCTTTGTAGACGGTTTTTGTGAAAAATCGACGGAATTGGTTTTCTTGAGGGAATTGAACTAGTAGAAGTCTCTTTCGTCTTTCCAGAAAATTCTTGTTGCCATATTTTGAAAAATAACAACTAAGCCCTCTGTGCATCTCTCTTTCTCATTATGCTCTCCGCATCTCCGTCTTCTCAACCATGCTCTGCGTCGAGGTCGACTCAGATCTGTTGAGTTCAACTCGGATTTGACTCAGGCAGAGCTGGATGGGTTCTGGCTCAGCTCGGGTGGTGATGGCGCAGTGGGGGTCTGAGGGGAGGGGCTGAGCATTGGGTGGTAAAGATGGGTTAGGGTTTTTGTCAAGCGAATTTTCATAGGAGGTGAATTTGAAATGGTGGGAGGGGCAAAATTGAAATGAAAATGACAAATTTGTAAATAGGACCAGATGTCATATGCAATTGGAATGCTAATAGTAGGAATTCAAGGTGCATGTCAGAGTAATTAAATATTAAATTATGTATTTATTTAATAGTTTAAATTTTAAGAAGAGCTGGAAGTAGTTCCATAAAAATATTATATGATATGAGAGCCGATGCTTTTTGATATTTTTTCCTTTAAAATATTAAGAAAGTCAAAGCAAAAAGCCGTTTTGAATTTCCCCAAGATTCTTGTGTGCATTGTTGAGAATTAGGGAACCAAAATTAAAACTACAAAGGGAGACAAATGCAAACAAGATACTAGGTTTGAATCGGTTCACTTCAAGAAAAAATGTATAATAGAGTCCACTATTTTTATTCCGCGACAAGTTTCATACCCTTTTTTGAGGTTTCAGACTTAAAAACATGAGAACATAGTAGAAATTAGGAAAGTACTGAACGAAGAATGCTTTTTTTACTTAATTTTAACTGTTTTTATGGCCTTACTTAGTCAGAAATGTGTTGCTTCTTCGTAGTTCGTATGCATGCTACGGCGCGACGCAAGACGACCGAGACACGCCAATAAAAGAGAAAAAACAAACAAGCTAGACGCACCTTCCTTCCTCTGCCGCAGGATGAGGCTTCTATCGAAAGTAGAGCTTAGTTAATGACCATTTCTTTATTATACATGTCAATGCCAATGGTGATTTAAACTTTGGGGGAATGTATTTGGGGAAATGCAAAACTTTTAGATTAAAGTGGTTTTTTCGAAATGCCAATAGTATTTGATAAGTATTTTTTAAAATTAACTTGGGCTAAACAGTGGAACTTAGACGCACCTTCCTTCCTCTGCCGCAGGATGAGGCTTCGGACTTATCTCCGGAGAAAGATAGAGCTTAGCATTTTGAAAATGACCATTTCTTTATTATACATGTCAAAGTGAGTAAAAAAAAAATGCCAACACCATTTACATTTGGTGATTTAATCCAAATGCATTCCAAATCGATATTCTTCTACGCAATATTCTTCTCATATATACCCACGTTTAATTAGAGCACAATTCTTTGTCGTACGTCATCTTAAACGCACATGTGTCCGTTTATGTTCTCATACATATTGCTCATACAATTTATGCACTTACTTTTAACATCAGCAATGAATCGGAGTTCACTAAATTTATAGTCGACTGCCTTTCTGATAAGATTCGTCAAACACGGCCTCTCTACTTTGTGAAAAATGCAATTGGAGTAGATCGTTTGGCAAACGATGTGATTTCCTTGCTAAAGAATGGCCAAGAGGAGGCTGTGCGCATAATAGGCATATGTGGTGCTGAAGGAATAGGTAAGACAACGGTGGCTGGAGTCGCTTGTGAAGGCATTCGTCATGAGTTCGAGTGTTCTGTCTTTCTCGATAAAATTGGAGAAGGGAATCGGAGTGACCATCTCGGCTTACAAAAGAAGTTACTTAGAAATCTCATGAAGGTGGATAGAGTGATTTACGACATTCACTCCAACATTAACGAGATAAAGCGTAGCATGTGTCGTAAAAAGATACTTCTTGTTCTTGATAATGTTACTAAGAAAGAACACATGGAGTACTTCGGCGCCGGAGATCGAGAATCCTTTTTACCTGGGAGTAGAATCTTGATCACGACAAGAGATCGACATTTGCTGAAAGATCTCAAGGTAGATGAAAAGTACATTGTCAAAGGATTGAGTCCAGACCACGCACTTCAACTCTTTTGTCACCATGCCTTCAAGAGATCAGAACCCAAACAAGGCTATAAGGAGTTGTCTCGCAGTCTATTTCATTATGCAGGAGGTCATCCATCGGCCCTTAAAAGATTAGGTTCCTACCTTAGCGATAAGTCAAAAGATAAATGGCATGAAATATTGGACAAGTTGGTGAGAAGCCCTTATCTTGATTGCATTGATGGATCTCTCCCATTGAAATCCGATGGGCCGCATGGAGATCAACAGGGCGGTGCTTATGATGATAAAACATACACTGGTGTAAGGCAAATTAGAGTCCTCGCTGACTCTGTTATCAATTCCATCACCATCGATTAAGATCAAGACGGGTGTTTGGTGCGTTCTTTGGAGCATGGCAGACATCTTTGTGGTAACATTTTTACGGTTAGTATCCTTCTACTCTTAAAATTTTCATTGGGTTGTATGTTTTTTGACCTCTGGATCATCATGATTGAGAGAAGTAATCATGTGCTATATGACACAAGAAGCAAAAACCCATCATATGATCAATATGAACTCTCATATAGCATTGTTGAAAAGAAGTCCATGTAGATGGAACAATAAATCAAAGGGACAGACAAAAATCTAAAATTTAGGTTCCATATATGAACAAAATTACCTATTAATCTTCAAAGAGAATGGCGACACTTACAAACAAATTTTGCACTTATTGCAGGTCAAACTAGATTATCCAAATGAATACCTGACTTCAATGTCAGGGCATATAAGAAACTACCAAATTCCTATCTTGATTCAATCTCTCAAATTCCATACCAACCGAAGGATATATGGACCATTTGGCTCTGAAAATGGGCAATCTTTTCAATCGGAAGTTGGTGGCCGAAGAATTATTGGGTTTCATGGAAATTGTGGCGTCCATCTTGATTCAATTGGAGCACACTTTGGGCAAATTTCTCGTGCGTATCCTTTTGAGGTTGTGGGACCATTTGGGGGTGATTATGGTACAGACATTTGGAATGACGGGAAATATACAGATGTGAGGGAAATCGTGGTAGGCTTCGATTCAACAATCAAGTATATCTCTATTTTATACGACAAGTGTGGACGTCCAGTTGGGCCCTTCATACATGGCAAAGGTGGAGGTGAAACATATCGGGTAAGTCATTGCAATTTTTTTTTCTTTTTTTAGAAAAATTTTTGGATTGTATAGCTGAGTTCCGCTCGTTTAAGTTATAGGGAAATATATGGGGCCAAAAGCAGTTAAAAGAAAAATTGGAAGAAATGAGACATCACAAAACCAAAAAAGTGAACATAATTATCTCCTTAGAAATATGTTATTCTCTTGAATTTGTGCCTTGTTTTCCTCACCTCTTCTTGAATTTTGATTTTTTTCCTTAGATTAAGCTCGACCATCCAAGTGAGTACTTGACTTCCATCTCGGGCTACACTGAAGAAGTTTCTGAATGCACCATTTTTCAGTCATTGTCAATCCATACTAATAGAAATGATCATGGACCGATCGGAACAGCTAATAATGGGAGGCATTTTTCATTTCCATACACCGGCGGTAAAATTGTCGGGTTTCACGGGAGTTGCCATGGCTCTCGTCTTGAGTCCATTGGAGCTTTTTATGAGCCAATTCCTCATATTCATCCTTTTAAGGTTTTTGGACCTTTTGGAGGCGACGGTGCAGATTGTTCTTCGCTGCTCAGACTTCATTTATTCCATTGATTTTGATTATGTCAACACGGATGGTTCTATTCGATCCACTAAGCATGGTCAAAATCTTGGGGGGACATATATATGAGGTCGGTAAACTAATTTCCCTTATTACTTTTTCAATGTAAGGATCAGAATTGTGGAGGTTTCGATTGGAAATCGATTGAAATCAGTCCCTAGGATTTCCATAAGGTGGTTGCTTGTAGTTTTTGAAGATAAGGCCACCTGAGAAGAAACTTTTAGGAACGCTGGTTTGTTTGTTTTGCGAAAAATGAATGATTTAAAAAATATATTTTCAAAAATGATCACTTGTATCGCTTACAAAAATAAAAATAAAAACCTAAAAAATTTTCATCATTCATAACATAAATTGTTATCGATAATGATTAATTATGATAGGCGATACAAACAATCATTTTTAGGAAAATATTTTTCGAATCATTTATTTTCCGCGAAATAAATGAAACCTCATTATTATTTTCTTTGTTTTTTTGAAATAAAGGACGTGAAGTCTCGGGGAGGAAAAGAGAAGTTGATGATTTATATAACCTTTTAATTGATTATATTGGTTTGCATCACGTTTCCCAATGTTATGCAATGATTCATATCCATTGAACCCCTATGTGATCTTGCTTAATGACTTGTAATTTGCAGGTTAAATTGCGTTACCCGCATGAGTTTATAACCTCAATTTCAGGTTTCTTCGCCGGTGCTGTCAACTCGCTCACATTTCGAACCAACAAAAGAATATGGGGACCCTTTGGTAGAGAGGAAGGGGAGTACTTCTCTTTACCATCAGAAGCTGGGAAAGTTATCGGCTTTTTCGGGACAGGTGGTGATTTTCTCGAATCTATTGGAGCACACGTCGAGTTATACTCTAACAAGCTCTATCCCTT
The DNA here is from genome assembly GCA_024733475.1 of Syzygium grande. Classification (NCBI taxonomy): domain Eukaryota; kingdom Viridiplantae; phylum Streptophyta; class Magnoliopsida; order Myrtales; family Myrtaceae; genus Syzygium; species Syzygium grande. The sequence goes on along the minus strand of JAMXDD010000003.1, from coordinate 21,901,687 downwards.
TAAGTCTGTGGGGTCATTTGGGAGTTCGAATGCGTCATTTTGGGATGATGGCGATAAGCATACCAATGTAAGGACAATCATTGTTGAATTTGAAACAAGCAAAGGGCCATTGATCCGATCAATCACATTTCAGTATGAAGAGGAGAACAAAGAATTGTGTCAATCGGAGACACATGGTGGCCTTGATCAAAACAAGTTTCATATAGTAAGGAACGTCGAGATCCATACGGTATGTCCCTCTGTACATACATATGCTTTGGAAAATCTTTACGAACTTGCATTGCCAAGATAGGCAGGACTCTTTCGAGACTTAAATCGTGAGTTTAGTGGTTACATCTATTATTGCAGATCAAAATACATGATCCAAGTATCTGACTTCAATATCCGGGTATACGTTTCAACCTAACAAAGAAACCTACGGACTTACATCTCTCACTTTTCAAACTAACAAAAGGACAATCGGGCCTATTGGTGTTGAAATGGGAAGGCACTTCTCATCTCCTGCAACGGGTGGCAAAATTGTTGGATTTTACGGGAAGAGTGGTACGCATCTTGAAGCAATTGGAGCACATTTTGAACCGATTCCAGATCTCTACCCAATTAGATCAATTGGGCCATTTGGAGGCCAAGGTGGACGTGATTGGGACGACAAGAAATTCAACGGTGTGGTAGAGGTTCAGGTAATGCACAGCGATGTCATCCATTACATCATGTTTGTGTATGACAAGAGTGGTGAACAAGTTCGCTCAGGTATGCATGGTGGCCACATCGGAGAAGACAAGGCCAAGTTCACCGTGGTTAGTGTTTTTCTCCCTCTCCGATTCGTCACTGTTTACTTACTCATATCTCATTGGCAAAGACAATGTTGATATGTGTCTGGTCCCGTGATATCGTGAATTAAACTCGACAAATAGATCTTGTTTATTCCACTCGTCCAATTCTAAGAGATACTTTTTAAATTGCGCAGTTTAAATTGGACTATCCACGGGAGTACTTGACATCGATCTCTGGTTACAAGCAAGAGGATGGTGATGACAACTACGATAATGCTGTTGTTCAATCGCTCGCATTTCACAGTAATAGAGGAACATATGGTCCCTTTGGCAAGGAGACAGGGAAGTACTTTTGGTATCCATCGACCGGGACCAGAATCATTGGCTTTTATGGAAGACACGGTGAGACTCTCAATTCCATAGGAGTGTATGCGGAGCCCATACCGCACCTGTATCCTTTCAAAACCGTTGGACCCTTTGGAGGCTTTGAAGGGACTCTATGGGATGATGGAGTGCATACCGATGTGAGGGAATTTTATATAACTGAATACATAGGAATTCACTCCATCAGGATTGCGTACGATAACAATGGTTCCTTCGTGTTAGGCTCTGAACACGGCGAAAATGACCACCTTCGATGCAGCAGGGTTAGTCCACTCTCTCTCTCTCTCTCTCTCTCTCTCTCTCTCTCTCTCTCTCTCGTCTTTTTTCTGTCTGTAAGTCGTTCATGCATACATGTTGCTTTTCATAATGTTCATAGCTTTATGTAGCACAGTATTTTGCATCGAAGACCGAGGCACTTCTTATTGGCATCCGGTATCTCGAGCTTTCATATGTTTTCACAAGCAAAACGTGTTTCGCTTTGCTACTCTTGCAGGCCATTCTAGATTATCCTAAGGAGCGTCTAGTTTCGATATCGGGATTGATGAGCGGAAATGGAAGCAGTCCTCGCACTGTCATCCACAACCTGAAAATACTTACCACGAAGACCACTTATGGGCCATTCGGACTTTACTATGGAGCATGGTCAAAGGGAGATAACGAAATGGTAACGGAATTTCGCATCCCATCGGAACCAGGCGGTGGCAGGATCGTTGGCTTTTTCGGAAGGACAGGACCACATCTTAATTCTATTGGAGCGCGTCTGGAACCATATTAATTAAACCTCCTCCCTCCTCCAAGCCTTTTTTTCTTTTCTTTCTTTGCCTTGTGGTCGTAAGAATCTTCTTCTTGGTTTCTCTTTTGAGGTGATGTTGACATTACTCTCTTTTTCACAAACGATGGTCATGGCAAGCGTAGCATTATCTGATAATTAGTTGCGAGGATGCCCCGAGGCGCAACTGAGGTTATATTAGATGGGAAAGTTAGTCTTAAAAGAGAGGAAAATGAAGATAATAATTGCATGAATAGTCATTTTAAGGCTATTTTTGAATTAGAAACAGAGATACATGCGAATACATGAATAGTTTTACTTCTCAACCATAACATAAAACTTTGGATTCTTTTATAGACCCAAGGGTTAAGCCGGCACTCCATCTTCACACTGTCTCATGAATTGGGAGCGAAATTGTCAAACGATCACTTTTAAATATGTATATGGCACGTGTAATATTTGTTGTACACAATTCACAATCCAATATAATTCATTTGGATATAGTTTGTCAATTTTTCAAAACTATCAACAACTTTTTGTCTAAATATATGTCTTCTTGATATTTAATTTTGTCGATTTGTTTACCCAAGAGTGACGTGCAAAAGAAGATGGAATGGGCTTGGACAATCATGTAAGATGGGAACTCCTTGATTCCTGCACTGAAATTGCGTAAGGATTTATGTTTGTGATATTTTATATTTATATAGCTAACCCAAATATAATTTTAAATTAAATAAAAAATATAATTTGTAGAAAATATAATTAATCTTATGGTCTTAGTAGCTTCTTGTCGGAAATTATATTTACTATTTATTTTTATGCATAGCTATAAGACTAATTTATAGATAGTTTAAGTAAACACAAGTTAATAAAGTGAACTTATCACTGAATTATGATTATTGGGTCATTATTACATTATTATTGTTATCACTGGTTATCCATTGAGAAAAAAAATAAGTTTACTATTTATTATCAACTATTTTAATTTAAAATAAATGCAATAATTAGATTAAATAAATAATAACTATAATTATCATATGGGACCAATAGAATTTAAGTCATATTATTAGTTTCAACTTATTAGCTTACGCACTATTTTTTGAAGCAATATCTAATCATAATTCAATTAATAATTATGTTCTATATATTATTATGAGACACAAAACATTATAATCCTTTATAAATTGTAGTAAATTTTCTATTACAAAACTCATGAAATCGAATTAGGCAAGCACCGGCCCAAGTTTGATGTAAAATGAGTGGAAAGTGTAGAAAAGTACTTTTGTAAAGAGAATAATTAATCCTTTACAAATCATAGTCCTATGTGTCGACCTTAATAGCAACCCTTAGGAAAGACATAGTTATTATATATTTACATAGATATAGATTTTGCAAACCAAACTTAATTAATATTTTATTCTTATTCATGCTTTAATTTATTTCCATAAAATAGTTATTATGTTCCTATCTTATTCAATTTTGCAAGCTAAAGGTTTCGATTTGGTCTATGGTTTAGCAGAAGAATGCTTGGACCATATGTGAACCAAATGTGTAATTTTCTTTTGGCACCTTCAGAAAATGAATCATGAATCCCTAGCCTAAGTTTAAAAAAAAAATCTGCTCTTCTTCTTTACCTTTTTTGCCAAAAATTTGCTCATCTTCTTTTCTTCACTAAAGTAAAAGAGTTTTAAAAGAAGCCAAAAAGAGAATAATCCACATGAAATCTAGGGTTTGCATAATTTTAGAATATTTGGAAATCTGGATCAAATGTGAAAAGAGTGGAAAGATCCAAATATAAATCATAAGGAGTTTGTATATATTAAAAAAATCAAAGAGTCAAAAAAGGAATCCGTTCAATATTACTTAAGGGAAATCTTTTATGTAATTAACCGCATTATTGTTACATTGAGGAAATAGTAAAAATTTCCAAGGAAATACTTAGTAGGAAGAGGTACATGAAATGTTGAAATTTCTAATAATTACTAATTTGCAGCATTAAAACTCGTTAAAACCATTTGTTCTCTAACAAAACTCATGGAATCGAAAAGCACATGTCCTAAACTGAAGTAAAACAATTGCAACATGTATGAAAGCACCCTTTATAAGTAGAATAAATCAATCTCTTACAAATCACAGTCGTATATGTCAACCTTAGTAGCAACTCTTAGAAAAAGACATAACTATTATATATTTAAATAGACAAAGATTCTACAAACCACGCTAGGCAGATATCCAATTCCTATTCGTGCTCTATTTTGTTCTCGTGAAATAATTGTTCTATTCCTATCTTATTCAATTTCGCGAGCTAAAGGTTTCAATTTCTATGGTTGTGCAAAAGAATGCTTGGACTAAATTCGAACCAAATGTTTGGCACCTTCAGAAAATGAATTCTCAATCCCAAGCCCATTTCAAAAAATCTGCTCATCTTCTTTTTTTCTTTTTCTTCCAAAAACCTGCTCATTTTCTTTTCTTCACTAGAATTAAAAAAAGGATCTATAAGGAAAAAAGAAAAAAAAAAAAACGAAGGATTGGTTCGGGTTCGACCCAGAAATCGAAGCTGACCAGTGAGCAGGCGATGGTTATAAGGCATAAACCCCCCAAACTAAACCACAATTCCTGCAATCACCATTCAACCTTTCCCGCAGTGATCGCATGAGGTGACACTCGTATGGCTTCGTCGGATATCGAAGTCACTGGTAGACCTATCAATGAGTCGTTAGATCGGGTTTGGATCGGGTTTAGATCGAGTCATAAATGATCCTAATCCAAATGACAGATTAAATTTATTTATAACCCGCACAATGTAATTTTCTTGACTCATACCCGACCCAACTTATATCCAACCTATATCCGATCAGACTCATATTGTTAAAACACTTTCATATTTAATTAAATATAGGAAAATTCATACCTAAGCTCAAATGAGAGTGCGGAGTGAGTGAGTGCAAGATCGGTCGAGGGACAAGAGAGATCGTTGAGTTTAAATCGGTTGTAAACTCATTCATGACCCATTTATGATCCATTTAACACCAATATAAGACTTATACCTATTTATGATCCATTAACTAAATATAATTAACTCAATTATTACCCATTTACTAATATATGGGTTAAGAAATGGGTTTATGATCCATTTTAATAGGTCTAGTCACCGGGTCCTCCGCAGCAGCGAACACCCAAAACCCTCCCAACGAAGCGGCCCCTGTCGATGTGTTCTCCGCCTCTGCCTACGGCGATTTGGAGAGATTGAGCAAGTTCGTGGAGCAAGAAGGAGCCTCTCTCGACTCCCGATACTGACGAATACTACGCTCTACAGTGGGCTGCTCTCAACAACTTCGCCGACATCCTTCAGTACATCATTGAGGTATTGCTTTTCGTCGCTCGCTTCTTGTTCCTTTGCTTGCGTGTGTTAGTTGCTGCTGGAAGCATTTGCTTCCTGCTTGTTTCTGTCTTAATTGTAGCTCTTGATGTGTGTTGGTGTTGGATGACGAATTGTTTTTAAAATGGCCATTGAAGAATGGGGGTAAAGTGAATGTGAAGGAAAATTACCAAAATAATTTTAAACTTATTGCAATTGTGCCAATTCAATCATAAAATCTTTTTTTTTTTGTATTAATCCAGTCCTAAATCTTTTTATATTTGTGTTAATTCAATCAATTTAGCCAATTTTGGTTGATTGGCACCGACGTGGACCTTTGGGTGGGCCGGTAACAATCTTAACGTGATAATTTTTAATATTATTTTTCTTTTTCTTTTCTTTTCTTTTTCCTTTCCTTTTTTTTTCCTTCATCTTTATCTTCAACCTCTGGTCCGCAAAGGTTGGCCCCGCCGATCCGATCACCGGGCAAGGCTTGACCTCACTAGCATTGGACAAGGCCGACCTTGCCTGCCCTTGGCGAGGCTCGGCCCCGCCAAAGAATCGGGCGAGGTCGGGCGATCGGGCGAGGCTCAAACTTGTCGGCAACTAGTGAGGTCGGTCTCAACCAACAACAAAGAAGGTCAAACCTCACCAAAGCAGCCAGTGGGGGTTGATCTCACCGGCTTCCTCCTTCGGACAATCGCCGGTCTAGTGACCGCCGGAGGTTGAAGAAGAAGATGAAGGAAAAATAAAAGAAAATAATTCAAAAAAAATGATATCAAGAAATTACCACGTTAGCGTTTGCCGACCGGTGGGCATCCACATCAAAGACCGACCAGCCAAAATTGGTCGGATGGACTGAATTGACACAAATGCAAAAGGTTTAGGACTGAATTGGCAAAAAAAAGATATATGACTGAATTAGTACAATTGCAAAAGGTTTAAGACTATTTTGGTAATTTTCCCCGAATGTGAATGACAACGTGAAGTAGACTGCATTGCATTGGGCCGCTGTTCGTGGAGCTTGGGAAGAGGCAGCTGATATAAATGGGTATGGGGTACTTATTCATTCTCTCATTTTTCTTTTGAGGTATTGTTGTTCTTATAGCATTGGCATGAAGTAAAGAACGAATTTGATAATTATAGCATTGGTGTGCCAGGTTTCGTTAAGAAAGGATTTTGAGCTTTTCATGGGTGACTTTTATGCTGTGCTATGAACAGTAATGTGTGATGCCACTAGCTATAGTGGTCATTTCAATTTTTATGAAACTGCTTCTGCCAAAGATCATGGAATTGCATCTTCTGAAGTCTGTGATTTACTCTGTTTCACTATATGTTCTCCTTTGTGTTCATTGAGAAGGGTTGTTCCTTTTCTTACTTCGTCTAGTGTTAATTTTTTTTTCTTTAATGACCATTCTTCGTTTGCTAGCCTCTCCACCGCAGGCAGTTCATGGTGACGGCCTTCTTAAATCGCATTGTCGCAAGGTATCGTGCTGATTATGATGCACTAGATCACGATGGAAGAAGTCCTCTTCATTGGTATGTTAAAATTGCTCTGGATCTTAAGGCGCAGGAACGTCATGAAACTGCTTTCTGGAAAATAAGCGGACAAAGTTGGACGCACATCACGTGTATCCTCCAAGAATAAAGTGTGTTAAAGGATTTATATAGAATCGTATCTTCATCAGCCAATCTCAATATCACCACTACGCTATATCTCATGTTCTATTTTTAGTTAGATCTCATAATTTACACGATACTTAGAACAAGATTATGTTAATGATTTGTAAACTAATGGTGGAGTTTAACGTTAAATTTAGAAGGTTATGGTCATTACAATTTAAACAACCATAATATTTTAATCATATTCGTAAACTAACCATGGAATTTAAAGATCCGAATAATATATAATGCAAAGCCAATCATATCCGAGGTTTCTTGCTACTAGGAAGCCGGTGCACCTCTACCTTGTTAGTCATACATGACCCTTACCTGGTTGGAGGAAAACATGGTTTAAATTGTTTTTCTTAATGTCGAATAGATCTAGGGTCTTTTAACTTATCTTTTCTAGTGAAAAAATGCATCACATTAATCATCGGTTCCCTTTTTCGTCCAGTAGATTATCGCACTAAACCCGATCACTTACTTGAACCCGGCGAGTTTATCTAGGCTCGGGCACAATTTGGACGGGCTTAAGAAATATGTTCATGAGTGAAGCGCCCGAGTAAGGATTTCTAAGGTCGATACCCAAATGGGAAAAAAAAAATAATTCAAAGACGATGTTGTTGCTCGTGATTTAAAAAATCGGGATAGCGAAATGACGAAGGACCCCGGATTTCGTGAGTGATAAAAATATTTCATTTCTTTTTATAAGTAATATAAACTATCATTTTTTCAGAAAATATTTTTTAACTTTTTTTGAAGAATAGGTTTACCGGTTATCGAGTTTTTTGAAATGGTGAAAGACTCTCTCGTCCGAAACCGAGCGCCGAATGCTCACAATGGCAGTGCTGCAATTTCCGCCAGCATGAAGGGCAAAAGGATTTGCATGCGAGGGATAGTCGGCCTTGCCTTTTTTAGCCGGAACACAGTGCCGGAGGCTACAATCGTTTCTCCTTTCTTGACTGCTGCTGACGGAGAAAGGAAGTTGAAAAAACCATTCGTTTCCGAGCGCAGTTCTTCTGCATCAGTTTGGGAGAAAGGCGGCGTGCGGGGCCTTCGTTTTTTGTGGATTAAGCAAAATGGGGGTGTTTCTAATGGAGCCACGGAGGAGGCGAAAGACAAGGCCGGCATGGAGCCGCGACGGAGATGGAAGAGATGAGCGGCGGCTGCGATGTTACTTAAAATGAATAGTTTCAATCGGAATGGCTGAAAGTGTCGATCAGATCTAGTATTGGTTCGGCTCAATCGGTCGGACAAATGAACTAATGATCGGACAAAACAAGGGAGGGGATGATTCGGGATTCGCCCCTTTAGCCTCAAGGATCCAATAAATTCATTTAAAACATATAATCCGGTTCTAGGGAAAAAAGAAGTCAAAAAAAAATAGAACACATGATCCATCTAAAATGTTATTAATAGATTTTTACTTAACACTTCAATGTTTTAAATGATCAATCGTGTTAAACCAGTGCAATCACAGTTGAAAAGAACATAAGATCAACGCGTGCGGGGTTTCAGGTTTTTGTAGCATCAAAATATGGCGGTTAACGAAATAGTAATATTCACACCATACAATATGCAAATCGAAAAAAGTCAATTTAAGAAAAATCATCTTCCTGATCATCTTCAGCATCAAGCGGAAATGCCCCGGAAATTTCACCAACGGTAGACTCGCCCCCACAAAGTTGCCAAAAAGCTTCTTCTGCTTTTCCTTTCCTCGATTCCGTACGAGCCATTTCGCCGTTCAGTTCGTCGTCGCCACCTGCCATTCAAACCACCCAACAACCCGACCCGACCCGACCCGACCCGGTTTGACGGAGCTCCACATCATCATCGCCTTCTTCGCTTCGCTTCGCTTCCCGCGTCGTCTCCAAAGCGAGATTGGGTGGAAATTCTGGCATCGGGAGACGAATCTCCAGCCCCGCCCCCGTTCGCAGATTCTCCCTCGCGCGAGCAGCGATCGAACCTCACTATCCCCAATCTCTTAAATCAAGCTCATGATCTATATAATAAACTCACCAGAGGAGGCATTGAATTGACTTCAGAGACCATGTCGACGACTTCCCCTCCTCCTCCTCCTCCTCCTCCTCCGCCTCCGCCGCCTCCTCCTCCTCCTCCTCCTCCTCCTCCGCCGCCTCCACCGCCGCCGCCTCCGCCTCATCCTCCTCCCCGCCGTCCTCCTCGATGGAGGTACGATGTGTTCGTGAGCTTCCGAGGCAAGGATGTGAGGAGAAACTTCGTAGCGCACCTCTTCTCCGATCTCCGGCGGGCCTCCATCCAATTCTTCAGGTGACGTGGCAAATCGTTTTTCCCTTTTTTTCTCCCCATCCAATAGGATTAAATGAAAAGAAAAACAATAATAATAGAAATCTATTCGGACCACCTAATTTCTCTCTCTTCCCCCTCCGTCAGTCCACGCCGCCGCGTCTGAGCTTTGACCTCCGCGCCTCCCCCGCCGTCGCCGGCGCGTCGCCCGGATCGTGGAGCGGCCGAGGACGGAGCAAGGCTCCGTGGACGAACCGCCGCGCTGGGTCATGGGCCCGGCAAAGTCACCGTTCGGATCCGGTCGGCTCCTCCGCCTTCCCCCGTCGCCGTGGTTCCAGATCTGGTCGGGCAGAGCAGATATGTGCGGCAACGGAGGCGGAGGGGGGTAACTTGAGCGGTGGCGACGGCCGTGCCAGGGGGCGGTATGGCGGTGGCTGTCATGGCGGAGGAAGAGAGAGAAATGAAGGTACTTGACTTTTTAATGTGTGCGTCAATACTTTCAGTGACAACGCGAGAGAAGACATTGGGGAAGAGATCAAATCCAAGCTTTTCGAAGCGATATGGCACGCGAGGATCGCCCTGATCGTGTTCTCCAGGAACTACGCCGACTCGAAGTGGTGCATGAACGAGCTGGTCGAGATCCTGGAGTGCAAGAAGAGGTTCGGGAACCATGGTCACCTGGTTGTTCCCATCTTCCACGAGGTAGAAGCCGGAGACATTTCGAACTTCGAGGGCGGAAGTGAATTCGCTCAAGGTTTCGCGAGATTGTGTGGAAAGGCGACAGATGAAGGGCAGATACAGAAATGGAGGGACGCCCTGAGAGAGACTAAGCAATTGACAGGATTCGACTTGAGGAACGAAGCCGGAGGGTACGGCATCTCTCCTTCTTCTTCTCCTTCTTCTCCATGTTCATTGCGTTATCATTTTGTGACTCCGATCATCTTGATTTTGGTTTAAATGTGTGTTTGATGTTGAATGTGGAAATTCAAACTCTTTGTAGTTTTGCCATTTTTGGGTCCCTGATGGGCTCATACAAACCATTTCCGGGGAAGTCGATCTCCCCCGATCTAAGCTAGTTCTCGAAAACAGTTTCCTTCAAACAAAGGGCCATAAGTTTCTTCTTCTTCCTCCTCTGCTATTATTTGCTACTTTCTAGGATTTTCACTCATTGGGGGACTTAATGTGTTGATGTTTGCTAGTCCTAACGTTGTGTAAACCAGGAGAAAGTATTCCGATAAGTCGAATTTGTCCCCTTAATTAACATCAAAATCAAAAACGATCTTTCTTTAGCAATTATTGCAAGAGAAATTGGCCGAATATTTCTATTCATGAATAATTCGTTGGGGATCATGACAGAATATGCTACTTCATCGTATATTGCATATACTGAAAATATGAGATAAGGCAACGGTACAACCTCGTACCGTCTCGGCCTGTCACCTCTGTGCTTGCCTTATGCCCGTTGTTACTGCGCGTACTTGGGACAATCCCTGTCCCCAGAGCTAGTCGCCGCAAGACTCTTGTGGAAGCCTATAGGGAAGGTGTTAATATGGTTTTAGGAAGTGACCAGCTCTCCTCATTACCTCTGCATATTGCTTGTTCTTCTTTGTTTTCTGCAAGTTTTGCAAAATTTATGTTCCATTTGTCATCTATGTGAACCTCATTTATCAAACTACAGACGTATAATAAAGTCATAATCATTTGACAACCAAATATCAAAACTTATCTACAATATATTACAATTATAGGATATTTTACCCACCTAATAGTAAGGGCATTCTCATGCTTTGGGTTTAGAATCCGATGATTGTGGGTTCGGTTTTTGGCCTGGGGAAACTCAAGATTTTTTTTTTTTTTTTTTTGGGGGGGGGGGTGTGGAGTGGGCATTGTTGTGAGTTGCTATGCTAATTCCCTTCTAAATGACCAATTTACGGTTGTGTCATTGAATCATAAAAACATTTAGAGTATCTTGGACTTTTCATGTTTCGCTAATGATTAATCTGTCATGGTGGCACATCAATAAATCAAAACAGTTTCAGCAATGACTAAGAAGTAAGAACTGGCCTCTGTTAACCTCCCTGTTTTGATTTTTTCCATTGCTGTCTCCTACTGCTGTACTACTGCACTTGTACAATGAATACAAGTCTACTCTTGCTCAATGGACCTCTGAAACAATGTATAAAAAGCGGGGGGGTGGGAAACAGTGACCTCGAAAAGCATAAGTGCCTCCCCAGAACTTGTAAACAAGTTATGATCGACAACTTATACCATTGAACGTCCACCAGAGGACTCGCAATTTTGTTCTGATGTAAAATAATTGGCTATAGGCGCATGCTACATCAGCAGGAAACTTAATAACAAGCACTGATTTACAAGTTGGATGTTTTTTCATTCATATGAATGTGTAAAACCTTGAATATTTTGTCTCTTGGTGCGTATTTACATTTATTTCTCTTATAACCTTAACTGCACAACATAGGGATGAAGGGAGACTTGCGGACATAATAGTAGAGTACCTTGTCGAGAAAATCCGTGAAACACGGCCACTCTACTTTGTGAAAAACGCAATAGGAGTGGATGTCTTGGTAGATGAGGTGATTTCTTTACTTGGAAAGGGCCAAGAGGAGGACGTGCGCATGATAGGCATATGTGGAGTAGAAGGAATAGGGAAGACGGTGGTGTCCAGAGTCATTTGCGATAGCATTCGCAGCGATTTTGAGTGTTTTGTCTTTCTTGATAAAATTGGAGAAGCAGATCGCAACAATCTTGTAGGTCTATTAGGTCTACAAAAGAAGCTGCTCCATAATCTAATAAAGGTGGAAGGATGGAGGATGTATGACGACATTCAGACCAACATCGACGAGATAAATAGTAACATGTGCCGTAAAAGGATACTTCTTGTTCTTGATAATGTTACTAGGAAAGAACAGATTGACTACTTCGGGGCCGGAGAGCGAGAACTGCTGTGTCCTGGGAGCAGAATTTTGATCACAACCAGAGACCAAAACTTGCTAAAAGATCTCAAGGTAGACGACAAGTATATCATCAAAGGTTTGCACCCGAATGAAGCACTTCAGCTCTTTCGCCGCCATGCCTTGAAGAGAGAAGAACCTCAAGAAGGCTATGAGGAGTTGTCCCAAAGTCTAGCTCATTATGCAGGAGGTCATCCATTGTCTCTTAAAAGGCTGGGTTCATCCCTAAACGGCAAGTCAAAACATCAATGGCATCAGACATTGGAGAAGTTGGTTAAAAGCCCTTATCTCGATTCGCTCTTTCGTTCCTTCTTGTCAGTTGGGCCACATGGAGGTCAAGGCGGTGATGCTTTTGATGATGGGGCACACACTGGGGTGAGGCAAATTAGGCTCTATGGACAGTCAGTTATTGATGCCATCACCATCGACTATGATCAGGACGGGTGTTTGGAGAGATCCTCCCAGCACGGTGGACGTGTCCATGACAATGAAACGGTCAGTTTTGTGCCACTCTAATAGACTGATTATGTACTTTACTACTCATCGCTTATAAGAAGGTAAACAGAGTCAACTACAAGTTCAATATCATTTTTGTGCGTCTATTATAGAATCTACCGCGAAAAGTTGATAGATAGAAGAATGTAGTAAGGTAGTCAGGAGTGATGGTCAACATGTAAACATCTACGGAAGTGTTAGTGTGTTACTGCTTCACGTAACTTTGCCAAGTATGAAGGTTCAAATTCTATCATTCCTTTTTTCTTCTTTTACGTATTTACTTCGTCTCTTTTGATTTGTTTATGGGACTTTATTATCTTGCCTTTCATTTACCGCAAAATCGGCATGCGGCAGCTTTGCTCACGGACCTACTTATAGCAAAAAACTCTAAACTCAAAACATTTCTTCGTTCCTTTTTCTATTAGGGATAAGTACTTAAACCAAATTCGGTCAAGTAATTTATCTTTCACAGTAAAGGAATTATATTGATCCAAAATAACACAAAAGCAATACATATTAGCTGTTAGATGGATGTGATGATGGTAACACTTACAAAAACTTTTGCACTTCTTGCAGCTGGTGAGATTGGATCATCCAAGTGAATACCTAATTTCTATATCAGGCCATATTGATGATTATGGTGGTCATGATGTTGTCCGGTCTCTCAAGATCCACAGCAACAAGAAGACGTATGGACCATTTGGATCTGAACAAGGACAGCCTTTTGATCTCTCACATTCAGATGGAAAGATTATCGGGTTTCATGGGAAATGTGGCAGCCATCTCCACTCAATCGGAGCACATTTTGGGCGATTTCTCACGCGTATCCATTTGATGTCGTGGGACCATTTGGTGGTGATAGTGGTATGGACATTTGGGACGACAGAAAATATGCGGATGTGAGGCAAATCGTCATAGGCTTCGATTCAGCAATTAAGTCCATCTCTATCTTATACGATGAACACGGACGTCCAGTTGGTCCATTCACACATGGCCCAAGTGGAGGAGGCAAAACATATACGGTGAGCTATGATATAAACATTATCAACATCATCGTCTGGATGCAATGTGATTTTGTTGATGCCCTCGATGCTTTATTTTTTCTGGTGAAGTCTAATCTTCATTGTTATAGTAGATAGTTTTTCTTGAATTCTTTAATTTTTATCCTTTTTCTTTTCTCAGATCAAGCTCGACCATCCAAGTGAGTGCTTGACATCCATCTCGGGCTATACTGAAGAGGTTTCTGGACTCACCATTCTTCAATCATTGACAATTCATACTAATAGAAGGGATCATGGACCGATTGGAACAACTAATAAAGGGAGGCATTTTTCATTTCCATACACCGGCGGCAAAATTGTCGGGTTTCATGGGACTTGCGATGGCCCTCGTCTCGAGTCCATCGGAGCTTTTTATGAGCCGATTCCTCATACATATCCCGTTAAGGTTTTCGGGCCTTTTGGAAGGAAGGCCAAAAATCCTGGGATTTTGTTGATTTAAAGGGGATTGTTGTTCTCTACACAGATTTCATCAAGTCCATTACTTTTGAAGTCGACAACGCCACCAGCTCCGAACCGCAAACTAATTATGGTGAAAATGGCAGGGAGAATACTTTCAAGGTTAGATCTAGACTCTATCCTTTTCTTTTTTTTCCGTTTCTGCTTGAATGATGTAAGTTTATTTGTCTAGCTTATCATAACATTAGTCAGATTACGGCATTATGAACCTTAAGATTCTGAGCAATTATATCTCAAATGCACGTGAAAATTTACATAACAGAGATACCTGAGGATCAGCATGATTGTTGGAAAACCAAATGAAAAATTAATGACTTCACTTTATTAAAATTAGGCAAAGACAAACCTAGCCATAAACAAAAGGTAAATTAACTTTTGATTTACAAAATGAAATGTACTACCAAATTCATTAGAAACGTAATTTACATGAATCTTAGCATATCAAACTTATTTCATAGATTCAAATCGTATTTCAAAAGAATATACTAATTTATTTTGCTCATCCAATGATGCAACATAGAGTCACTCACGTCAAATATGGCTTTTTGTGGCCTTTTTGCAGGCTAAACTGAGAAAGGGAGAGTACATAACTTCTTTTGCTGGATATCTCAAAAATGCAAATGATAGTGGCACTCTGATCAACTCGCTCACATTTCAAACCAACGAAAGAATATTGGGACCGATTGGTAGAGAGGAGGGGGAGTACTTCTCCTTACCATCGGAAGCTGGGAAAGTTAACAGGTTTTTGGGACAAGTGGTGATCATCTGGAATCTATCGGAGCAGAGGTCAAGCTATACTCTAACAAGCACTATCCCTTTATGTCTGTGGGGTTATTTGGTCCATTCATCAATAATTCGAATGCATCTTTTTGGGATGATGGCAATAAGCATACCAATGTGAGGAAAATCATTGTTGAATTTGAACCGAGAAAAGGGCCATACATCCAATCAATCACGTTTCAGTATGAAGAGGAGTGTAAAGAATTGTGGCAATCTGAGACACATGGTGGCATTGATGAAAACAACTTCCATATAGTAAGGAACGTCAACATCCATACGGTATGTCCCCATACATACATATGCTTCCTAAAAGCCTTATGAAACTTGCATAGCCTACGTTAGCAGGTGACTCTTTTGAGACTTAAATCATGAGAATGATGGTTATGTCTATTATTGCAGATCAAAATACATGATCCAGATGAGTATTTGTCTTCGATATCTGGGTATTATTATTCGTCCGGCATTACTTCTCTCACGTTTCAAACTAACAAAAAGACGATTGGACCTATTGGTGATGAAGTGGGATGGCACTTCTCATCTCCTGCAACGGGCGGCAAAATTGTTGGATTTTATGGGAGGAGTCGTGAACATCTTGAAGCGATTGGAGCATATTTTGAACCGATCTCGCATCTCTACCCAATTAAATTGATCGGGCCGTTTGGAGGCCTAGGTGGATGTGCTTGGGACGATGGGCAATTCAGCGGTGTGAGGGAAATTGAGGTAATGTACGACAATATTATCCGTCACATTATGTTTGTGTATGACAAGAGCGGTGAACGAGTTTGCTCAGAAGTGCACGGTGGCCCCACTGGGGAAGACAAGTCCAACGTCATCAGGGTAAGTGTTTCTTTCATTCTCCAATTCGTCATTGTTTACTTAGTCATATCTCATCGGTCGAGATGATGCTGATATGTGTCCGGTCACGTGATTTAGTAAATTAAACTTGACAAATAGGTATTGTTTTCACCACTCGTCCAGTCTTAAGAGAGACTTTTGAGATTGCATAGGTTAAATTGGATTATCCACGGGAGTACTTGACATCGATATCTGGTTACAAGCGAGAGGATGGTGCTATCGTTCAGTCGCTCACATTTTACAGTAATAAAGGAAGACATGGTCCCTATGGCAAGGAGATGGGGAAGTACTTTTGGTATCCCTCAACCGGAAGCAAAATCATCGGCTTTTATGGAACATGCGGGGAGACTCTCAAATCCATAGGAGTGTATGCGGAGCCCATACCGCACATGTATCCTTTCAAAACCATTGGACCCTTTGGAGGCTCTGGTGGTACTCCATGGGATGATGGAGTGCATACTGATGTGAGGGCATTTCATATCATTGCCAGCGACGTAATTCACTCCATCGGCATTGTGTACGATAACAATGGTTCCATCGTCGACCACGTTCAACGCGGCCAAGGAGCCAGCTGGGTTAGTCCAGATCTCAATCCTCTCTCTCTCTCTCTCTCTCTTTCCCGTCTGGAAGTTGTTCATGTATACGGGTTGCTTTTCATAATGTTCTTAGCTTCATGTGGCACAGTATCTTTTCATCGAAGACTGAGGCACTTCTTTTGGCATCCTATGTATCGAAGCTTCATATGTTTTCACAAGTAAAACATGTTTGGCTTTGCTATTCTTGCAGGTCATTCTGGATTATCCCAAGGAGCGTCTAGTTTCAATATCGGGTTGCATGAACGGAAATGGAAACGCTCCTCGCACTATCATCCGCAGCCTGAGCATACGTACCACGAAGGCCACTTACGGGCCGTACGGATCAAAGGATGCTTTTGGAAGGTTAACGGAATTTTGTATCCCGCCAGCATCAGGTGGTGGCAGGATCGTTGGCTTTTTCGGAAGTGCGGGATCACATCTTAATTCTATCGGAGCGCGTTTGGAACCATATTAAAGTTAAGCCCCTTCCCTCCCCCAAGCTTTATTTTTATCTACTTTTTTGTCTTTGGCTTGTGAATTGTAAGAATCTTCTTTTTAATTTTTTTTTTAAAATGATGTTGGAACTAGTCTTTTTTTCAAACGTTTGACATGGAAATTTTCGGTAAATCTGAGGATTAACTATGAGGATGCGTTGGATTTAGCACGTCCACTTTTTGAAACTAATAGCAACTTTATTGTCTAAAGATATGTCGCCTTGATACTTAATTTTGTCGATTGGTTAATCCAATAGTTACGTGCAAACGAAGCTGGAATGGTCTAGCCATCTAATTATAATCTATAAATTAAATTATAAAGTAATAAATTTGTAGAGAAATATAATTGGTATTATCGTTTTAGCAGCTCCTCGTCAGAAATTAAATTTACTGTCCATTTCTCTTCACAGATCTAAAGCTAAATTCATAGATAGTTCAAGCAAAGAAAATGTAATAAATATGAATTTATAACTTAATCATGACCATTACGTCATTATTACATCATCATTGTTATCATTAATTACCCATTCAAAAAAAATTTATTATTTGTTATCGACTGTTTAATTTAAAAAAAAAATCATGCTAGAATTAGATTTTATGAATAAAAGTTATGATTACCTTAAGGGACTGATGGAGTTTACGGAATATTATTAGTTTCAGCCTATTGGCTTACACAATATAACTTTGAAAATGATTTTTATAATTATAGATATATCTAATTAATACAATAACAATTATGTTTGAATTACTACTACACACACAAATATTGTAATCATTTATAAATTGTATTAATTTTTCATTTATAGAACTCATGGAATCGAATGAGCCAAGCACAAATCCTAATTTGATGTAAAATGAGTGGCAAGTGTAAAACAAAAAAATACATTTGTAAGGACTTGGAGAAATTAATTCCTTGCAAGTCATAGTCTCATGTACCAACTTTCGTAGCAATTATCAGAAAATTATTTGTCTAACAAAATACAACTTATCAACTAGAATGTTCTGTTTATGCTGATTTTCAGATTCTATAGCTGGAGGTTAGGGTTAAATATGTTTGTGTTTCTAATGTTGCAAATTAAACTCAATTATCTTCGAGAGTACTTGACTTCATTTTCCTATTACTTTGGAAATTATTATGAGTATACTATCGTTTGCTCACTCAAATTTCAGAGCAATGAAAGAACTTCTGGGCCAATTGGTGTAGAAGACGGGAAGTACATTTATATTCCATCAACTGGTAAAAAGATCACGGGTTTCATGGGAGGTGTGGAATCTATCTTGATGCACTTGGAGCACATTTTGAGCCTTGACAGGCTAAGCTCTATGTGCGCCATTCAGTTGATGTTTGAGTTCACATTTAATGTGTATCATCACATAGGCCGGTTTGATGTATCCTCCAAGAATAAAATGTGTAAAAGGATTTATATAGAATCTTATCTTCACTAGCCAATCTCAACATCACCGTTACACTATATCTCATGTTCTATTTTTAGTTAGATCTCATAATTTACACGGTACATTGAAGAAGATTGTGTTAATGATTTGTAAACTAATCACGTAGTTTAACATTAAATTTACAAGGTTATGGTCATTACAATATAAACAACCATGATAATTTAATCATATTCGTAAACTAACCATGGAATTTAAACAACCGAAAAATATATAATGCAAAGCAAATCATATTCGAGGTTTTTTGCTGCAAAACCGATGCACCATTACTATCCTAGTCATACATAACTACACCTGGTTAGAGGAACATCATCAAAGGGAAACACACGGTCCAAATTATTTTTTCTTAACGTGAAATAGCTCTTTGGTCTTCAACTTATCTTTTGTAGTGAAAGAAATGCGTCACACTAATCAATGGCTCCCTTTTTTGTCCAAAATCCGATCACTGATTTGACAACTCGACGAGTTTATCTAGACTTTGACACAATTTGGGTGGACTTGAGTAAGCATATTTCTTATACACCTAGGCTCACCTACTCAGGTCCGATCCACCCTGCCCACACCTAGTTGATTTTCGGGAAAATTTAACATTACCACGTGTGAGTGCGTCTGAGTAAGGATTTTAAGCTCGATACCTAAATGGGAAAAAATAATTCAAAGACTATGCTGATGATTAAAAAATTGGGATAATTAAATGATCGAAGACCCAGATATTGTAAATTAACAGCACAACTGGAATCTGCACATGATGGCTTCTTTAACAAGTCCCTCTCTCCAGTGTCTCAATGAAACTTAGAATCTAAATATAACCCCTCAAACGAAGTTTCTTGACATAACAAATCACCATAGGAGCATTAAATTAATATCTGAAACCGTCCACCACCTCCTCTTAAAGATACTTGGCCGCCCACCACCTCCTCCACCGCCGCCGCCGTTGCCGCCACCTCCTCCTCCTTCTCATCGTCCTCAATGGAAGTACAATGTGTTCGTGAGCTTCCGAGGAGAGGATATGAGGAGAAACTTCATATCGCACCTCTCTCTGCTTTGAGGGGGGCCTCCATTCAATTCTTCAGGTGACGTGGCAATCATTTTATTTTTCACTTTTTGCGCTCCCAGCCAATCCAATTATGGTTTGACGATGACAACAGTATTAAATGCAAAAAAGAAAAAAAGAAATCTATTGGGACCACCTAATTTCTCCCTCTTTCCCTCAGTCCACGTCACGTCTGAGCTTGACCTGCCCGCCTCCCCGCCGTCGCCGTCGCCGTCGCCGTCGCCGCGTCGGAGCCACTCCCCCGTCGTGTTTGTCTTCCTCTAAACTAGATCTGGAGCCTTGGCCGCGTCGGAGCCAGATCTGGAGGCACCGGCCATGGACGACGGAGAACTTTCAGATCTGGCGAAGACCCTCGCCGGCGACGAGCACAAAGACTGCGATCGAGCTTCCAGGTTTGGGAGCTTGCCCATGGCCGTGAGCCTCGACGGCGAGGTCCATTCGTTTTCGGCCACCGACCACTTCTGGTCGTTTCGTCTTCTCGCCATCACCATGGCTCCAGATCTTGGTCTTCAAGCTTCGGCTTCCTCTGTGCATCTGCTGCTTGTCTTCAACTTCGTCTGCTTCTGTTTTTTTTTTTTTGAGCTCATGATGTCGCAGCGGCCATATCTGGTCGTAGCGGCCAAGGACGAGCAAGGCTCGTGTTTGTGGACGAACCGCCTCGCCGGTCATGGACCAGCAACGTCACTATTCAGATCCGGTGGGCTCTGTCACCGTTCCAAATCAACGAAGGCGGAGGGTGTAAACTCGCTGCTGGGTGCGACAGCCACGACGGGGGGGAGGGCTCGAGGATGGAGGTTGCGGCGGCTTGAGAGGTGGCGGCGGTCATGCTAGGGGGCCGGTATGGCGGTGGCTGTCAAGACAGAGAAATGAAGTTGTTAATTTTTATGCGTGTGTCAATGCTTTCAGTGACAACGCGAGAGAAGACGTTGGGGAAGAGATCAAATCCAATCTTTTCAGAGAGATATTGCACGCGAGGATTGCCCTGATCGTGTTCTCCAGGAACTACGCCGACTCAAAGCGGTGCATGACCGAGCTGGTCGAGATCCTGGAGTGCAAGAAGAGGTTCGGGAACCATGGCCAACTTGTTGTTCCCATCTTCGACGAGGTAAAAGCCGGAGACATTTCTAACTTCGAGGGCGGAAGTGAATTCCCTCGAGGTTTCGAGAGATTGTATGGAAACGCGACAGATGCTGAGCAGATAAAGAAATGGAGGGACGCCCTGAGAGAGACTAAGCAATTGACAGGATTCGGCTTGCGGAACAATGCCGGATGGTACGGCATCTCTTCTTCTCCTTCTCCACCATGTTCATTACGTTATCATTTTGTGACTCAATCATCTTGATTTTGGTTCAATGTGTGTTTGATGTTGAACGTGAAATTCAAACGGCCCCAAGTTTCTTCTTCACCCTCCTCTTCTGTTTTAGTAACTATTGCAAGAGAAATTGGCCGAATATTTCTATTCATGAATGATTCGTTGGGTTCTTATAATATTGAATTTCGTGACAGAACATGCTACTTCATGGTATATTGCATAAACTGAAAATAATGAGGTAAGGCGACGGTACAATCTTGTCCGTCGCCTCCTGTCACCTCTATGCTTGCTGATAAGGCTCTGGTGACAGTTGATATGCCTGTTGTTACTGCGCGTACTTGGGACAATCCCTGTCCCCAGAGCTAGTCGCGGCAAGACTCTTGTGGAAGCCACAATAGGGACGGCGCTAATATGGTTTTAGGAAGTTGAATAGCTGTCCTCATTACCTCTGCATGTTGCTTTTTCTTCTTTGTTTTCTGCAATTTTTGCAAAAATTTATGTTCCGTTTGTCATCTATGTGAACCTCATTTATCAAACTACAGATATATGATAAAGTCATAATCATTTGACAACCAAATATCAAAACTTATCTACAACATATCACAATTAAAGGATATTTTACCCACCTAATGGTAAGGGCATTCTCGTGCTTTGGGTTTAGAATCCGATGGTTGTGGGTTCGATTTTTGGCCTGGGGAAACTCAAGATTAGAGGGGGTGCGCTTGTGACTTGCTATGCTAATTCCCTTCTAAATGACCAATTAATTACGGTTGTATCACTGAATCATGAAAAATTTAGAGTATTTTGGACTTTTCGTGTTTCGCTAATGATTAATCTGTCACGGTGGCACATCAATAAATCAAAACAGTTTCAGCAATGACTAAGAAGTAAGAAATGACCTCTGTCAACCTCCCTATTTTGATGTGTTCCGTTGCTGTGTCCTGCTGCTGTACTACTTGCACTTGGACAATGAATACAAGTCTACTCTTGCTCAACGGACCTCTGAAACAATGTATAAAAAGCAAAAACAGGGGACAGTGACCTGGAACAGCAGAAGTGCCTCCCTAGGACTTGTAAACAAGTTATGATCAACAACTTATACCATCGAACGTCCACCAGAGGACTCGCAATTTTGTTCTGATGTAAAATAATTGGCTATAGGCGCATGCTACATCAGCAGGAAACTTGAGAACGAGCACTGATTTACAAGTTGGATGTTTTTTCATTCGTATGAATGTGTAAAATGTTGAATATTTTGTCTCTTGGTGCATATTTAAATTTATTTCTCTTATAACCTTAACTGCACAACATAGGGATGAAGGGAGACTTGTGGACATAATATAGTAGAGTACCTTGTCGAGAAAATCTGCGAAACACGGCCACTCTACTTTGTGAAAGACGCAATAGGAGTGGATGTCTTGGTAGATGAGGAGATTTCTTTACTTGGAAAGGGCCAAGAGGTGGACGTGCGACTGATAAGCATATGTGGAGTAGAAGGAATAGGGAAGACGGTGGTGTCCAGAGTCATTTGCCATAGCATTCGCAGAGCGATTTTGAGAGTTCTGTCTTTCTTGATAAAATTGGAGAAGCAGATGGCAACAGTCTTGTAGGTCTATTAGGTCTACAAAAGAAGCTGCTCCGTAATCTGATAAAGGTCGAAGGATGGAGGATGTATGACAACATTCAGACCAACATGGACGAGATAAATAGTAACATGTGCCGTAAAACAATACTGTCATAACATCATAACATGACACGTGTGTTCACTAATGTCAATGTCGTTAATTCTACAATCCATGTCAACAAAACTCGACTAGTAAAAGAAAAAGTATAATGGAAGTACTATGAGTTGACATTTTGTGAAAAGTTGAGGAACGTTTTTAACCAAAAAGAAAAAGATAGAAGGATGATTTTTATTTTCGGACAAAAATAAAGGGGCAATGGCGATATTATTCCTTAAATAAAACAAAAAAGAAAACCTTCATTCCAGGGTATGTATTTTTTTTTTAATCTAGCTTCCCCTTTAAATTAATTAGGGATAATAACATAAACTGTGACATCCTGAAATTTTGTCCATTTGGGATTTATGAAATGTTTGGTTTTATGATGTACTCGTAGTTAGTTCTCGGCCGGGCCCGATCATTCTGGGATACTAACCAATAGGGAAAGGCTAATTAGGGATTTAAATTCATGTGAATAAAAAAAATTCAATCGTGAATTGATTTTCGATCATAAAATCGTTGAGGTGATATTTTGAGCCACCTGTAGGCCGATTCAAGGAGAGCCAAGGGTCAATTCACCATCGTCATAGTAATGGATCGTGGGTGATTCATTTGGACCACAAAATGAATTGGCGAATGATCCCGAACCTATACCAACGGTCGTGCCCCTCGGATCTAGTAATCAATTCTCACGATTAAGTGACAACCAAAGTTGTCACGGACCGAATGAACTTGCACGTGACTCAATTTATTGTCGATCCACGGGTCAAAATGCAAATTTCCCTAAAAGTCGTCCGTTAGTTTGAGAAACACTCAAATAACGTTATATATAAAATTCAATTATTAATTAGAGCCTAAATTGGGCACGGAAAAATTAAAAAGTTATGACGAGACGTTAGGACGGCGTTATGATTGAAACGTGCAAATTTGGATTTTCCCGAATCCTTCAAAAAATTCAATTTCGGCAAGAAAATGGAAAAGTGATCATTTTATCCTTGGAAGGTTATAAAGGACAAGTATTATTTGGGAAGGGCATTTTGGTCATTTTGCCCTAACTTTTGAGTTGGACAATTTTGCCCTTAGAATTTTATGAAATTCCCAAATTGCCCTTGAATGTTTTTGGGAAAGATTCGATCCGGGTCGTTGATTTCAAGATAATATCGAATCGAGCCGTCGATTGAAATTGTGAGTAAAGGGCATGATGATTATTTGGCAAGTCAATTATTGGTTTGACTATTTAACCCCCAAACCCTTTCTCTCTACTCACTCTCTCTCTCTCTCATCTCTCGGCCCCATCTCTCTCTTCCTCCCGATCGCCCCTCCTCCCTCTTGGCGTGCCCCCGCCCCGCCATCGCCGCCCGTGCCGCGCCATCCACACCACCGAGCCACCACCCCTCACGCCACCGTCTCACTCTCTCTCTCTCCCTCCCGCTCGTGTGGCCGTGAGCCCACGGCAAGGAAGCCGCCCGCTGCACGCCATCCACGCCAAGCCCACCGCCGCACGCCGCCATCGTTTCGCCCGATCACCACGGTTTTTCACTCTAGCCGAGTTAGTCTAGAGTTCGGGTAAGTTGCGCCCTAAATTTTATTTGGGACTTTAGGTATCGACGAACAAAATTAGGGTGGAATCGGGTTAAATTGGACGCGGATTTGTATAGTTTTGAGGGTGGAATTGATTAGCGGGCCTTAGAAATGAATTTGGGAAATTTAGGTGGAAAATTAGAGGCCAAAGGCGGGCTGTGAAGGGCTTATATGTGTGCTGTGATGTACAGTCCAAAGACATAAATTGGGTATTTGGATTCGGCGATTAATTGTGTGAAAATATCGTGAATGGTCGAAATTGATTTGCCGCAATTTGGATGGGGAAAAATGGCAATTTGTATATTGATTGTGTGTTTGTATTGTGGCTGAGTTGTGGTGATGAAATTGGGTGCATTAATGTGTAATTAATTGATGTCCGAGTGTGCGACGTGTGAGATTTGAGGCGTGCGATATGCGTGTAATCACTAAAAGACCCTGAAACGTGTTTACGCGGGAGGGCATGAGATAAAATATGTGGTGTGCGAGTATGTGCGTGTGATCACTAAGTCCCTGAGGCAGTACCACTACGCGAGGATATTTATCCGTCCCGAGGCGCATACCATTACGCGGGACTATGCCGGTATTCTTCGAGGACGCCAACCCGAGGCAAGTACCATTACGCGGGTTGTGTTGTAGGTGTTAGATGTTGAGCCCGAGGCGGTATCAATACGCGGGCAAGATACACGACTTGGAGGTTGTACCATTATGCAAGTCTCAAGTGTTGTTATAAGTTAGTCGCAGAATGAGCCTGAGTCGGTACCATTACATGGGCCATTGGCAAGGCAAATGTGAGATGGTTATTTGTGTACCTGAGGCGGTTTCATTACGCGGGTCACTGGCGAGTGGGTGAAAATAATGTGATGAGACGGGAATAAGTGTATAAAATAAAGATTTGAACGTGCATATGATTGGATGTGGTGTTACTGTGGCTAACTTGTAGGTTGCACGTTGGTAAGGCCCAAGTAAGCATAATTGTGTGCATGTTGTATGATGGTTGAGTGTATGATTGTGTTTGTGATTATCTGGAGATAGGTGATAGCCTAAGTGGGGTTTAGGGTGTGTGCTTGCTGAGATGTATTCTCATGGTTGTTTCGACCAAACATTTCAAAACCCCGCCCGAACAATAAATCTTCCGCCACCGCCACCGGGCGTTTTGGAGTACCGATACATACGGACCACCACGGTTGTAGAGTATCCGATAGATGAAAACATGACTGGGTTAAGCATACGACTATAGTTTGGGTAGACATAGGACTACCCCTCGACAGCCCCATACCTACACTGCGTGGTTCTTCCGAGACGGGATCAACGAGTTTGGTCTTGTCCGAAGATTTAACGTCCCCTTTGATGGAGTCGAGGACCTGGAACCCGTCTACTATACCTCCTCTCGACGGTGAGTTGACTAGTGTGGAAACTAGTCTAGTGCAACTGGATTGTAACAAGCGCCCGCAACACCCGAGTCCTTGGAGGCCGAGCATGATCCGTAACTCGATGAGTCGCGGCGGGTACGATCCAATGGACGTGGATCTCGAGCCAATTCCGGAGGAAGAACCAAAGAGGAAGGGCCCGAGGCCAAATCCAAGGAGGAACTGTTGAGCCCGAGGATAGGCGGAAGAAGAACCGATGTACATTCCCCGTATGAGCGGTGGGTTGACCCGATTTTGTGTCGAGTACGAGTTTGATGAGGAGACCAACTCGGAGGAGTAGGGCGAGGTTCTAGCAGAGTCGGGTGACATCAATAACCTGATCGAGATTGAGGCCAAGCCAAAATCCTTAGAGAAGCAGATGATTCGAGGAGATCCAGATTTGGAGGATGATGATCGACTCAAAATGGACGTCGTCTTGTAGGCGTGGGGGCTAGCATAGGGGTTGAGAATAAGCTTTTGGGATGTACCATTTTTGGAGGATAGGATACCCAGGTCATCAATCTTTTATTATCGGTGATTATAGTACGGTGTGCATATGTATATGGCGGTTTGTAAGTTGTGAATATTATATAAGTTTGAATGATGAAGCAGTATGTTTATTCTCCTTAATTGCCCCATTTCTTATTGTCCGGGTATTTATGGTTTCCACTGGTCGTTTAAATATCGATAATCATAAGTGAGGTTGGCGATACCCCAGGAATGTCGCATTAATCAACCGAAGAAGTGAGTCATGAGCTCGACGGGGGTTCGGGGCATGACATAAACAATTCCTGAACTTTTACTTAATGTGCAATTTGGTCCATGGACTTTTAATTTGTTCAATATAGTCCTACAACTTTAGCCTCATGTTTAATGTGGTCCCTAGACTTTTTGTACATATTCAATTTAGTCCCTGAACTATATAAAATTACACAACATAGTCCTTGAACTTGAATTAATGGAAGAACTACATTGAACATTTTTATAAAAGTTCAAGGATTAGATTGAACATATACCAAAAGCTTATAGATCACATTGAACAAATTGAAAGTTTAGAAACCACCTTGAACATTGGATTAAAGTTTGGGGACTATATTAAACAAATTAAAAGTTTTTAGACCAAAATTTGCACATTGAGTTAAAGTTCAAAGACTGTTTATGTCATTTTTCCTAAATATAATAATTTCTATGTTTTAATTCCAACAAAATTCCAATAATCATCATCTTGGACGACGGTGGCCGTTAGGCTAGCATCTCAAGAAAGAAAAAAAAAAAAGGGGGAAAGAAAATATACACGGGAGCGATTAATAGTCAAGCAAGGTTTGATCTCAGTATCAAAATGGGCATTATTTCCTCGAAGTCATCCTGAAGAAGTCTCCTCTTAATATCTTTTTAACATAACACATCCTCTCAATCAACGTTTCTACAGGATCCATGAGTTCTCATCAATGGAAACAGGACGTATTCGTGAGTCTCAAGGCAAGGATGTGAGGAACAACATATCGTACCTCTTCGTGAGCTGGATCTCTTGATTACTTCAGCGACGAAGACAAAGAGGACACTGGGGAAACGATCAATGACAAGCTCTTGAAAGCGATCCGCCACGCAAGATTCGTCCTCATCGTGTTCTCCACAAACTATGCCGACTCCGAGTCCTGCCTGAATAAGCTGGTCGAGATCCTAGAAAGCAGAAGGCAGCTCAAGAACCACGGCCACGTGGCCGTTTCCATCTTCATGGTGTGAGCACGGACAATGTTTCGAAGTTGACGAGCGGATGCGAGTTTGTATGAGGTTTCGAGAGGGTTGTGTGAGAGAAAAAGAGACAATGCGCAGATAAAGATATGGAGGGACGCCCTAGCAGAGGCCACGCATCTTTCGGGCTTCCATTTGAAGGACCACGCCTGTGGGTACGTACCTGTGATTCTTACTCCATGCCGAAGCTCAGTATCGCCCGTCCATGTTTTGAAGTTATTTCTCTGGTTTGTCTGCTTTGTTGTTTGATGGAATTTGTGAAAAATCGACCATGTGCATCTCTCTTTCTCACTAGGCTCTCCTGATCTCCCTCATCTCGGCCATGGTCTGCATCGAGCTCGACTCAGATCTATTGAGTTCAACTCAGATCTGACTCAGGCAGAGATGGATGGGTTGGGGCTCAGCTCGGTTGGTGGTCGGTGCGGGTGGTGACGGCACGGTGGGTGTCGAGGGGAGGGGCTGAGCATTGGGTGGGTAGATGGGTCAAGGTTTTGGCAAGTGAATTTTCATAGTTGGGTGAATTTGAAATGGTAAGAGAGGCAAAATTGAAAAAAAAAATGACAAATTTGTATATAGGACCGGATGTTAGATGCAATTGGAATGCTAATTGTAGGCCAGCAAAACTCAAGGTACATGTTAGAGTAATTAAATATTATGCATAGTAGATTATGCTTTTAGAAGTGGTTCCACAAAAATCTTACATAATTTCGGAGTAGGAGGGTAAAGGTTTTGGCAAGTGAATTTTCATAGTTGGGTGAATTTGAAATGGTGAGAGAGGCAAAATGAAAAAAAAAAAAAAAAATGACAAATTTGTATATAGGACCGGATGTTGGATGCAATTGGAATGCTAATTGTAGGCCAGCAAAACTCAAGGTACATGCTAGAGTAATTAAATATTATGCACAGCAGATTATGTTTTTAGAAGTGGTTCCACAAAAATCTTACATAATTTCAGAATAGGAGATGTCGAGTTCAAATATTTCTATACCCCTATTTGTCTCCATAATACATATTTTCATACTTACCAGACTCCAGTTTAAGCTTTTAAAGAAGTTGAACATATGCTTTATGATATTTTTCCCTTTAAAATATTAAAAGGTCAATGCAAAGAGCCGTATTGAATTTCCCCGGTTTCTTGTATGCATAGTTGAGAATTGGGGAACCAAAATTAAAACTATAAAGGGAGACAAATGCAAACATGATAACAATGGTTCCATCGTCTGATGCTCTCAACATGGCCAAGGAGACGGGCCTCTAGACACCTTCGTCTGTCCATATCTCAAATCTCTCTCTCTCTCTCTCTCTCTCTCTCTCTCTCTCCTCCTCTCTCGTTCATGTATACATGTTGCTTTTCGCAATGTTCTTGGCTTTACTTGGCACAGTTTTTTTTTTCAACGAAGACTCAGGCGCTTCTTTTGGCATCTGATATCTCAAATCTTCACATGTTTTCCCAAGTAAAACATGTTTCGCTTTGCTATTCTTGCAGGTCGGTCTGGATTATCCCAAGGAGCCTCTAGTTTCAATATCGGGTTGGATGAACGGAAGCGGAAACACTACACAAACTATCATCCAGAGCCTGAAAATACATACCACGCAGACCACTTACGGGCTGTTTGGATCAAAGGATGCTTTTGGAAGGTTAACGGAATTTTGTATCCCGCCGGCATCAGGTGGTGGCAGGATCGTTGGCTTTTTCGGAAGTGTAGGATCATGTCTTAATTTTATCGGAGCCCGTTTGGAACCATATTAAAGTTAAACCCCCTTCCCTCCCCCAAGCTTTATTTTTATCTACTTTTTTGTCTTTGGCTTGTGAATTGGAAGAATCTTCTTTTTAATTTCTTTTTTTTAAATGATGTCGAAACTAGTCTTTTTTTCAAGCGTTTGACATGGAAATTTTCGGTAAATCTGAGGATTAACTATGAGGATGCTCCGAGACGTAGCTGAGATTATATTTGGACGGGATTCTAGTCGTCAAAGAGAAGAAAATGAAGAATATGAAGGCATGAATAACTATTATTGAATTAGAGACAGAGAAGCACATAAATACATGGATAGAACTTCTCAACCAAAACATAACCTTTATAAATCCTAGGGTTAAGCCTCCATCTTCACGTTGACTCAAGTATTGAGAGTGAAATTGTTAAAGGATTAATTTTAAATATAGGTAGAAGGATACTAAAAGTGTCAAAAGTTATGTATGGTACTCACTTTAGTACCAAAAGTTTTTTTTAAAAACAATTTTTTCATTGCCAACTCCAATCTATTTGGTGGCCTTTCTTTTTTATTAATTTCCTAAGTGACATGGCCCTTTGGAGGATCCGGTCAGCATTTAAAGCATAAACATCATCAAGTAACTTTCACAAGTGAACATTTCAGTGCCATGAGTTGTAAATAGTGATCGTTTGAATGCCAAGTTTTGCTAAAAGTAATCACTTAAGTACCAATCGTGGTTAAAAAGTGATCACTCATGCTGCAAAGTTTTTGAAAATGGACTCTTATACTGTACCAGCACATAGGTGGTGCATCTTGTACTTGCACCAATACAAACTTTGCACCAACACATAGCTGGTGCAACCACAAGATACACCAGCACTAACTTTGCACCAACACCTAGCTGGTGCATCTTGTACTTGCACCAACACATACAACTATTGGTGCAAGCACTACACCAACACCAAGCACAACCAACAGAACTAACACATCAGCACAATCAAAAGCAAAGTATGGAAATGACAAAAGCACCGACAAAATAAAGTCCATTGACATTAAATTTAGTCTTTACATTTTGTCAATCTAAATAACCAACGAAGACATCCTAACATCTAGTCGTTGGCTTCCCACCAAACAAAAACATTCAACTTAGGCCTCTCCCAAGTCTTTAATAGCAAACTGTGATTCCAACATCTTCTTCACTTCTACGATTCTCTTCTTATTGGAGTTAGCCATCAACATATCATCCACATATAAAGAGAGATATATGATATTCCCATCTCTATACTTGCGAACATAAACACAATGATCAAGTCCCACAGTATGTAAATCCTTTTTCTTCCATGAAACCATCAAACTTTAAGTACCATTGTCGCGGAGCTTGCTTCAAGCCATAGTGATATACCATGTGCTCTTTACCTTTGACCTCAAAACCTTTAAGTTGCACCATGTATAACTCTTCATGTAGGTCCCCATGCAAAAACACCATTTTCATATCCAATTGCTCGAGATGAAGATCCTCCACCGCAAGTATACTCAGCAAAACTCTAATTGATGTCATTTTCATTACTGGTGAAAATATCTTGGAATAATCAATCCCTTCCTTTTGAGAAAAACCCTTGACCACAAGTCTCGCCTTGTATTTGATACTACCATCTGCTTAATTTTTTGTCCTGTACACCCACTTGTCTAACAAAGCCTTTTTACCAATGGGCAACTCAGTCAACTCCCAAGTTTTGTTTTGAAGTAACGAGCCAATCTCATCTTCCATAGCACGCTCCTACTACATGTGAGATGTGTATTGCTTTGCCTCATCATAAGTCTTGGGCTCTCCCGAATCTATATATAAGACATGGCTCATAACAATATTAGCTTATGGATCAAAAATTACCTTTGGCTTTCTCACACATGTAGACCTCCTCAAGACAGGTACTTCAAGGTCGTTAGCTTGATCTAGATCACCGCGTTCCTCTTGAACTGCATGTTCATTGATAATAGGTTCATTTCGAACCTCTCTTTCACGTGCACTTTGATCCGCTAGAACCATTTTCATAGGCATTGTGTCCAACTCGATATATTCTAGTTCTACTGTCTTCTAATACTTGTCTAATGATCCTTGTGTATTTTTTTTCATGGAATATCACATTTCGGTTGCGAAGCCTTTAACCATACTCATTGCCACCATATCCAACAAAGATGCACTTCTAGGACTTAGCATCAAGCTTCTTTCTATCCTCCATATCAATCAGAGCATATGCAATACAACAAAAAACTTTTAAATATGAATAATTAATCTTTTTACCTGACCACTGCTCTTGCGGTATTTCTCCATCTAACGCATTAGATGGACTCCTGTTAGTCAAATAAACAATTGCATCAACTGTAACAACCCATAAGTGTAGCGGGAGACTCGCGTGCAGCATCATGCATCTTGCATGCTCCAAAATAGTTATGTTCATTCTCGCAGCTACACTCTTTTTCTCTTGAGAAGTTCTAGGAACAGTCTTTAACCCGTATATGCCTTATAGTCTCAAGTATTATGCAAATTCCTTGCTCGTGTATTCACTATTATTTTCAGACTTTATAGCTTTAATTCAATAACCTGTCTTTTTTTTACCATGATCTTTTACATTTTGAACATCTCAAATACTTTTTCTCTAAGGGTATAAACCCAAGTCTTCCATGTTGCATCATCAATAAAAGTGACAAACTATCTCTTATCGCCATAAGAGAGTTCCTAATCTGGTCCCCACACATCCGTATGAATCAATTCTAGCTTTTGACCTTTATTCTATCGCCTATTCAATTGAAAACTAACTGCCTTTTGTTTTCCATAAATGCAACTCTCACATTGTTGGAGCTAACAACACAACCTAGAAGGGGGTAAATAGGCTGTTTAAAAGGTTTTTCAAACAATGCAAAAAAACAATAGGAGCCAAATAAGTATTGGGTTTAACCATATGTGTGAGAAACGATCACCGATTGTGTGCTTAAGAACATTAATAGGAAGATAAATATCAGCACGGAAAGATATATAGTGGTTCGGCTTTATTCCCAAGCCTATGTCTACACTTACCACTAATAGCCACAAGTCGGGCTGGAATACACTAATAATTAGCTGAACAAGTAACACCGATCCTATCAGACGACAGATCATACTATCAAGAATTAGGTGCTGCTATTACTGGGTACACTTGATCTTCCAACATAATTACAAGACAACAAGTATTACAGACAAGCAAGAGCTTTTTGCTAAGAATACAACAAGCCACAGATTTATGGATTTCGTAGAAACTCGTATTTCTCTCTCTTACTTTTTTGGTTTCAAAGATCTTCTCTTTTATAGGTATCTTCAATATAACCGTTGAGGATGTCTTGGAGAAGCAGAATAGCCATTAGAATCCATTGGTACTGCTGTTCGAGGAACTAGCTACCCATACAGCCTTTTCCCGAACATTTACAGGCTTCCTGAAATAGCTTCTACTGCTATTGTGTAGCTACGGCTCTAACATATTGTCAAATAGCCTGTTCTTTTATTTTCCTAATCTTCTCTGTGTATGTCCAGTCGACAACGGCTATAATAGTGAGACAATGGTTATACTTAATGATTCGTTATCCTAACATCACCAATGACCTGATCTTCTTTAGCTTTAATGAAACATCATCACGTCGCTGATCTTTTGAGTCCAATGGTGTTGTTTTCATAAAAACTTCAAGGACATCTTGTGAACTCATTTTCAATGGATCACACCACGAATATCACTTAGTCCTTTAAATATATCTGCACTAAACAATGTAGATATTATACCAAGGATAATTTTGGTACCATCAAAATTCATTTAGAGATGTTTCTCCAACACACATAAATCCAACTCAACTTTTTGCAAACCTGGAAGCAACTTCCTTAAGTATAACTTCTTTACACCATTTTTGACAAGATGCCTCAAACGATAATGCCAAAGTGTAGACAAACCACTGTAATTGCAACCATATTACTGATATTGTCTCCCTGTAGAAGATAAAGTGCACCCGTACACTTTTCATTTGCTACTACTCTTGCCCCTGATGTTATCTTCCACTATCCGCATCCAAAGGTTGTTACCAAACCTTCTTGGTCAAATTTACTAGTTGAGATCAAATTTTTTTCAACTTTGAGAAGTGTATGGGTTCATGCAAAACTAGATGTCTCCTACCTGAGATATTCACAATTGCAGGTCCTTTTCCAACAATCGAACACATGTGACCATTTCCCACAATTACTTGCCCAAAATCTCCATTGGCATAATAAGCAAATATGTCTCCTTGCGAGGTGCAATGAAAAAAGCATTAG
Source organism: Syzygium grande (assembly GCA_024733475.1). Taxonomy (NCBI): domain Eukaryota; kingdom Viridiplantae; phylum Streptophyta; class Magnoliopsida; order Myrtales; family Myrtaceae; genus Syzygium; species Syzygium grande. Next base: position 21,868,470 of record JAMXDD010000003.1, on the reverse strand, counting down.
AGTCAACAAATCACTTGTCTGTCGTCAAATCAAACCTTATAGATAAATACAAGTTCTCTAGCAAAGGTTCATCACTAACTACATTAGCTCCTTGATTCTCATCCTGCTGCTTCTTTTTGTAGGCTTTACATTGAAACCTTTGATGTCCATTCTGGTGACAAAACCAGTAGTCATCTTTTGCAACCTCTATTTTTCCCCTTGATTGTGACCTACCACGACCGCTCAATTTTTCTCTACTCTTAGTTCTCCCACGGTTCTCCACTGCTAGTGCCATTGAAGATGTAAATGCCGAAAAATTATCTCCACCTAAGACTTTCCTTTGCATCTCTTCATACATGATGCAGCAACATCCAAAGTTAAATCATCTTTCATAGTGCTCGAAATTATCTACATTATAGTGTTGTAGCTTTCTGAAAGCGAACACAAAATAATAAAGCTTGGAGCCAAATCCAGATTTATGCCTGTAGATTCCAACTGACTTGTGACTTGCATAAAACTATTAATATGCTTTGTCACAGATATTAACCAACTTTTCCAACAAAAATAACTGATTTGATGTGGACAGATTTCTCTATATATATATTCGTTAGAATATCCATGGCTTCTTTTGTAGTTTTTGCTTTTGCGATGTTGTACCATGTCTTTTCTTTAGCCCTAGACGAATGGCACCTAATGCCTTTCGGTCAAAAATTTTCTATCTCGATTTTGTTGTCGAATCTACTTCCGCGATTGTGGGTTTCCAACCCTCAAGTGGTGCATGGAGATCTTTCTAATAAAGAAAGTCCTCGATTTGGAATTTCCACCATCCAAAATCCTGCCCGTCGAACTTATCGATTATGATTTTATCTTCCCCCATATCGTTTGCTTTCAATTAAGCGTCACTAAAAAATCCTCAATGTTCACGATTAGCCAACTAGGCTCTAATATTAGTTGTTGGGAATTGCACACCGATTAAAAAAAAATAACCCATACAAACAATCCACACTGGCATAATATAATAATAAAAAAATAGAATTGAAAGAACACACCAGAGAATTATTATCAAAGTTCACCCAAACCTAGGCTACATCTCGGCGTAGATGCACTTTCCGAATCCACTAGACTTCAAAGAAAGTAAGAATACAACGGTAATCTTCTCTCAAAATCATGGCACATAGAGATTGTGAATACTAATAAAGAAAAACTCACTTTTTCTTCTCTCTTTTCTTTTCTCCCTATGTTCTTCTCAGCACTTAATGGCTAGCGTCTCACAATAGATGATATAAAGTATAGCTTTTAGCCTAAAAATAAAACTAATAGAAAAGACAAAAAAGCCCTTAACAAAAGAAATTTGGATTCATACCAACACTCCAAACCTCCTGTTGCACTCCAGGATCTCCACCAGCTCGTTCAAGCACCATTGCAAGTCGGCATAGTTGGTGGTGAACACGACAAGGGCAACCCTAGAGTGGCAAAACGCGTCAAGCAGCTTGGGCTCGATGAAAATCCCGGTCTCCACTTTGTCATTGTCCCTAAAATAGTAGATCCCCACCTGCTTCAGTGCATGTAAAAGGTGGGCCGCAAAGTTTTCCTTATGCCCTTGCCTCTGAAGCTCACGACCACATCATACTTCCATTGATGGATCGAAGCAGAAGACGAAATGCGTCCCTCGATCTCTTTGGTTCCCATCAGCACAATATGTGATTCAGTGAGAGATTGCAAAAAGGGTTGCAACTTTTCCTCACAAGTAAAGTGTATATGTAAAGAGGAGGCGCAAGTTGCGAATGAGAAAAGAGGATGAATGAAAGCTCCACCATCAGGACAGACTGCTTATTCAATTGAATGTTCAGACAAGTTGCGAAAGGAGTCGGTTTGGTTCAAAGAACTGAAGAAGCAACTTGCTCGCTCAAGGACAATTTGGTTTGAATTCGTCCAGTCAAGCTAAAAGAGCTTTTGTTTCCCTGGACAGAGACATGTCTGAAGCCGCGGACATGGATTTAAAGCTTCAGCACCTGTGTTGGTAGAAGAAGATTCTTCGAATCAGTTAATTTGTGTGTGCTTTTTTTTTCTCTTGAAAGCGAAGACGGGAGAAATGATTAGTCGATGATTGACTGCCAACCGTTTTGACTGTTTGGACAGTTGGACTTCTCAAGGGAACAAAAGAACGGGGACGTTCTATGGTTTTTGTAAAAGTGTTTCTACGGACTGGTCCTGTTTTCAATGTGGACCGTCGTTGTTGTATATAAGAGGAAAGAGTCGTCTGTCCGATCTGTTTTGGAATACCTAATCTGTTATCATAACTTATGGACGTCGAAGGAAGATGCAGACTTATGTGAACGCGATCAAACTTGTTACAATGGATTACCTGATCTGTTTTCGATTAAGAAAAGTCATGATTGGTGAAGAAAATTACTCACGCATCTTTACGAAGTGCAAGTTACAATGGATTAAATATTTTGCTAATAATAGCACAAATGAAGTTTACTCTTACCTTAGGTATATATTATGATTTTTGCGGAATATTATGAATCATGGGATTAGAGATTTTACGGCCTCTAAAGATAAATTACACTTTACGAGATGACAATTACATATGCCAAAAAAAATTACGATCCATCAGATAATTACCATAGACTTAGGCAAATTACTATTTTTTATGGAATTTCAACAAATCACGGGACCTACGGGACTTGCGATGACAAAAGGGAAATTGATTCTCGTGAAGAAAAATTGCAAAATGATATATAATGATTAAATAAGTTTTAGTGAGGAAAATTACGAATGCCATAGGATATTTACAATTGATCAAACAGGTTCGCTCCTGTTTTTCTCCTATGAGACTGTAAAAGGACCAGAAACATGGCCTTTTGGCCCTCATTGATTATTTAACCATTCACATTTCGGTCCAACTTATAAGATGCATTTCGGTCCAACTTATAAGGCGCCTCAACTGAAGTAGATATTAATTCATTACTCAACTTACCCGCCCTCAATTCTTACAAAAATGTAGTGACATGTGAATACATACCAAGAGATATTGAAACTATTTAGTAACATTATTAATCTGATGAATAAATTATTAAGAAGAAATTACTACTTAAACTGGTTATCTTTTGTATGAGACCCAAAATTGATATTTGTTTGCTGGACCTGTCGGCTACTACGCACTTCTATTTATACCTTTTTTCATTAAAACTTAAATTAATTTTACAACTTATTACTAGATATAAATGATACTTATGATTGAATTTTTCTAGAATATTTTTTCTCTTAAAGTTTTCTTGAGAGAAAAGAAAGATTTCTCCCTATTCTTGAGAGAAGAGAAAGTATTTCTCCCTATCACATGATTGTAGTACATGTTTTTTACTACGTATATAAAATATTGTTGACATCTAAATTTTGGAGATTCAATTAGTCATTCATTGCATAAAAATTAGGGATCGATCTTGGTTCCTAGAAAAAAATTAATTAATTAATTAGTTAAAACTGCATATAAATTTTAGGAGCATTTATAGTAATAGGCTCACATAATAGCATTTGCATTAAATCAATGGCGAATGGACTTAGTTAAAAGCCCACGAATAGAAATTTTCGCCAAACTCGTTCATTATCATGGGTGGAATTTTCGCACGTGAGATATGAAGAATTTTCGGAATATATGCATGATTCTCGATCAATATATTTTTGGTTGGGCATTTGTGCAGAAATATCTTTCATGATTTTCGAAGATGTCTATAATTTTATAGATTTTGATTTTCGGATATTTACGGAAATATGCAATATATCTTTCTCAAAACAAGAAAGAATATGCGGCTCATAAGACCTCCTCGCGCCCATAATCGGAAAGAGAATATTTAAATTAGGTTGGGGTGGGTCTCGGTCAAAGTAATAAAAGGAAGAGCAGAGGGGCCAGAGAAAGGGGATAGACGGCCACAATTCCGAGAAAGAGGAAAACGTGAAGAGAGGAGCCATTCAAAGAAACACAAGGAAAAGTCAAAGAAGAAAAAAAAACACACGGCATAGATATTTCTTCTCATCGATTCACGCTTGCACTTCAGAGTTAACGACCTCACCACCATCTTTCGATCATCATCACCACCATCATCCTTCCACCATCATTCCTTCAAGTTCTTTACGCCACAATTCACAAAGCAGGAAGATCAGATCTTCGATCAAAGAAAAAGTCCAAGCGGTGGTCAAAGAGCTTTGTTGGAAATTTCGAAACAAAAAGAGAAGGGAGGGGTTGAAGCGGTGGTGATTTTTCTTTAGCAGTCGAAGGGAGACTTCAACCAGAATTTCTCTGTTCAGCGCACATCGAGAGAAGGAGAATCTTTGGTCTATTCTCGCGGGCTTTACGGAACCATCAAGGAGTCCACCGACTCAAAAGTTTTTTTTTTGCCCGTGCTTTGCAGTCTACGTTTGTTCTTTCTTGCAGATTGACCGACATTCATCAAGCGTGCCACAAATCTGAGGGTGTGGACTTCATAAAGGAGAGGTACCACACCGTGGAGTCTAACCGCGAGTCATTCTCCACCACAACACCGACATCCTCCGAAGTTGCTGCCATCCGCGACGTTCGCCGCCCTCCCGTGGTGAGCTGCTGCTGTTCGCGACTTCCAAAGACCGCTCGGCGCTGCTATCGTCGACCAGCGCAAGCTCGTTCAATACCGCCGCTGCTATCCTATCCTCGGGGAGTCATTTGCCCGACGCACCACCGGTCACCATCCCAATCCGCAATCTCGATTCGCCGCAAATTCAAAATTGGAAAGAAATCGCAAATCAGATAATTATATTATCCTGATTTGATTTGAATATTTCGTTGCTTAGTTCGTGCTTATTGATATATAATCTTGCATATTTATATAATAGGCAATATTTCAATTAGATTTATTTTTTTTTTTTGAAATCTTAGATATCCGATCTTATCAAATTTGGATAGAATTTAAAATTTTCAAAATCCTTTAAATATATCTAAGATATTTGAGATATCTAATTTTTTGCAAGATGTGATCAATTAGGAAAATTTCCTAATCCAGAATCAAGACACGTGGAAATAAATCTATCTATCGGGCTTTAGATAGACTTATTTCCATAGCGTGTATTTCGAATTTTAGGATCGATCCGTCGGGCCCAAATCGAAACTTAATTCGAAAGATTTAGTGGTTTTTTTTTTACTTGATTTTAATTTTAAATTTCGATAAAAAAAATACCAAAAAGATTCTCTAGAATAGGTTAATCTCTTTAGTTTAAAATTGCATGTTTAGATAATTGGTATTTTTAATTCCGAATTTCATAAAAAATACAAAAAAAAAAAATAATATGCCCGCCATTAGAAATAGGTCACGTTGTCGCATGACATATAGTTTTGCACGTTAGGTTACATTAATCGCATGTCAATTTTTGCATGTCATTACATATAGGCCAGCTTTCATTTAAATAAGTAATAATAATAAAAAAAGAGAAAATTTCTGCGCCTTTGAACTCTAAGTCAAAATTTATCAAAATTGTCGAATTGGGTATTTTTCCTGAAATTGGTACCGAGAGGGCATTAGGGAATCTAAGCGTAACCAAGTCCTCGAATTCAAAATTTCTGGTTCAGAAATAAAATAGTACTCCGCTATTTTATTTAGGTTTCTAATCAACCTACCCTAAATGATTAATAGCGACTCCCATTGAAAATATTTGCATGCTCACAATTGGACTTAAGTTGCGAGTTGGTAAAGTTTGGGAGAACTCGAGCTAGGTTAGTTGATTTAATTGATCTAGTAATCCATTAGCCTAAAACACTGATCACCCGATTTTTTTTTTTTAGGTCGCGACAAATATCTTGAGATTTCTCCCTATCACATGATTTGTCCTCTTGTTCGTACCAATTGGACAATATTTAGACTTGATTGCACTTTTAAAAAGCACTAAAACTCTATAGCACTTTGCCGCAAGTTTTGGGATCATTGGTGCACTTATATAAAAAAAATTAAGGAAAGAAATTAAATTATCAAAAAGACAACTTCAATCGTTCAGTACATTTGCATGGCTGTGATATCCCTCAGAGATGCTTTCCACATCGCATGCATTGTCATTGTACATTATGTATACGGGTCAAGAAATGTTAATGCAACAAGTCTGAGAAGCAAAAACGATAGATGACAATGATTAGTGTACGATCCACTCTCTTGATTACTGAGATGATGATGCATGATCTGGAAAATAGTAGATTATCTTGCCTACTTCAACATCATATCAACATATATTAGATGAGATAAGATAGACGACAACCTATGTGCCTTTATTTTGCGAAAAATCGATAATTTGGAAAATATTTTCCTGAAATTGATTGAGGGTATCACTTACAAAAATGAATTAACAAAATGATCTTCATCATCAACAAAAATATTTAGGAATAGATTATTGCTGATGATAAAAATCCGTTGACTAATTTTTATAAGCAACACAAATAATAATTTTTAGAAAAATATTTTTTAAATTATTAATTTTTCAAGACACAAACGCACTAATGTTGCAAACAGTATCTCTTGGACAAGTCCTTGCTAGTGCTCTTTGCCAGGAAAAAACTCATTGTTGGAAGGAAAATCTCAAATAAAAATCGAAGTCTTTATTATTTTCTCAAATAAAGATCCGAAGTGAATCTTGTATCAAATAAGGATATGAAGTGTCATCATTTTCTCAAATATTGATCCGAAGTGAATCTTGTCTCAAAAAAGGGTATGAAGTGGCTATCTCGGTCTAAAAAAGGGCATAACCTTATCAAGTCGAGGACATTTTCGTCTTTTAATTTTTTTTTTTCTTTATTTCCTTTTTGTTTTTTCTTCCATAAAAACAAACTCAAAAAAATAAAAATAAAAAATAAAAAAATTTTAATTTAATTTTATTAAAATTATTTTTGGACAAACATGCCCTTAATAACAAGGAAAATTTGGCCTACCGGGCGAGGTGAGGCCTTTATTTAAAACTGTTATAATCACTTCATGCCCTTATTTGAGAAAAATATAGCACTTCATGTCCTTATTTGACACAAGGTCAACTTCAGTCCCTTATTTAAGAAAATGATGGTACTTGAAAGTGTTTATTTGAAATTTTCCCTTGTTGGAACAACTATGCCAAGAGAGAACAGAGTTAATACCATAAAAACCCTAAACTAATACATATGTGATAAATTTATCCAAAACTAATATTTTAACTACCAAAAACCTCAAACCGATACATCTATAACAAATTTACTTTCCATTAATTTTTGTTAAATTTTACCGTCAAATTACTAGGTTGAATGACACCGGCAATTAACGAGCATCTTGATTTAGAATTTTACCCCTATGTTTGTTTCGTGGTATTAATCCAATTTAATAAAGGATAAATTTATCACAAGTATATCAATTTGAGGTTTTTAATTATCAAAAAATTAGTTTGGAGTAAATTTATTACATGTATATCAACTTGAAATTTTTGGTGGTCAAAAAAAATTAATTTTGAGTAAATTTATCACATATATACCTGGGTTTAGAATTTTTCATGATATTAACCCGAGAGAATAACTATATTTTATCCTACCGACCAAAATCTATCAGCACAAGGTCCCTAGATGGAGAGCAGTTGATTCCCTCTCCCTTTTCCACCGTATTAAAATACAAGACTTAAGAAGTGTTCCATTTACGACGAATTATTTAAACAAATCTTCTTTCTATAAAAACTTGCTTCTTGTTGATGGTGTCATACCTAAGTTACAAGGTTAGTTGATGAAGGTTTGATTCACCATAATAACTGCATTAACACACTTTATATTTAGAGGATACATTAGACCGACCTATTCACACCCTTAGATTTCTGAGAATGTCCATGATGACACATATTTATATGTAAACTGAAACATCGACTATATGGCGCACATAAAGGTAAAGCTTGGCATGTCAAGACTCAAAATGTGCTCCAAGTGAATCAACCCACAATCCAGACCTCCCATGAAACCCGACAATCTTTTTACCGGTTGATGGAAAAGAAAAGTACTTCCCGAGCTCCACACCGCATGGCCCAAAAGTTCGTTCATTGCTCTGAAATGTGAGGGAGCGAATAATAATTTGATGGCTATAAAATTGAAAGTGACCAGAAAATGAAGTCAAGTATTCTCGAGGATAATCGAGTTTAATCTGCAAAATTAGAAAGACAAACATATTTAGCCCCACGGCCCCAACTGTAGAATCTTGAAAAGCAGCATAAATAGAACACTCCGGCTGATAAGTTGTATTTGGTTTGACCAACAATGTAATAGCTAAGTAGACAATTCCGCTGCATCTAGAGCACAAGCCTATTTTGGTCCGCGAAAGTGATCAAATCATTCGTCTGTAAAACGAAAGGCAATTGCTTAAAACATGCTTTTGCAACGCTTTCTGGACAGGTACTAAAATTAAGGAATATTGTTCTAAAAGTCATAAACAAAACCACCTTTTAATGTTCTTTTTTTATCTTTCTCGGAGGCAGTACTTTTCTGAATGTATTGAGTGCTTCATCGTAAATGGAACCGAGGAAGGTTGAAAAACCAAAGAGAAATCCCTGTTCTGAGATGATATTACATCATGTCCCGACAATGACTTTCTCAGGGGTGATTCTCATTCAAGATCATTTGTTAATGTAAACTCAAAATCCACCCACTTATCTCATGTCTTACTTTTACCTCTGCGCTCTACTCACTATACTTTCACGCTCATGTACATATGTCTACATGACCTCCGGACCACTTGAAACCAAACCTTAGCAGCAACACAAAAGTCGCATGTTCATTAGATTAAGAAATTAAATGGCTAAAGTCCATACCTCGAGTGTTAGATGTCCTCCATCTCCACCATGTTTGGGGCCCTGAACCACAGACCCATTCTTGTCGTACTCAACTGTAATGGAGTCAATAGCCGATCCACCTTTTACAATTATTTTTCTCACACCCATGCTATCTCCATCGTCCCATGGATCGCCATCTTCTCCTCCAAATGGTCCTATGGATTTCAGGAGATGAAGATCAGGAATTGGTTCAGAGTAGACTCCTAGCGCATCAAGTTGGATGCTAGACCTTCCGTGAAAGCCAATTATCTTGTTGCATGTCAATGCACAGCTAAAGAAGCTCCCTTCTTCCTTACCAAAGGGTCCGTGCCTTCTTAAATTGCTTCCGAACGAGAGTGATTGAATAACAGAATTATCATGTCTGGTATAACCCGACACTGAGGTCAAGAACTCACGAGGGTAGTCCAAGTTAACCTACAGACTTAGCAATTGAATTGTCATGTTGATCTATATCAAAGATGATAGATAGACTGCAGTGACCTAAACAAACATCGCATCCACGTACAACCTAGAAGCTTAATCCTTAGACCCAAGAATTTCTCAAAACTAATGTATGGATAACCTACTATTCTTAAATCATACTTTAAGGGTCAACAATCGAAGATGATAGACCATTGGGTTCTCTAGCGCACTTTGCCGATTAGCTTCTTTTAGCATTATAAAAACTTATTGTACTAGGCCACTCTCATGCAGTCCACCTCGCATAAAGCATATTAATGGACCAAATAAAAATTACGGGAAGAAATTTAAATGATCAAAAGACGACTTCAACCATTCAGTACATTTGAACGGTTTTCATTTCCCTCTAAGAAGATTTCCACAACACATACTTTATGATTTTACATCATGTATACAGGTTACTATCACTCGCAATTTATTTTGATAAAGCTTCTCAAGTTTATTAGAAAACTAATACACGATCTAATGGTGGCATAGGGTGGTCAGGGTGCCTAAGACGTTCACCATACCTGACCGCACTGCATAAAGCACTCCTTCTAGAGTAGCTATTAATATCAATAAGAAAAACTCTATTATACTCATTTCAACTTTACAGATAGAAGAATACATAAAGTGAACGTAGTAAATAAGAAATTGAAAGATTTCATTGAAACTATTCATTTAGAAATTTCCTGAAAAGATAATCATAGGTTTTTCTTTCCATCATTACAATAGGGCTGTTATGCTTGTTACTAAACTTATCGAAGAAATGAAATACAACCAAGGTATACCCTTTTTTTCTCAAAGGTTGGATCGATCATAAGAAGTTAGAATAATTAAATATTAAACCACACCTTTATCTAATAGCTTAAGTTTTTATAACAGTTGGCAGTGGTCCCACAAACTCTTACATGATATCAAAGCTAGAGCTTCTGAGTTCAAATCTTTCTAGACCTCATTTGCCTCCCCAATTAAATATGTCCACGCTTAGTACTAAGCAAAAAAATCAAACTAAGCATAAGGGGGAGTGTACGCTTAGTACTAGACAAAAAGATCATATTAAACATTAGGGAAAGTGTTAAAATAATTAAATATTAAACCACGCCTTCATCTCACAACTTCAGCTTTTAAAACAATCAACAGTCGGCTATCATTTCACAAAATCTCACAAAAAGAAGGATTAGGCAAAAAATTAGGATACATTATGGGAAAACAACACTTCCAATCAAAGAGAAACAAATGAAACGATTTCACAAAAGTACTCATGGAATTGATAAGGAGGTTTTTGTGAAGCGGGAAGAGAGAGAGAGAGGATCCATCGTAATATGAATGGAAAATATGCAATGAACTCACCATATGCATATCTCCATTACCATTGTGACCATGTGTAGAGGACCAAATAGACTCGCCATTTGTGTCATACTCAAAGGAGATGCAGTTGACAACATCTTCCAACATCATCTTTATTTTCTTTACGCCATCGAATTTTCCATCGTCCCAGGGGTCTCCAACTTGGCCTCCAAATGGTCCAAGACACTTGATGGGGTGTAGGTGAGAGACTGGTTCCAAATATGCTCCAAGAGATTCAAGATGGGAACCAGAACTCCCATAAAACCCAATGATCTTTCCCCCAGTGGCTGGAAATGAAAACTTCCTTCCGGTTTCAGTGCCGAATGGTCCGTATGTTTTTTTATTGCTTTGAAACGTGAGTGAATGGATGATAGTAGAGCCAAAATTACTCGTAATATAGCCCGAAATTGAAGTTAAATACTCAATTAACCAATCTAGATTTATCTGTAACAATCATAAGAACGTAAGGAATAGTCAATGCAACAGACTTGAAAAATAAAAACATTATGCATGATAGTGACTAGTATATGGCACCAACTTCTATATAGTTAGGTAAATGGGCATGAGCAGAAAAAAAAAAGAATAAAAGAAGATGATCTTACCTAATTCACTATCGTGTCATATATCTCATACAAAAAGTAGATACATCATTGGTTATATTGTGTACTTTCAAAAAATAACTCATTACAGAAACAATTCATGTATGCAAAGCAACATTCACTGGCACAGAAATCGCCAATTTTCCAAAGCAAATAAATCGGGATCGAATAATTTTTTAATTTTACAATGTTATACATCCCGCTGTTATAATTCCCGGATGAGCTATAATTGGATGGTTCAACCTGGCCACGTTTCGACCAAAAAAAAAAAAACTTGGCCACGCCATTTTTAAACATTAGCTACTAATGATTTCTATTTACGCATTATGTCTTTAGCACATGCCATTATGAGCTGCATGAATCATAAATAAAAGGAGTATCTTTTATCTAACAAGAAGATCAACAGTTCATCACTCTAACAGCACCAGTACCTTGTTTGTTGTGCCTCCACCGCTTGTCCCATGTGCAAAAGAACGACCTAGCTCATAAGTAAAAGTAATTGACTCGATTGCAGAACCAGAAACAACATCAATTTGTCTGACATCCGTATGCTTGCCGTCATTCCATCGGCCTTCACCAGTACTATTTCCAAATGGGCCTACAACTTCAAAGGGATATGGACGAGAGATCGGCTCAAAATATGCTCCAATGGAATCAATAGAATTGCCATGCCTCCCAAAGAATCCGATGATCTTCCCATCAGTCGGTGGGAATCTGAAATAGTTCCCGCTCTCATTGCCAAATGGACCATATGTTCTCCAACTGCTGTGGAACACAAGCGATTGAATGACGACACATCCAGATTCGTCTTTAATGTAGCCTGACACAGAAGTCAAGAACTCATCTGGATAATCTAATTTTACCTGCAGGCAGAAGCACAAATCTAGTATCCACACCTTCATCAAGTAATGAACCCTCCGAAAACTAACGACTTTTAATACTTTTGAGGACTTAAAAAGTACTTGAAAAGGATATTGCTTGAGTACTTGCATTCCTTCTCTTTTGCTCACTTCCTATCGAAATCATTCAACTCCATCTTAAAACCCTATTTTTTTGGCATAAACAGATGGAATTCACGACACTCTATATTGGGAGATCGTGAAGCATTGTGGAACTACCCCATTGAATCCTTTTAAGCAATTTACCTTTGATATGGACTCTTCTATTCCAATTACCAAATAGCTCATACTTTGATAGGGAGCAACATAAGTAGACTTAAATATACAAAAATATAAATAGACAAAGCCTGCAATGCACATATCTCAAAAGGCCCAATTACATGACATAGCATACCATAATAATAGACTCACCGTGCATATTTTGCCTTCCGAAGGTCCACCATGTCTTGGCGAGCGGACCAAGCACCCATTCTGATCATACTCAATAGTAAAGGACCCGATCACTGATCTCACAATAACCACAGTTATTTTTCTAACATCAGTGGATGTTTTATCATCATAAGAATCCCGCCATGACCTCCATATGGCCCTACTGATTGAAAGGGAAGAACAGAGGAGAATGGTTCTAAAGGTAATCCAACAGAGGCAAGATGAGGGTCTCTAACCAACTTCTCCAATATCTCATGCCACTGATTTTTTCTCTTCTTAGAAAGGAAGGAACCAAATCTTTTAAGAGCTAGTGGAAGTCCACCCGTGTAGTGGACAAGCCTCTCTGACAACTCTTCATAGCCTTCTTTAGGGTGGTCTTTGTGGAAGGCATGGCGACTAAAGAGTTGGAGCGATTCTTTATGAGTCAATCCTGGGAGCATGTACTTGTTATCTACTTTGAGATCTTCCAGCAACTGCTCATCTCTTGTAGTTATCAAAATTCTACTCCCATGTTGGAACCATTCTTGATCTCCAGCACCGAAATGCTCAATTTGGTCCTTCTTAGTGATGTTATCAAGGACTAGAAGGATCCTTTTACGGCAGAGCTTAGTTTTTATCTCATTGATGTTGCTGTAAAGATCGAACATTTCTAGACCTTGTAACTTCAGAACATCGTGGAGAAGTTTCTTCTGAAGAAGTAAAAGAGTATCTTGGTTTGCACCTCCGACATTTTCGAGTAAGCTAACACCTTCAAATTCCCTAAAAACGCGATCACTAACAATTTTGGCCACCGTTGTCTTACCAATTCCTTTCATTCCCCATATTCCAACCACACGGACATCATCCTCTGACCCAATTTCCAGCAACGATATCACGTCCTCTACAAAGGAATCTACCCCAACAGCATTTTTGACAAAATAGGGGGAGATTGGTCTAGGGCTGATCCTGACGAGATGTCCTACAATTTGCTCGATGAATTTTGATTGATCCCTGTAGTTGGATAGGAAGAACAAGTCCAGTATGAGTAACTAACCCATAGAAAGGCTATCAGCAGATGAGCGGCAAACCCATGAACTAAACTCAATCAACAGAATAATTTAAATCGACCACTAATATGAGCTTTTTCTGGAATGAACTTGATAAATGCATTACCCATTAGCATCATTATTCAAGTGCCATCCTGACAAATTGCCAGCTTCTTTAAGCGCATCCCTCCACTTCTGCACCAGCAAATCGTCTGTGTGGGTGGCCAAACACCTTCCGAAACCATCCCCGAATCGCCTGCTCTGTTTCTGAACGTCCCCTGGCTCAACATCATAGTAAATGGGCAGAACCACGTGACCCTGATGATCTCTGAACCTCCTGTTGAACTCCAGGATCTCCACCAGCTCGTTCAAGCACCACCGCGAGTCGGCGTAGTTGGTGGTGAACACGACGAGGGCAACCCTAGAGTGGCGAATCGCGTCGAGCAGCTTGGGCTCGATGAAAATCCCAGTCTCCACTTTGTCATTGTCCCTGAAATAGTAGATCCCCGCCTGCCTCAGCGCGTGGAATAGGTGGGCTGCGAAGGTCTTCCTTATGTCCTCGCCTCTGAAGCTCACGAACACGTCATACTTCCATTGGTGGATCGAAGCAGAAGACGAAATGCGTCGCTCGATCTCTTCGGTTGCCATCAGCACAATCCGTGATTGAGCGAGAGACTGCGGAAAGGGTTGCAACTCTTCCTCGCAGGTAAGGTGTATATGTAAAGAGGAGGCGCAAGTTGCGAATGAGAAAAGGGGATGAACAAAAGCTCCGCCATCAGGGCAGACTGCTTATTCAATTGAATGTTCAGGCAAGTTGCGGAGTGTTTGGTTCAAACAAGCTGAAGAAGCAACTTGCTCGCTCGAGGACAATTTGGTTTGAATTCGTCAACTTAAGCTTTGTATCACGTGACAGAAGAGGCTTCGTAGCACGTGCGTTGGTGGGAGAAGCTGCTTTGAATCATCAGTTAATTTGTGAAGACGTGGATGGAATCATTGTACTTGTATTTTTTCTTCTTTTTTTTCTGTCTTGAAAGCAAGGCATGGGAGGCAGAGACAGAGATAAGAAATGATTAGTTGATGAAAAAAAATCAATTTATCATATTATTAAATGATCAAATGTAGTAGGTTCGATTGTCTCGTATATATATTCACTTTACACTTATCCAATATCATGTATGTCCTATTTTATTAACGCGAATGTATCATGCCCCATTTTTCTTTTTAATTTGACGCCACTATTTTATCATTTTTTTTTAAGAAATCATCATTCTTTATTCGAGTAAAATTTACTCCAACATTGTATTTTACTACATCTTGTATATGCTTGAACAAAAGTAATTTTATGTTATAATATTGATTCATGTTGATAGTTATCTATATTCTCTCACATAACATAATGCATATAGTATAATCCATTATACATTAATCGATTCTTTTCCTTGATATGTCGTTTCACATAGCATCGGTTTTGTTTTGCTACAAATTCTATTACAATCCCAAAATCAATTTTCATCTAATTTGTTTTTTTTTATTTCCACCACATGAAATGACATTCCTAATAAGTCAATTTTACTTATGTTTACGAGCATAATTAGTTTCTCATTCTTTGGGAGTTTGGGTGTGCGCAACTTATTACTAGATATATGTGATGACTTATGATTTGATTTTTATAGAATAATATTCTCTTAAATTTTCTTGAGAAAAAGGTTTTTTTATTTGCTTTATCACTTGAAAGTTCAACTATTTTTTTTTTGGGTTGAAATGTTGTAAAAAGGTCCGCGGTTTTTTTTCTCCAACTAGCATTTTTTTTTTTTGCCAGATGATTGTTTAACTAGCGATTTTGTTTGTGGATGGCTAGAACTCGTGTTTATTTTGCCATGGATAGATGCTAAGGAAAAAAGAAATGTATATATGGAGGATGATGAGTTGATTGTGTGATTGGAGGCTCGGGTGAGCTGATTGAATGATGATTGTGTGCTCTGTTAATTTCGTTGCTCTCTGAACACAGATTCTGTTAGTGCTGAAATCGGGGTCTTAGATATTGAAATCATGTTTGAGTCCTTCTAGACATTTGATCTATACTTCCTAAGCTTCGATTTGACATATTATTGTTCAAAATGAAGTTCAAAAACATACCTCAAAAATCCAGAACTGAAATCTTAGCTCTCTGTTCTGCAATATGTTTCGCAATATGTTTAAATCTTTTGTTGAATGTCGATTGTTTTGCTGATGTTATGACAATTTTTGTGAATTGATTTTGGTGATCTTTCCTTCATGAAAATTGTTCATTAGGATCTCAATCATGACATACTTTTTTCTAGATTTTTAGGAGTTCATGAAAATCTATGGTGAATCGGCATACTAGAGACTACGCACCATATCAAGATATTCCAAGGGTGAAAGCAATGAGCCTCCACTTTTCGAGATGAAGCATTATGCTTTGAGTTATAAAATTGCATCCTTTTCTGCCATTTGCTCTTGGAATCTGGATAAAGATCAACCGAGCACTTTTTATAAAATTTGATGCCTTACCGGTGGACTTCAACTTTCCTAGGGAGGAGAAGAAGCTCAACTCAAAAGGATTGCGGAGCTCCAGGTTAAGAGGATATGTGGTTTTCTACGTCTTCCACTTGCATGATTCCATAGATTAAGGCTGTTTCTTATTCTTCCCAAATTACCTTTCAAGTTATGAAAATGATAAATGAGGACAAGAACTTTTAATCACCTTGAAGCCTCTTAAAGTTTTCTTCTTAAACTTTTCTCCCTATTACGTGATGAAATAGCCATGAGTTTACAAAGTCGTTAAAGATGTTTGTAATATTTAAGGATAATGTATTTCATTCTTAGGAACATGTGATGTGTATTATAATGAAATGACTCCTTTATTATAAAATTTGTGGATATATTTTTATTATGTTATTCTCGTCGCGAAAATATAAAAGTTACCGTCATTATTTTTTTACTTCAATTTTAAATAATTAAAATTAAAAAACAGAAATTGGTTACACCAAAGGACTTTCCAAATATATGTTTACCAAAAAACAGTCCTGCATTTCCCCAAAACACTTTTCAATGGATGTTTGCTAAACATACGGGTCCTGCATTTCCCCAAAGCCCTTTGTGCTAAATGTCTTTGCATTTAGACAAAGATTTTCCCTAAATGATTGAGATGAACCAAACAGGCCCAGT
Source organism: Syzygium grande (assembly GCA_024733475.1). Lineage (NCBI taxonomy): Eukaryota > Viridiplantae > Streptophyta > Magnoliopsida > Myrtales > Myrtaceae > Syzygium > Syzygium grande. Next base: position 21,851,718 of record JAMXDD010000003.1, on the reverse strand, counting down.
GTCGAGTGGAGTTACTTTGGTTCAGAGAACCGAAGAAGCAACTTGCTCGCTGGAGACAAGTCCCTACTTTGGTTCAATTGAACTCGTCAACGCAAGCTGAAAGATCTTTTGTATCACGAGACAGAGACGTGTCTTAAACGCAGTGGATTTGAAGCTTCATAGTACGTTCGTTGGTAGAAGAAGCTGCTTCGAATCATTGTACACGGCTGCAATCAAGTATTGAGCTTCATTTGTTCAGCAAGAAAGTAATTCGGAAAATATTTTTTTAAAAATAATTATTTCTCTTACTTGAAATAATTAATTAACAAAAAACATTTTATTTTTTACAACAATTTATGTTTACACTTTTTTTTCGCGGTGAAAATTTTTTGCATTCAATCATTTTTGCAAGCAATATCAACAACTAAGAAAAGTCGATTTTCAATATGGACCGTTGTCGTTGGAAAAAAAAAGAGAAAAGAGCAGTCTGCCCGATCTGTTTTGTAAAACCTATTTGTTATCAAACTTGTTTCCGATTAAGAAAAGTCGTGTTCGGTACAAAAATTTACTCACACACATCTTTACCAAGTGCAAGTTACGACCGATTAATATTTTACTAATAATAATAGCACAAATGAAGTTTACTCCCAACTTAGGCATAAATTGTGATTTTTGTGGAATATTACAAACCATAGGATTAGAGATTTTACGGCCTCTAAAGATAAATTACGCTCTCCAAAGAAATTTACGAGATGACAATTACATAGGCCAAAGGAAAAATTTTATTACAAAGATGCTTATAAAAAAATCCACCACATGTTTAGAGAGGAACCTTTGCTCCCAATTAGTAGGTTTAGGAGAATCTGACAAGATCACGACAACATCATACCAACCTATTCACATCTTTAGATTTCTTAGAATGTCCGTGACGATACATATTTACGTGTAAACTCAAACATCGACCTGCATGTAAACACAAAGGTAAAGCTTAGCATGTCAAGACTCAAAATGTGCTCCAAGTGAATCAACCAAGAATCTAGACCTCCCATGAAACCCAACGATCTTTTTATCGGTTGATGGAAAAGAAAAGTACTTCCCAACCTCTTCACCAAATGGCCCAAAAGTTCGTTCATTGCTTTGAAATGTGAGGGAGCGAACAACAATATCCCCGCTAAAAGATCCAGAGTAACCAGAAAATGAAGTCAAGTACTCTCGAGGATAATTGAGTTTAATCTGCAAAAGTAGAAAGACAAACATATTTAATCCCAACCGTAGAAACTTCAAAATCAGCATAAACAAAACCCTCCGGTTGATAACTTGTATTTTGTTAGACAAACATTGTATTAGCTAAATAGATAATTCCACTGCACCTAGAGCATAAAACCTATTTTGGTCCACCACAATTGCAAGAGGAAAGGCAACTGCTTAAAATATGGTTTGGCAACGCTTTGACAACAGCTACTAAAATTAAGGAAAATTGTTCTTGGACTTAAAGTCATATAGTAAAAATACCTTTTTGATATGTTTTTTTTTTCCTTTTTCGGAGGCAGTACTTTTCGGAACGTATTGAGAGCTTCCATCGTAAATGAAACCGAGGAAGGTTGGAAAACCAAAGAGAAGTCCCTGTTCTAGGATGATGTTACATCATGCCCCTATAATGACTTTCTCATTCGAGATCATTTGTCAATCTGAACTCAAAATCCACGGACTGTTCTCATATCTTACTTTAACCTTTCCGCTTTGTTTAGAATACTTGCTCTTGTGCATAAACGTGACCTCAAAACCACTTAAAACCAAACCTTAGCAACAACACAGAAGTTGGACATTCATAAGATTAAGTAAATGTCTAAAGTTCATACCTCGAGTGTTAGATGTCCTCCATCTCCACCATGTTTAGGGCCCTGAACCACAGACCCATTTTTGTCGTACTCAACAGTAATGGAGTCAATAGCCGATCCACCTTTTACAGTTATTTTTCTCACACCCGTGCTATCTCCATCGTCCCATGGACTTCCCCCTTGTCCTCCAAATGGCCCAATGGATTTCAAGAGATGAAGATCAGAAATTGGTTCAAAGTAGACTCCTAGCGCATCAAGTTGGATGCTAGACCTTCCGTGAAATCCAATTATCTTGCTGCATGTCAATGCACAGCTAAAGAAGCTTCCTTTTTCCTTACCAAAGGGTCCATGCCTTCTTAAATTGCTTCCGAACGTGAGTGATCGAATAACAGAATTAGAACGTCTGGTATAACCTGACACTGAGGTCAAGAACTCACGAGGGTAGTCCAAGTTAACCTGTAGAATTAGCAATTTAATTGTCATATTGATCTATATCAAAGATGATAGATAGACTGCAGTGGCCTAAACAAACATCGCATCCACGTACAACCTAGAAGTTTAATCATTAGACCCAAGAATTTCTCAAAACTAATGTATGGATAACCTACTATTCTTACGTCATACTTTACGGGTCAACAATCGAAGATGATAGACCATTGGGTTCTCTAGCGCACTTTGCCAATTCGCTGCCTTTAGCATTGTAAAAACTTATCATACTAGGTCACTCTCATGGAGTCCATCTCGCATAAAGCATATTAATTGACCTTTGTGTAATGTACCAAATAAAAATTACGGGAAGAAATTTAAATGATCAAAAGACGACTTCAATCATTCAGTACATTTGGATGGTTTTCATTTCCCGCTAAGATGATTTCCACAACCCACAGTCTATCATTGTACATCATGTATAGGGTTTCTATCACTCACAATTTACTTTGATAAAGCTTCTCAAGTTTGATCTAATGGTGGCGTGGGGTATTGGCAGGTGCCTAAGACTTTCACCGTACCTTACCGCACCGCATAAAAACATTCGTTCTAGTGTAGATATTAATATTGATAAGAAAAACTCTATCATTGTCATTTCGACACCTTCAATGTGCTTTACAGATAGAGGAATACAAAAAGTGAACATAGTAAATAAGAAATTAAAAGATTTCATTGAAATTATTTGTTTGAAAATTTCTTTGAAAAGATAACCATAGGTTCTTCTTTCCATCGGAACAATAGGGTTATTATGCTTGTTACTGAACTTATCAAAGAAATGAAATATAACCGAGGTATATCTTATTTTTCTTAGAGGTTGGATCAATCATCAAAAGAAGGATTAGGCCAAAAATTAGGATAATGGAAAAAAAAACTTCCAATCAAATCAAAGGCTTTCACAAAAGTTCTCGTAGAATTGATAAGGAGGTTTGCAGAGAGAGAGAGAGGATCCACTGTAATATGAATGGAAAATATGCAATGAACTCACCATATGGATATCTTCGTTGCCATTGTGACCATGTGTAGATGACCAAATAGATGCACCATTACTGTCATACTCAAAGGAGATGCAGCAAACAACATCTTCCAACATTATCTTTATTTTCTTTACACCATTGAATTTTCCATCATCCCAAGGGTCTCCACCTTGGCCTCCAAATGGTCCAAGACACTTGATGGGGTGTAGATGAGAGATTGGTTCGAAATATGCTCCAAGAGATTCAAGATGGGAACCAGAACTCCCATAAAACCCAATGATCTTTCCCCCAGTGGCTGGAAATGAAAATTTCCTTCCGGTTTCAGTGCCGAATGGTCCGTATGTTCTTTTATTGCTTTGAAACGTGAGCGAATGGATGATAGTAGGGCCAAAATCACTCGTAATATAGCCCGAAACTGAAGTTAGATACTCAATTAACCAGTCCAAATTTATCTGTAATAATTATTAGAATGTAAAATAGTTAGTGCAACAACTTGAAAAACAAAAAAAACATTATGCATGATAGTAACTAGCACGTGACACCAACTTCTAGATAGTTAGGTAAATGGCATAAGCGGAAAAAAGATTATCTTACCTAATTCACTATCATGTCGTATATATCATACAAAAAGCAAATACATCATCGGTTCTATTGTGTAATTTCGAGATAACTCACCATTTGAGTTTAAAAAAATAACTCATAATTCGAATAAAGACATCCGAGAAGGACAGCTAATTATTCCAGTAAGTCATTATGGAAACTACTCATGAACGCAAAGCAATGTTCACTGACACAAAAATCACGAATTTTCAAGAACAAATAAATCGGGATTGGATAATTTTTCAATTTTATAATGTCATGCATCCCGCTGTTTCATTTCCCGGATGAGTTATAATTACGGTGTTACAACTTGGCCACGTTTTAAAAATTGGCGACTACTGATTTCTATTTACGCATTATGTCTTCAGCACATGCCATTATGAGCTGCATGAATCAGAAATAAAAAGAGTATCTTTTATCTAACACCAAGATCAACAGTTCATCACTCTAATAGCACCAGTACCTTGTTTGTTGTGCCTCCACCACCTGTACCATGTGCAAAAGAACGACCTGGCTCATAAGTAAAAGTAATCGATTCAATTGCTGAACCAGAAACAACATCAATTTGTCTGACATCTGTATGCCTGCCGTCATCCCATCGGCCTTCACAATTCCTATTCCCAAATGGGCCTACGGCTTCAAAGGGATATGGAAAGAGATCGGTCCAAAATATGCTCCAATGGAATCAAGAGACCAGCCACGCCTCCCAAAGAATCCGACGATCTTCCCAGCAACCGGTGGGAAACTGAAAAATGTCCCTCCCTCCTTGCCAAATGGACCATATGTTCTCTCATTGCTGTGGAAGGTAAGTGAGTGAACCCTAACAGGATTTAAATTTTCTTTAATGTAGCCTGACACTGAAGTTAGGAACTCATTTGGATAAGCTAAGTTTACCTGCAGGCAGCAGCACAACATCACCTTCATCAAGAAACGGACCCTCCGAAAAAAAAGGACTTTTAATACTTTTGAGGACTTAAAAAATACTTGAAGAGGAGTTCACGACACTATATTGGAGACGTCATAGCCCAAACGAAATCTTTCATACACCCAACAACAAGACAAGAATATGGAACCAACAAAACTCATTTTTTCCACAAACGTCCAGATTTCAGGGATCGTGAAGCATTGAGGAACTACCCCGTTGAATCCTTTTAAGCAATTTACCTTTGATATGGACTCTTATATTCTAATGACCAAACAATAGCTCATATTTTGATAGGGAGTTACGTAAGTAGATTTAAATATTTATAAATAGGCAAAGCCTGCAATGCATACATCTGAAAAGCCCAAACACAGGCCATAGCATACCATAATAATGGACTCACCGTGCATATCTGGCCTGCCGAATGTCCACCATGTCTTGCCGAGCGGACTAAGCACCCATTCTGATCATACTCAATAGTAAAGGACTCGATCACTTCTGATCTCAAAACAACTACAGTTATTTTTCTAACATCAGTGTATGTTTTATCATCAAAAGAATCCCCACCACGACCTCCATATGGCCCTACTGATTGAAAGACAGAGGAGAATGGTTCTAAAGGTAATCCAACAGAGGCAAGATGAGGTTCTCTCACCAACTTCTCCAATATCTCATGCCACTGATTTTTCCTCTTCTTAGAAAGGAAGGAGCCAAATCTTTTAAGTGCTAGTGGAAGTCCACCCGTGTAGTGGACAAGCCTCTCTGACAACTCTTCATAGCCTTCTTTAGGGTGATCTTTTCGGAAGGCATGGCGACTCAAGAGTTGGAGCGATTCTTTATGAGTCAATCCTGGAAGCATGTACTTGTTATCTACATTGACATCTTCCAACAACTTCTCGTCTCTTGTAGTTATCAAAATTCTACTCCCATGTTGGAACCATTCTTGATCTCCAGCACCAAAATACTCAATTTGGTCCTTCTTAGTGATGTTATCGATAACTAGAAGGATCCTTTTCCGGCAGAGCTTAGTTTTTATCTCGTTGATGTTGCCGTTAAGATCACACAATTCTAGACCTTGTTGTACCTTAAGAACATCGTGGAGAAGTCTCTTCTGAAGAAGTAAAAGCGTACCTTGGTTTGCATCTCCGACATTTTCGAGTAAGCTAACACCTTCAAATTCCCTAAAAACGCAATTGCAGACGACTTTGGCCACCGTTGTCTTACCAATTCCTTTTACTCCCCATATTCCAACCACACGGACATCGTCCTCCGACCCAATTTCCAGCAACGATATCACATCCTCTACAAAGGAATCGACCCCAATAGCATTTTCGACGAAATAGGGGGAGATTGGTCTAGGGCTGATCCTGAAGAGATGTCCTACAATTTGCTTGATGAATTTTGATTGATCCCTGTAGTTGGATAGGAAGAACAAGTCCAATATGAGCAAAGACATCATAGAAAGGCTACCAGAAGATGAGCGGCAAACCCATGAACTAAACTCAATCAACAGAATAATTCAAATCGACCACTAATATGAGCTTTTTCGGAAGTGAACTTAATAAATGCATTACCCATTAGCATCGTTATTCAAATGTAATCCCGATATATTCCCAGCTTCTTTAAGCGCATCCCTCCACTTCTGCACCAGCAAATCGTCTGTGTGGCTGGCCAAACACCTCCCGAAACCATCCCCGAATCGCCCGCTCTGTTTCCGGACGTCCCCTGGCTCAACATCATAGAAAATGGGCAGAACCATGTGACCCTGATGATCTCTGAACCTCCTGTTGCATTCCAGGATCTCCACCAGCTCGTTCAAGCACCACCACGAGTCGGCATAGTTGGTGGTGAACACGACGAGGGCAACCCTAGAGTGGCGAATCTCGTCGAGCAGCTTGGGCTCGATGAAAATCCCGGTCTCCACTTTGTCGTTGTCCTTGAAATAATTGATCCCCGCATTCTTCAGCGCTTGGAAGAGGTGGGCCGCGAAGGTTTTCGTTATGTCCTCGCCTTTGAAGCTTACGAACACATCATGCTTCCATTGGTGGATCGAAGCAGAAGACAAAATGCGTCCCTCGATCTCTTCGGTTTCCATCGGAACAGTACGTGATTGAGTGAGAGACCGCGGAAAAGGTTGCAACTTTTCCTCGCAGGTAAAGTGTATTTGTAAAGAGGAGGCGCAAGTTGCGAATGAGAAAAGAGGTCGAATGAAAGCTCCACATTCAGGACAAACTGGTTTATTCATTTGACTGTTCAGACTAGTTGCGAGGTAGGTGGTTTAGTTCGACGATCCGAAGAAGCAACTTGCTTTTGTTTGAATTCGTCAAGTCAAGCTAAAAGAGCTTTTGTTTCATGTGACAGAGACATGTCCGAAACCGCTCAGCATACGTGTTGTTAAAAGAAGATGCATCGATATTCAGGATAATTTTAATGATTTTTTTTATCTCTCAAAAAAATTATGTACGAATATCTGTCCTTGTACGTATATTAATTAATATGTTATTTTATTTAATCTTTTCATAAATCCTACAAATAAGTTGATATAATTTTTATTATAATATATCAAAATATATATAATTTTTCTCTTCCGTATTATTATTTTCAACTCTTCCAATAAGTTAATTTGCGAAAACGTAAGTGGAATCATTGTACATGTCTGCATTTAGAACTTCTAGTTGTGTGTTCCTTTTTTTAACTTGAAAGCGAAGAAGACATGAGAGGCAGAGAAAAAGATGAGAAACGATTGGTTGACGATAGACGCCCAACTGTTTTTGACTGTTTGGACGGTTGGACTTCTCGAGGGAACAAAAGAACAGGACATTCTATGGCTCTGTAATAGTGTTTCTACGGACCCGTGCCGTATTCAATGTGGACCGTTCTTGTTGGATATAAAAGGAAAAAACTTGGATGGTCTGATCTGATTTGTAAAACCGATTTTGTTAAAACAACTTAAAGGCGTTGAAGGAAGTTACGGACCTATGAAAACGAGATCAAACTTTATATTTTATTTAAGAAAAGTCATGATTCGTAAAGTTCTTTACTCACATTTGAATTGCACAATCTTACTGAAGTCTATAACGAAGCTACGATCAATTAAATATTTTACTAATAATAACACAAAAGAGATTTTCTAGTAACTTAGGTATATATTGTGATTTACGGAATATTATGAACCACAAACTAGAGATTTTACCACCTCTAAAGATTAATTATGCTCTTTAAAGAAATGTTAAGAGAGGACAATACCATAGGCCAAACAAAAATTGGGATCCATTAGATAATTAATTAACGATGGAAAAAGAAACTTACTGTAAACTTAGGCAAATTACCTTTTCTTGTGCAATATTACAAAGCATATGGCCCACAAAACTTACGACAATACACGGGAAATCGCGTCTTGTGAAGAAAAAATTAGGTTCGACCAAAAAAAAAATTAGGAAAGTATATATATACCAAGTAAGCAACTGGGAGTGAAGAAAATTACGAATGCCAACGAAAAATTACAATGCAATCAAGCGGGACCGCTCCCGTTTTCAAATAAAGGCATCCGAGAGAGATAAGTCGTATGGAAACAACTCATGCATGCATAGCAACATTCACTGGCACAGAAATCAACAATTTCCAAAAACAAATAGATTCTTTTTCAATTTTATTATGTTATACATCCCTTTGTAATATTTAGCGGATGAGTTACAATTATGGTGGTTCAATTGGTAATCTTTGTCCTCGGTCTCTGCATCAACACTTCTCTTTCGCAGGCCAAGACCCTCCACTTCAAGGAACCGCCGTAGTTGCTGCTGTTGCGCTTCGCCTTCTTGATCTCCACTCTGATCTTGTTCGCTAATCACAACCCGCCTCTTCTTCCTGCTCCCGATCCCGATCCCGCACGCATTGCACAGATGCTGCAAGACCAAAGCACAGATCAAACACAAGCTGCGTCAAAATCAAAATAGCCATCGTATTTGGACAGATCAGTTACCTTAGGTCCAGCTGGACCGCCTCGCCAGACACGTGTCTCGGAGGTCTCGCGATCGGTGTGGGTCTTCTTCTCCTCCGTCAAAGTTCAGTCGGAACAATCCGTCAATCACTGCAACGACAGCGAACCAAATCAAGCGATTTCAGCTGCTTAACCAACGCAAGAATTCCGAGATCTCGACAAGATGAGCTCGCACGAAGTCCCGATCAATGTAACCAGTAACCTTTTCACCCAGATCCAGCATTTGCGTCGACTCTCAGTAAGATCTAGCAGCTCTCCGAAGCTGGTGAAGCACGACAAACCCTAGCGATCGCAGAGAGACAAACCCTGAACGTCGAGATCGGGGACGAAGAAGCGATCGCATCGTGAGATCTACTAAACCAAAGTAGGAAGAAGGAGCTGGAAGCGAATCAAACCCAAAATGAGGGATCGAGAGAGAGAAAGAGAGAGGTCAGTGATGATATTGAGAAAGCTGAAAATGGAACCGACAAGCGCACACATAGCAAGAGAGAGAATGAGACTCTATGGAGAGAGAGGGGCAAAAATCCATGCACGTGAATTGGATTTTTTAACAAATATGCTAACTCAGCTTATTTTTTTAATTATAAAAGCCACGTAACTATTTTGGTTGGAATTTCTCGCTATTGGCACTTAAGTAATTAGTTTTTCTCCGATTTGGCATTTAAGTGAGCCGGTGAAAACTTTTGGCATTAAAGTGAGAACTACACATAATTTTTTGCACTTCTTGTGTCCTTCTTCTGCCTTTAAATATATACAACATGGGTAATCTTTTTTCTTACACAGTTCACATCTATTATAATTCACTTGGATACAGCTCGTCAACTTTTCAAACTAACAACAACTTATTCTCTAAAGATATGTCGCCTTGATATTTAATTTTGTCGATTGATTAATCCAACAGTTACGTGCAAGCGAAGATGGAATGGCCTAGGTCCACTCCTGCATTATCCAATTACAATCTATCAATTAAATTATAAAGTAATAAATTTGTAGAGAAATATAATTAGGATGATCGTTTTAGTAGCTCCTCATCAGAAATTAAATTTACCATCCATTTCCATTCACATATCTAAGGCTAATTTATACATAGTTTAAGCAAAGACAATGTAGTAAATGCAAATGTATAACTAAATTATGATCATTATGTCATTATTACATCATTATTGTTATCATTAATTACCCATTGACGAAAAAAATAATAAGCTATTATTTGTTATCGACTATTTAATTTAAAAATATCGTGCTATAATTAGACTTTATGAATAAAAATTATGATTACCTTAAGGTACTGATAGAGTTTAAGGAATATTATTAGTTTCAGCCTATTAGCTTACACAATTTAACTTTGAAAATAATGTTTATAATTATAGATATATATATTTAATACAATAACAATTATGTTCGAATTACTACTACACGCACAAATATTGTAATCATTTATAAAATGTATTAATTTTTCTTTTATAGAACTCATGGAATCGAATGAGCCAAGGACAAATCCTAATTTGATGTAAAATGAGTGGAAAGTGTAACAAAAAATACATTTGTAAGGAGAATAATTAATTCCTTGCAAATCATAGTCCTATGTGCCAACTTTAGTAGCAATTCTCAAGAAAGACATAATTATTATGTACTCACAAAAATATAGATTTGGCAAACCAAACTTGGTAGATATTTTGGGAAAATTGTCTAAAAAGTTCTAAATCTATTGCACTTTTATCAATTCAATTCTAAATATTTAAATTTTGTTAATCAAGTCATAAACCTTTTCACTTTTTGTCAATTAAGTTTATCGAGCCAATTTTGGTTAGAAATCGCTGATGTGGATATTTGGTCGTCCATACATATACATGGTCGTTGGTGTGAACAATTTTTAGTAATATTTTAATATTTTTCCGAACCTTTAATTGATTTTTTTTTGTTTTCTCTCTTTTCTTTTCTTTTTTTTTTACTTGTGGCCAGGGAGGGTTGCTGGACCTCGTCGGCGCTAGCAAGGGTCACGACGGCCTTGCCTATGGCCGCCAAATCTCAAGCATGCAACTACTATGGCTATGAGTTGAGCTCGAGCAGCTATAGGCAACATAGCTTTACCGATTCACAGCCACCACGACCATGAACCTAGAGTTCAAGCTTGAGCGACCATGGTAGCTACAAGCTCAAGATCCAGCAACCATGGCCGCGAGTGGAGCTCAAGCAACCATGGACAAGGTAGCCTCGCCGGTTTGCGACCACCATGACCACGAATCCAAAGCTCGAGCTAGAGCGGCCATGGCAATTGTAAGTTCGAGATCTAGCGGCCAAGGGTGAGGGCGTTGCAACTCTCGCGAACCACAAGTAAAAAAAAAGAAACGAAAAAGAAAAGAGGGAATCAACTGCAAGCTCGAGATCTAGGGGCCAAGGGCGAGGCCAAACTAGGGCATCACGACCCTCATGGTCCACAAGTAAAAAAAAAAAGAAAAGAAAAGAGGGAGGCAGCTGCAAGTTTGAGATCTAGCAACCATGGCCGTGAGTCGAGCTTAAGCAGCCATGGCAGCTGCAAGCTCGAGATTTGGAGGCCAAGGGCAAGGCAGCCTTGCTCGTGGCCGCGAAGCCAGGCGGGGGCGTTGCGAACCTCACAAGCCACAAGTAAAAAAGGAAAAAAGAGAAGAGGGAGATAGCTGCAAGCTCGAGATCTAGAGGCCATAGCTCGAGCTTGAGCAACTATGGCAATTGCATGCTCAAGATCGGGAGGCCATGGGCGAGGGTGTCGCAACCCTTGCCAACGGTTGGCAAGGGCTTCGCTGCCCTTGCCAGTGGTCGAGGAGGGTCGCCGAACCCTTGTCAACCAAAAGTAAAATAGAAAAAGAGGGACAAGTGAAGAAAAGAAAAAAAGGAAAGAAATAATAAATAATAAATAAATAATTTTTTTTGAAAAAATATATTAAAATATTATTAAAATTGTCTACGTATCTTTCTTCCCTAGATATTTCATTATTATTCGTGTGTCATATTCTATTCTCGTAGGATAGTCATTCCATTCTTATCTTGTTTAGCTGCGCAAATTAAGAGCGTGAATGAAAATCATTCTCTTCCCTAGCTCAATTTCTCGCCAGAAACAAAAAAAATCTATTTCTGTTCCATAAATGAGTTTCTGAGCTTAAAATAACATTTGATAACGACACAAACTTTTTATTCCTAGAATAGAATTTAATTTGTTAGGTTATCTTTAAATTTTTTGTTGAAGCAGCGGTGACAGACGGTCAATCAAGCGCGATAGATGGTCGATGATGGTGGGGGGGGCGCGGCGGCGGCGGGGGACGAAAGTAATAAGAAGAGTTGTTATTTACATTTTGTAAATAAGAAAAATAAAAATTATCTACTTCTCCTTACCAAAAAAAAATTATCTACTTCTCATTTTTATTTCGAACCTATTTTTTAGATAAAAATTTGTCCCGAAAATAAAATAAAAAAATAAAGTTACTTTGCCAAACAAATTTTTATTTCAAAACTGCTATTAAAAATAACAAAATTAAAAAAAGAGACATCGAATAGTTATCATTTATGTCGTAAAGGCATCGGATTCTATGGTCACGTGCGCAAAAGAATTCTTGGACCGGATGTGAACTGAATTTGTGATTTTCTTTTGGCACCTTTAGAAAATGAACTGTGGATCCCAAAGCCCATTTCAAAAACTCTCTGCTCATCTTCGTTTCTTAAACAAAAAAATTAAGTTAAAAGAAAAAAAAAAAAGGTTTCAATAGAAGGAAAGAAAAAGGAAGGACAGGTTCGGGTTTGACCCAGAAATCGGAGCGGAACAGAAATCCTGCGATCCCGCGTATTCAGCCTCTGACGCGGCGATCGCATGCGGCGGCGACACTCGTCATGGCGTCGTCGGAGATCGAGGTCACCGAGTCCTCCGGAGGAGCGGCGGCGAACCCCCAAGACCCTCCCGGCGAAGCGGCCGCCGCGGCCGCCGTCGACGTGTTCTCCGCCGCCGCCTACGGCGATCTGGAGAAATTGAGCAAGTTCGTGGAGCAGGACGGAGCCTCGCTCTCGGTTCCCGATGCCAATGGGTACTACGCCCTCCAGTGGGCCGCCCTCAACAACTTCGCCGACGTCGTCCAGTACATCATCGAGGTATTCGCTCTTCCGTTGCTCGCTTCTTCTTCTTCTTCTTCTTCCTCGTCGTCCTCCTTCGCCTGTGCGAAAGAGGTTTCGCGTGCCGATTGTGCGGTTCTCGCAACATGGTCCTGAATTCGGGTGTGTAAAGCGGCTACTGGAAGCATGCGCTTCCTACTTGTTCCTGTCCTTAACGTACTGATTAGTGCTGTTCTTCGCGTATGTCGGTGTCGGATGATGAATTTGTTTTGATAATTGGCGATTGAAGAACGGGGGTGATGTGAAGGCGACGGACAACGTGAAGCAGACTGCGCTGCATTGGGCTGCTGTTCGCGGATCCGTCGCGGTTGCGGATGTGCTTTTGCAAAATGGAGCTTGGGTAGAGGCAGCTGATACAAATGGGTATCGGGTACTGATTCATTCGCTCATTTTGCTGTTGAGATGTAGTTATATTCAGTTACTTACTCGCCGTTATTAGAGGAATTATAGCATTGGCATACTTAATTGAGTCGAGAAACGAATTTGATGATTGTAGCATCGGCCTGCTAGGTTTTGAGTCAAGAAAGGATTTTGAGCTTTTCATGGGTGATTTTTATGCTGTACTGATGAAGAGTAATGTATGATGCCACTAGCTATAGTGGTCATTTCAATTTTTATGTAACTTGTTTCTGCCAAGGATCATGCAATTTCTTTTACTGAAGTCGTGATTTATTCTGTTTAACTATATGTACTCCATTTGTTCAGTGAGAAGGGTTGTTCCTTTTCTTACTTCCTCTAGTGTTAATATTTTCTTTAATGACCATTCTTCATTTGCTAGTCTCTCCGCTGCAGGCAGTTCATGTTGCTGCCCAATATGGCCAGACGGCCTTCCTGAATCACATTGTTGCAAGGTATCATGCTGATTATGATGCGCCAGATAACGATGGAAGAAGTCCTCTTCATTGGTATGTTAAAATTGCTCTGGATGTTAAGATGCATGAACGTTATGAAAATGCTTTCTGGAAAATAGGTGGACAAAGTTGGACGCACTCATTTCTTGACTTTAAAACTCCATTTTTATCGATGATGAGCTTATGCCATATGGTAAAAATTCCTTTGATGGAAAAAGGATCATTGTTATGCTCATCATTTCAAATGCTATTTCTACAGAGTTTCATGACATTAAAGGAGTAAATCATCTGCTTACTCTGCAATGCATGGTTGATGTGGTTGAACTTTGTCAAATGTGATGTCTTATGTACATCATAGAAATATAAAATAGTAGTTTCTCTCTACTCTCTCTACAATCTCTTTCGCTTTTGAATTTCTTAATGCTGGTTTTTTGGCCTATTACGATTTGAATGGTTAGGAGGTATCAAGTTCTCTGTCCATAGTAATTTGTCTCTGGAATTTATCTTGATCGTTTTGTTTTCCTTTCCTATACAATTAACATCCTGATGTTGTCAAAATCATGGTGAAAGATTGAGAAAGCTGGATGAGGTGGCCATAGTTTGATAAGATGCTCTTATATAAATGAAAAGAACGAATAGTTTGATCAGATGCTTTGGTGCCTGGCCTAATTTAATTGTAAGTTGTTTTAGCAGAGAAGACCTTTGCATGATTTTGAATTCTCTGCATTGAATTCAGAGTCTAAGCATGTTTGAGAAGACATTGATGCAAATCTGAAAGAAGCATGAATAAATCATCATTAGTTTTTCAACAGAACCTTGTTTATGGAGGTCACAAGCTGAACTATCTCTAAACAGTACTGCTTGCTTGTCTGAATGAGTGATCTATGATGGCTATAGACGGTTCATGTTGAAGTTCCTTGTTGTAATGATGGATGATTGGGAAGGATTTAGTTTAAAATGATGTGAAAGATAATTCCTATCTCATTTCATATCACTTTAACCTGCAGCTCTCTTTCTGATCATTTCTGATAGTAATTAGTTTTTATGCCCTGCTCGATGTTTTGTTATCTCTCTATCCGTGATAGAATTTGGGAATTCAACATCTTCTGATTTAGTTATCCTGTAATCAACTGGAAATTTTCTTGTAACGACAAAAAAACAGTATTATCGTCGTCGTCGTCGTCGTCATCATTATTATTATCATCATCTTGAACTTAACTAGAAACTTTCTTTTAATGATAACGGCATATTCATCCTTCTTTTTGTCCCACATTGTACTTTATGAATGGTCAGTGAATGCTTGTTCTTTTGCTTTGATCAGGGCTGCATACAAAGGATATGCTGACACAATCAGATTACTTCTTTTTAGAGATGCATCCCAGGGAAGACAAGATAAAGAAGGTGTAGTGAGTATACGCATGGCAATCTTTTCCAGATGTCAGGAGAACTTCTATATGTTACCTATTTACTCTTCGAAGTGGTTTCTTGTGGGGACTTCTAGTTGTTCTAGCAGCGGCTGGTCCAGAAAATGCTCCATTTTGGATTGTCTTTTCTCATGATGCATCTGGTTCCTGGCATGAAGTTTGTGGATGAGCCTGAATGGACCATACTGTTGGTAGTTGTGATAGATGGTTTGTGATCCATGATGAATTGCCTAGGCAATGGTATTTTAGGCTAATCAAGTCATTTCTAAATAATAATGAGATGAAAATATATTAGCTCAAACTTTGGTAATCCCCATACATACTATTAACTAAATAGATAAGTTTCTCACTGTTGTGAATGGCGAAGGCAAAACAATAGGCTGTGGTGCAGCAGCTTGGAGGAACTTAATAAAGGTTTAGCAGCTGGTCTTCACAAAATTTGACTGTGTGGACTAACTTGACCTTGTTTAACAGCTGGTCTTTACAAATTGTGGGGCAATATATGTTTCATTGGTTTTCTTTTCCATTTTATGGTCTATTGCATGCAAATTATATGAACTTGTTGAGATTTCTTAGTTGCTATCTTTCTTCTGTTTTGTTGGTCCTCATGATGAGATGGTTTATCAGTAGCTCAGATCCATGTATAAAACCCATGAGCACTTCTGTTGGATAACCTCTTAGAAGATGTTGTGATTTTGGCATGCTGTATTAGGTTTTGCACTTTATTCGATCAAAGCAAGTTTTTAATGCTAAGAATGGGAGCAGTCACTGTTTCTAATGTGGTACTTTTTTTGTATTGTGTGTTGTTAGGTTGTACCCCGTTGCACTGGGCCGCATTAAGAGGAAATGTTGAGGCATGCACAGTGCTTGTCCATGCAGGCACAAAGCAGGAGTTAAAGGTTAAAGATACTGCAGGAGTTACTCCAGCCCAACTTGCTTCAAATAAAGGTCACCGGGCTGTCGCTTATTTCCTTGTATGTATCTTCCTCACATCTTTGTGGCTAACTTTGAAGGAAATAACGTCTAGCCACTGTTGCTAATACAGGCTTTACTTATGCAATATTAAATTGTTTGATTTTGTATCTTTGATCTCTGTTGATCTGGAATCCACGCAATGGTAGTCCCTGAGACTTGCTTGGTGGAATAGTATTTTTCTCCAGAAAAGCGTGTGCTGTTGTTTACCACCACCCATGCAATCACTAACCACATTTGTTTTCATTCATTCAGTCCAATGCGGAGCGGGCAATGAGCAATCATTGGACTGACAAAATTCGGAGTGGGAAGATTGGTGATAGTGGTTATGCTCCCATTTTGTTGTGCATTATAATCTTTTGTACTATACTCTTCATCAACTCAGTTCTTGCCGGTAAAAAGCTAATATAACAATTTACTTTTTGAAGATAATTATGCCCTCATTTGCTTGTTATAAATCAATCCCTTGTTCATGTTACCAGCACCTGATCTCCCAAAGGTGACTGCATCTGTTGGCCTTTGGGCGTGGACAGCTATCTCACTGGCAGTTGGTTCACTGATAATGGTCTTCAGGTGTTGGAGGTAGCTCCTTTTCAATGCCACACTTGATTTGAAGTTTGAACTGTCTTTTCTTTAGTAAATCTTTTGTTTATATCTAAAGTGAACTTTGGTAGGAATTGGCACCTGTCTCTTGTTAATCTTTTTTTGCTGCAGAGTTCAGCACACCTCAACATGAGATTGTTAAGTGCTTTTGCTGTTAGCTTCCTTGACTACTTGTTTTTTCCTCTCTCCTTAATGGGAAGTGTATGATTTCTATGAAAGAGAGCAAGCTCACGTGAGAAAAAAACTTTTTTTATGTGCGAAAGGTGTAGATGCATTGCAGCTTTTGTTTGTATTCTGAATAAGAACATAATTTTAGATTCCTGTTTTCCATTTAAGTGTCCTTTGACTATAGGCAGCGGTTCATGGGGTCGATCTTCTTTGGTAAGATAGAATTGGACATTTTTTTTTACATAACTTACTCCCTTTTGATTCGATAATCGAAAGTTTAAAACTGAAATGATCAGTCTAGAGTTTTCATTCGTGGATAGGCTGTGTGCATAATGCCAGCAGTGAAATATTTAGAGTTTCATGTTTGCCTTTGGAATTTTTATGTGGGTGTGAGCTTTGAATTGCTTATTGCCTGTGGATGCAGTAAAGACCCAGGCTATATAAAGACACCAAGGGAGCTGGGCAATCATCAGGATGCTGAGGTATGGAATGTCTCTTCAATAATGATTACTGATGTAATTTGTACTAATTTATTCTGAGCTTTACAAAAGTAAGTGTATATATGTCAGTAATTTTCGGACAAAATGGTTGCATGGATTGAAATGGAAAGCGAGGAAGGAAAAAGGCATTTAAGCCAAACATCCCAACTTACATCCCAGCTTTCCTCAAATGATTCTAACTAGGATATCCTTATGTCACACAATAATGAGTGCAGTTGGTGATTCCGTAGAGCACTTTTCTTAGTAATGAAGCTGGGTGTCCTGGCTGAGATTATGAGGAACGTATGTGGCCATGACATGTGAAAGGTCCAAAGATTTTGTTGCAAGACTTTTTTTTGGGCAACATTTTACATACGTTAGATTTTTCTATAGAGGAACTACCTTTGTCAGTGTTTTACAGTAATTTTTCATTTTGCAGGATCCTTTGCTGAGTATTGATGTTAACAACTCCTCTCTATGGACCGGAAAATGGTCTCAGCTTTGCCCAACTTGCAAGGTTTGCTTGATATGCCTTTGGGTTATTCCCTTGTTATCCTCATGAGTACGGATTTGTTCATGTGCATTCAACTTATTGTCATGGTTTTCCTTCAGATTGTTCGACCTGTCCGCTCAAAACACTGTCCTTCATGTAAGCACTGCATTGAACAGTTTGATCACCATTGCCCTTGGATATCTAACTGTGTTGGGAAGGTAAGAAGTCACTTTCTTGCTGGTTAGAATGAGAAAAGAACACAAAATTTTACCATCAGTATGTTCATGGCTTCCTCTCACTATGTTGACATGACAAAGGAAAACAATAGATCTGAAAATGCTGTTTTGTTACAAGACCCTTCTGTAATTTCACGGGATCTTTGTCCATGGTTGTTTCTTTAAGGCCTGAGCTTTTAATTGACAGGGTTGAGTATCGTCTGAGTGCTGCTACTTGTTTTCTTCTTCTTTCTCCAAGAAATTACCATGTTTTAGCTCTCTCTTGCGTAAATGTTTCTGCACCAAATTAGAAATTGTTTGTTTTTCTTTAAAGATATCTCTTGTTACTCTTTGTTACACAACTAAAATTCATTTGCCTATTGCAGAAGAATAAATGGGATTTCTTTGTTATGATTTGTATGGCCACATTGACATCATTTCTGGCGCTGCCGTTGCAGTTCAAAGTATGTTCCACTCTCTGTCTCCCAATTTTTTCGTTACGTTGCTATCAAGATTCATTATTGACTCATGAAAGTAAACTTTTGGCAGGGATATGGACTGCCACAGCCGCATTTCCAATGGGCAAGTCATGGATTCATTATGTCATGGTTCAACATCCTGGAATTGCTGTGTTTTTGTTTCTTGACGGCATCATTCTGATTGCTGTTACAACTTTGACAACCGCACAGGCATCTCAGGTACTTGTCTAGATTCAGGCAGTCTGTAACCTATTTCTCATCCATAACAGTTGATTGAACAATGTCATTATAAGGTTTTAACTGGAACAGATAGTTCATTTCCTTGACACGGTGTTATTTTAATTTTGGTTGATCTTTGTCCGTCTAATGCACGTTTGATTTATGTGCATTTCTTCGTAAGTTAGTTGGTAGAAGATAACGGGAAGCCGGACCCTCTTCTGAACTAGTTACACTGTAAAACAGAATCCAACATAATTTGTTGATGCAAATGACGTATGAAATCCTTATCACAAGAATTGGCCTATATATATACATATGATATTATTATTTTTTTGGTCAAAGCATATGATATTATCTAAATGTATGTGTGCTTGCGTCATTCCTTTTTGCATTATACTTCAATGATTGTTCTTATGATATCTGCTCATCAGATGCACCCTTCTCTTTCCTTTACTCACTCGATCAACTTCCTTTGTGCTGCATTCTGTCTGTTACTTCCTTGAGAATGTAACAAGCAATTTTCCAACTTTCATCTTTGATGCAGATAGCCCGGAATGTCACCACCAATGAGCTAGCCAATGCCATCCGGTATGGGTACCTTCGTGGCCCAGATGGGCGTTTCCATAATCCCTACAACCATGGGTGCCGGAAAAACTGTGCTGATTTTCTTATACACGGATATACTGATGACAATGAGATTGCATGGCCTTCATTACCACAAGTTCACAGTTAGCACCATTTGGGGAGGATTTATCAGTTAATGCGTGATTAGTACAGAGTTCCCTGAGTCCCCTAATTATCTATATCAGCTGATACCCAGATGTGACGACAGTTCTCTACTATTCAGTTTGTGTGTATCTATTTGATTAGTTGCAGGAAGTTCATTCCATGGTCCACAGCTCATATCCCTATACCGTAAAGGGTGTCCCTTCACTAACACCTTAGACGTATATAGTTGATCCCGCAGTTGCTGTACATGTAAACATGAATTTGATTAATTTGGGATGGTAGAGAGGTCACCGGAGTTTTCAGATTGGGCAACTGAATTTTAAAATTTCTAGCAGTGTATCTTCTTCTATCCGCATAAGATTATATCTGCACGTTCTGTTCCGTCTGTCTTGTTTTAGGAGAAAGAATCAGGAGTAGAGGACAGAGGTTTAGTTTTCCCCCAACCTGCAAATTGGCTGGAACCAGGAATTCCTTGATCTGACTGTCTATGGCCAGTGGCGTCCTCTGTTCTGGGCTTTCTCACAGGTAGGTCAGTTTGTTTTTCAGATCAGGCACATTAGCGAAGCTAATAAGTGGTTTTGAGAAGCAGCAAAAATGAAAACCACATGTTTCATGTATGTAAACATGGCCCTGATCTGATTTTAGTGGTATCAGTGAAGACCAGAATTCTGTCATGGTCAAATTGTACCCGATACGGGGATTTCACATCATTTGAATGATAAAAATTTTGATGTCTCATCATTCTATGACAAATATTAGAGCTAGAAACAGGACGGATTTGGGACGGCTGATCTCGTTCAAAGTTCATCCCATTATCTTTTGTTATTGCCCACATCCATCGGAGATTTTAACATGAGATCCCAAGCTCGGTTCGTCGAATCGGGTATTCACCACATGTAATGATATCG
The DNA here is from genome assembly GCA_024733475.1 of Syzygium grande. NCBI lineage: Eukaryota > Viridiplantae > Streptophyta > Magnoliopsida > Myrtales > Myrtaceae > Syzygium > Syzygium grande. Next base: position 21,831,245 of record JAMXDD010000003.1, on the reverse strand, counting down.
GTGATTATATTTGAGAATTACATCTTTCTTTCTTAATAGTCTTGTCAACTTGATCCTTCTCGGGATTTGTCCCGAAGTAATTGAACTGCCCCAGCCTTTGATTGGTCGTAGTACTCGTCCCTGTGTACGTGCAAAACAACACTCACTGAAAAACTATGATTGAACGAAGGAACCACATGGCGGGTACTTCGAGTCCGTGACAACAAGGACAACCGCCTCCTCCAAATAATTGGTGTATGAGATCTGCCGTAGCTTAATGTAGTGAAATATACTCGAGGAGGATCTTTGACGATGAATAAATTAAAAGCATATCGTCCCGATCTCAAGAAAGCTTGACCGTCATATTGCACAAGCTGGCAAGCTTGGGTCAGATAGAGATAAAAGAACAACAAGCTCTTAAAGTTTCAGTAATTGTCCGTTTCTTGATCCTCCGATCGCCTTCCCAACCGTTTCCTGGCACTGGTCAGCAATGCGAAGAAAAAAAGAAGGGATTTTCAGACTGTCAGGCCGGCCATTGCCTACCCAAGAATTTCTTGATTGGTTGTACGGCCACGGGAGACATCGGGTTCTAGAAAAACCCAAGAGCTGTCTGGGGACGCGTCGTCCTTTCATTGGATGGAGGAAGGTTAAAAAAGTCAAAAGGAGCCTTTTTGTGATTATGGGGTCTGCCCCTGTTCACATGAGCACAAACTGTTTGATGATTGGCGTGTATGAGACCTCCAATTATGTCGTGGGTTGGGTTGGCTGGCTGGCTCACTGGGGAGCTTCCCTTGTTTCTTATCGGCTTTTGAACGCATGTGTGAGGTGGCCTTGAGGGTGATCTTGGAGGGACAGCGTTATTGTGCGACCTGCTTGTGAAAAGTACAAAGCTTGAACGAGATTTCAGCGGCTAGTTGGTGGATAAAATCTCCTTAACCTTTTCTGGGGCTGGTGATGGTCGTGCTTAAAAAAGTCTAACTAAGCAACAAAAGTGGCTTGTCCCTGAAAGTAACGTTGTCAGCAAAAGCGACCCACTAGAATAGAATATGGGCTTTTCTCGATTATATTATGGGAAGCATCAATGTCAAATGCAGGAGGCGTTTTCACATCAGCAACTCAACCGTATGTGAGGGATATTGTGTTGGGTAAGAGCTATAAGATTGAATAAGCACAAGGTCTTCTTCTGTAAAGAAGGGAGCGAAAGGGGTAACTTTGGTCACCATCTAAGGGTGAGGACTTCTGGTCATATTCTTAGAGTTCTGCAACTTAGCTGAATTCTTGATTGTTTAGCCAATTAAGTTGATTACTCTTCTGCTTTCTGCTTGCAATCACAATCGCAAAAGTTCAATAGATTGTCCATATTTATATGTTTCAGCATGCTTTTCGGGAGACGCATAAGTTTAAATGCAGCATTTTCTCCAATATATATGTCTTCAAGATCAAGTGACATGTTTGCTTAATTGATCATAGGATTCTTCAACTTGCTCTTTCAATCTGAAAGAAGCTTCTTCGATGGAAATAACTACCATGAGAGGACTCCCGCATATGGTAAGTTTTTTTATTGATCTTCTCCTATCCATTTTTTTTTTTTTATCACGAGGGTTCCTCCTAGGGATTGGGAAAATCTGACTAATTGCCAGGACAAGTTCAACTTGGGTTAGATTTGAGATTAGACGAGATATCAATGCGCAACTCCTTGATTTGTGATGACTACAATACAAGTAATATTTATGCAAATAAAATAAATTCCACGTTGAATGCACAGGGAATGGAGGATTCCGGCTTCATCAATCCTTGGCAAATGCATTCATTTGATGAGCTTAACACACTTCCGCTAGCAGCTGCACTGGATGAACATATGCAAGGATTTTTCCCTCAACCTAACATCAATTCGAAAGCTTCTGTGGATGCTTCTAACTCCATGATCAACAGGCCAGTAAAACAGCTCAAAACAAATAGCTGGAATTCATGCAGAGTTGATCCTGTGTCAACTCCTCAATCTTTCGCTCCCTCAAATGTTCTTTCTTTCGTAGCTTCCAACTTCACAAATCAAAGTAGTGCTGTGAAACCAAAAAAGGAGGCAATAGGTTCTGAGAGCACTGGAAACGTCTCTGCTGATATGCTTTTTCCTCAGGGTTCATTTGGGAACCAGAATTGTGCACTTAAGGCTTGTCATGGGGGTAAAGGGGTGAGTACAAACAATAGGCTATCTCAGACACAAGATCACATCATGGCAGAGAGAAAACGGCGAGAAAAGCTCAGTCAACGGTTTATCGCCTTGTCTGCCCTTGTCCCTGGACTTAAGAAGGTCAGAAATGTTTTTTTCTTGGAATGATTTTTCCTTGACATAATCCAATATTATCATATGGAAAGTCTCTTTAGTGGAATTTTTCTGAGCAATACACGTTAAAATTAATGGAGCGGTTGAACAGCTGGTGTTTTGGTTGCAATATGTTTTGCTTCTCCTCCCTCTTCAATTAAATCATCTCATGTTTACCCTGCTTTGCCCTGTCATTAACAGATGGACAAGGCTTCTGTTCTTGGTGATGCAATTAAGTACTTGAAGCAACTCCAAGAAAGAGTCAAGATACTTGAGGAGCAGACTCGAAAGAGAAGCATGGAGTCAGTAGTCTTTGTGAAAAAATCTCAGGTATTTGATGATGGCATGAATTCTTCTACAGATGAGAATTTCTCTAGTGGCCCTTGTGATGAGCTGCTACCAGAAGTTGAAGCAAGAATTTGCGACAACGATGTCCTCATAAAAGTTCACTGTGAGAAAAGTAAGAGAGTTCTGGAAAAGATACTCGGTGAAGTTGAGAAACTCCATTTGACCATCGTTAATAGCAGTTTCATGACTTTTGGTACATCTGCTGTTGATATAACGATTCTTGCTCAGGTAGCTACTTTCCTTCCATCAGCTTTCGGTCTTAGATTTAATATTATCAGATTACACAGTTCTTCGTAATGGGAAGTGTCTATTTGGGAAGAATATTCTGTAGTTATCTTAAGTGCATCAAATGAATCAGATATTCCTTCTTTAGTCCATGAATTAGGCAAGTCACAAATGTAGTTTCAGCTCATGAGTGTTGCCAGTTCAATCGTACTGCAAAGTAATCCTTCATCTCCCGTAACTATTGCAGATGGATCCTGAATTCTGCATGCCTGTGAAGGATCTCGTGAAAAATCTGCGCACAGCTTTTAAGTCATTCATGTGACAGAAAAATAACTCCTTGCTTCTGTTCACATACGGAATAACCGCCATTTCTGTTCACTTGCTGTGTTTGGGAGCTTTAAGGACAACGAAGAGTCCTTCAAACCATCTCGATATCGTTTATATTAATCTGTTTACAAGGCCTGTGATGCTCCATGCTCCAAGACCATTTACCATCAATGCTTTGCTTGCCGTGAGATTCATTTTGCAGGAGGGTTCTCCATCTGATTTTTGCGTGGTCAATCTGTTGATCATGTTCATGGCCATCCTGTTCAAGATTGTTCTTCTCATGGCTCTTCAAGGTTTTTTAGTGGGAGGTTGATAGTTCAACCAAACTGTTGTTTCTCTCCTTACAATATGAAGAGACTGGTTTTTTAGGAGTGTGGAGCTTGTAGCCTTTGTTCCTGTACTTGGTTCCGTCAGTGTTTTAGAGGCATCTTTACATGTTGATGAGCCTCTTTTCCTTGTAAGAGTCTGTTTCAAGGTAGTGAAAATAAATAGATGCCTTGTTGTATTTCCATGGTATTGTCTGGTCTACTAAATATGAAATTCTTGTCAACAGCTGTCCAGTCGGTTCTCCTACCGTGCACCGCATCTTCCTGAAGGTCCCTTAATTATGGGGTAAATTGAAAGGAAAATCAACAATCTCCCAACATTTTGTAGCATATAATTTCTAAAATTCGGTACGAGGAGAAACTCTGGCTTACCGTATCAAAGTGACAGCAAAAGCATTGGGTCCATGTGGAATTTACAGGGATGTTTAATCGCTTTCGCTTAGAACGGAAAGAGGATTTACTGTTTAACTGTTTGCAGTTACTTATGACACTAATACTGTGGTAACTCTGTAGTCAAAACTAAGTTCAGTATGGGGGTTGATGTCAATTAGGTGGGGTGTAGGATTGTAGCCAGTGCCACCCTTAATTATTTTAGTGATTTGGTAGATATACATTGACTTAGAGCACTTGACAGATACAATACGAGTCTGGTCCCAGAATACAGGAGTTCAGCTCTACAGAAGCCAATCAAACCAAGAACACCGGCAACAACTTATTGCAATGATCTGTCACTAGAGCTATCCCCACCAAAGATTGTGTGGATCTCGATATGATTGTGAACCTGTCTCCCTCATTGATTAATTAAAGTTTGCTTTCTTCATGGACTGCACAAAACTTCTTGGACTATGACATAACTAATCAGACACAACATAAACTTCAAAAATTACAGTTCATTATGCTTCAAGGTTGTCGACATGGCATTACAAGATTGGCTGCTGGCAATGTAAAGTCTTCCCCAAGTTGCTTGCTTTCAACTTCTCGCCACCGAGCTCAAGAGTCAAATTTTCCAGCTTAATTGCTCTCCCATCGTTGACAAAAATATCAAGAACCCCACCGATTCTTCTCCAAACGCTCGAACGATCTTCTCGCCACGGAGGTGTCGTTTCTTGACCAAAGAATCCAAGCTCGTGATTCAGCGGTGAAGTATCAAGAAATATCATTAGGCATACGAAATAACTGATGGAAATAAGCACATGAGCTAATCACCTTCCTTTCATGCCTACCAAGAATGCAAATGAATCTCAGATGTTGTTATCTGTATATATAGATTTTAATGAGCAAAGCGTCAGCAACGGTGTCGTGGTGTAGTTGGTTATCACGTCAGTCTAACACACTGAAGGTCTCCGGTTCGAGTCCGGGCGACGCCATTCTTCTCACTACTTTCGTTTTTAATCACTCCGTGCTCGGAAAACGACGCCGTTCCCGAGAAGAGTGGGCCCTGTCCGGCCCATTTATCCGCGAGGGTCGCGGGGCCTAATTCTAGCCCAAGCCCAGGAAGACGCTCCGGAAATCGCGGCCAGCGGTCGCCGCCACGCCATCCTCGTCAACCGACCAATCGCACGACGCCGCTTCACCGCTAACCGCATCACTTCCTCTCCTCTCATTGGCCCGTCCGCTCCACGTCATCGCCTCCCCGCGTTATCCGCCCGCCGCGTGTCCAGAAGTTCCAGAACCATCGTCCCCTCCCCCCTGCAAATATCGGGGAACCCCGTCCGTTGCGAATCGAAAATCAAAGGAGCTCGGAAAAACCATCGCCAGCGCCGGATACCCCTCTCCTTCTCTCCTTCCCGAATCCCTAATTCCAATCCGATTCCGCGATCGCCGGCGAAAGGAAAAACCCTCTCTCTCTCTCCCCCGTCCGCTTTCGATTCCGTCGCCGTTGCTTGCTCGTCGTTCCGATGGCTTTCGCGGCGGTTCGGCTTTGCCCCCTGCTTCTGGTGCTGGCGGCGATCCCGCCGTTCTCGACGGCGCTGATCACGACGCCCGGCGTTCAACCCATCTACCCCAAGGCCATATCCGTGAGTTTGCCGCTGGCTTGCCCCGTTCTCTTGTTCCGCTTTTTTCCCTTTGATTTCGCGAAATTTGATGTTTCTTGATGGATAGATCGATCTTTGGGTTTAGCTCGGTCGAGATCGAGTTAGTTATTGTCGCAGCTCGATTTTATTGATTGCGGAATTGATTTGGAGGATTGGGATTCGAAGGAGGGCGATTTGTCGAGGGACTCGTGGGATCTTGGTCTTTGTTGAAATGTGGTGGGGATTTGTGATCGGATTGGAAAATGCTGACGGTGATGTGTTTGTGTGGGCCTTTTGTAGGATTTGAAGGAAGCGATTGTGAAGGGGCTGGGATTCCAGGCGGATGATTTCAAGGTGTCCGGGTTCGACGTCGGGGACGCGCTCGTGGGCCACGCCGTAGCCTATGAGTTCGACGTGGAGATTGACGACAAGGTGCTTCCTTTGAAGCTCCTGGAGGATGTGAACCGGTGGGAGTACGTGGATTTGCCCATATTCCGGGTTGAGGATGCGGTTGGGGCTAGGGAAGGGAACGCGTTGATTGAGAAGAGGAAGTTGGACCGTGCCCTGCCCGTGCTAGCTCCATTTCAGCTGGCTGGGCCGATGGAACTGTGGATTCAAGATGCGAAAGACATGCGGATCTCATTGCCAGTAAGTGATCGGTTGTTGATATGCCCCTATTAATCATGCTTTGCAATGCTGCATCTTTTCATAGTTCTTGGTAAGATTAATTCGGTGAATAGACATGGAGGATGGATGTAGGAGATGTATTAGTTGTTGATTCGGCAATTGATGGTGCGATTTAGAGAGTAATTTGTGACGGTATTAATGCGTAGTTCTTCTGCAATGTTGAAGGTTTAGAGTGAATTGAGCGCAACGAGTGGAACTGAAAAAATGAATTTGTTGAGCTATTGAGATATTCTTTGGTGAAGTGCGGTGGTCATGCAATAACAATGCCCTTCCTTTCAAAGAGAGATAAACAAATTGAACTCTTGATTTGAAAATTGATCATTTAGACCCTTTCATGATTCTCTTGTTTTGACATTATGCATTGCAGCAAAGCACTGTTTGTCTGTTATTTTCAAGATTGGAGCTAAAATGGATGATCGTGTATCGGAAAGTCAATCTGTTACCGATTATCATTTTTGTCCTGTTGATCTGTGCAGCATGATGTGGATGCTGGTGTCCTGAAGAAAGTTATCTTGGCTGAGGGTGCCGTGGTCACTGTCAAGGGTGCCAGATCAGTGAGCCTTCGACGACCTGTAGAGCTGCACCTTCCTTTAAATAGGACCGGTGATGGGTTTGCCTCTGGTCTTCTTGCTCTTGCTGAACAGCTCCGTCAAGCATCCCGTGCTCAAGGTGAATCACTCCTTTCCCTCCGCATAGTTGGCCCGACCTCGCTTGCCTCACCATCGTCATCCTCCACCTCTTCGGGCAAGCGGCTCAAGCTCAAGCGCCTTGCTCCTGGCCTTGTGGAACTGTCCTCTCCATCGAAAAGCAAAGCTATTGAACGCGTCGCTGACATCGAACCTTCAGAAGATGCTATGACCCTGCTAACCCCAAAACATTTCGCCACCATGTGGCCAGTTCCCTCGGTCAATGGTTCCAACTCTAATCTTCGAGGCTTCGAGGCGCTGCTATCTTCTGTTCTGGGTCCCAAGGCTAACGAGGAAGGCTCCTTCAGGCTACTGAAGGCGGATGTATCTGCTCAGACATTTCTGAAGATCGGGTTCGGAGTAGAGAGGAGATTGAAAGCAGGCGACGGCGAAGTCAAAGGTTTCCCCGCGTGGAGGACGAAGCCTGAATCGGTGAGCATGCACTTTGAGGTGTTGGCCAAAGTCGACGGCGAGAAGATCGTGCCGGAGAGGGTGATGCAGGTCAATCCTGTCATGGTGGAGGACACGGTAGCTCCGAGCGTGCTCGCGAACAACATGACCATGTCGAAGACGCCCATCGTCCATCCTCCTTCCAACCCCTTCACCTTATAAATTATAGTCAGGCCTGAGATATTTTTTTCATCAAGGTGCTTGAAGAAGAAAGATCGACTGTAAAGTTTTCCCCCCCCCCTTTGGGCGGCTTGAGATATGACGGTTAAAGAACTTCAGACGCTGTAAAAACATGGATCAATGAAGCTTTAACTATTCACATAAATCTTCCTGTCTATTATTTGCTAAATTTCACGGTGTGACTAGCATTGGTTTTTTTTTTTTTTTGAAAGAAAATTGTATTCATTACTCGAAATGATACAACATAGATTAGCTATCATTTGTTAAGATATTACTGTTTCATTTTTCCTTTTTACGTCATTGGGCATGAATGGTTAACTTATATATCTTGAATAACCAAAAGTAATCGTACATAGATTTTAAGTACCATTTCTTTTGTAGAAAATACATGATTTAAAAATATATTTTTTTATTAATGATTGTTCGTATTGATTGAAATTAACAGTCATGAAAATATTTTTCTTTCCTTAATTTTTTGGAAGCAATGCGAACAATTTTTTTTAGGAAAATATTATTCAAAACATGCGTTTTCTGTGAAAAGAAAACACACATTAATAGTAATTTCTTATCTTCTCAATTTAGTAAGATAAATTACATTCAGAATTTGAAATATTGCATCACCTCTGAGAGAGGTTGGAAAATCTTCTAGTACAATCTCGAAAATGAAGTTTTAAAATGGTAATTAGGGATAGCTTCCTCTTTAGAAATGGCTGCATAAACAAGATCCATCTTGGAATTGGACACGACAAAAGAGGATAAGAATTAAATAAAAAAAATCGAACCCAATAACCAAACAATGGAATTCCGTCCGGCCAAGGGCAGACCCCGTCACTGACATTATGTTTTGTTCTAACGCGTTGTTTTTCTTTTGTTTGGTCGAACTCTTAATCAAAATTGATGTGCTTTTTTGGTAAGGAGGTCGCATGTTTTTGGCGGTAGGGAAAAACTAAACTTGACACCAACCAAGAAAGGATGGGCGGGGATTGGACGGTGCGAATCGATAAAGCTGGGACGCAACCCACGCGAACAAAAACCGCGAGGAACAAACCATGAGCTCGTCGGGGCTTCCATTTCGCACTACCCCGAATCTCTCCCTCTCCTCCAATCGTCTCCCCTCCCTTCGCCTCCCCCTCTTCTCTCGCAGCGGTCGCGCCCCGACAACCTCGTCCTCGCAGGTTCTCTCTCTCTCTCCCTGCCTCTCTCTCTCTCTCTGTGCGCGGAATGTAGCTGGAGTGATTGGGTTTGATTTGACTCGATTCCGTCGATGCTTTACGCCACTAAGTGTTGCTGACAAACGAAGCTATACCCCCCCCCCTGCCCCTGTTCGATCTCGACGGCGTGGATCGTCTCGGCTCCGTCGGCCCTTTTGTTTGTGCGCCCCTATATAAGTAGCCTCGCGGGTGGTCAGTGGAGAGCGTGCGCGCGCGCGCTCTCTTCGTCCCGGGTTTCTGTCCTCTCGTCGTTCATTTCTGCGCTGTGTCTTTTGAATTTGTCCCAGGAAGGAGGAGGAGGAGGAGGAGGTGCTGCTGCTTCGGCCTGCTGCGCGTCCGGAGTTCGAGCATCGCGGCGGCCGAGACCATGTCGAGCGGGCCGGTGGAGTTGCCGAGCGAAGCGGCGGAGGTGAACCGGGAGCTGTATCCTCCCGTGGAGCCGTATGGCACGGGTTTCTTGAAGGTTTCCGATCTCCACACCCTCTATTGGGAGCAATCCGGAAATCCCAGTGGATATGTGAGTGTCCATTATCTGCTCTGCTGGCGGAACATGCAATTGTCCATATCTCTAGTTTTTTGTGGATTTAATGGATGGTGGTGTGATCATATATATATTGACGCGAATTGTATGCCAAATTAGTTAAGCTCAACTTGTGCCGGGAATGCGAAAGAGATAGCAGTAATGGCCCTAGTTGTGCTCATGCTTTGTCTTTTTGCGCGCGTGTGCGCAAATTGACTGTTTCTGCCTGTTTTAAATTGGTATCATGAATGGTTTTACTCTTTGCTTGATGCTTATGGTTAAATTATACATTTTTAGCACTACATCAAGGAGGGGTTCCTACCTATATTTACTTGACTTCCTCCTTTTCTTTTTCCTTCGTGAAATATCTTGCAGCCAGTTGTTTTTCTCCATGGAGGTCCGGGAGGGGGCACGTCCCCCAGCAACCGTAGGTTCTTTGACCCTGAATTTTATCGGATAATACTCTTTGACCAGGTAACCTCTTTAGATGACCGTGCAAAGATATGTTGTATCCCCCGTCAAATTATCTTTCACCGAGAAATATCTCCTTTCCTTAGAGAGGTGCAGGAAAAAGTACACCCCATGCTTCCTTGGAAGAAAACACCACATGGGAGCTTGTTGCGGATATTGAAAAGCTGAGGGAACATTTAGAAATTCCAGAATGGCAGGTAAAATTTCATGCTCAAGCACTGTCTTAAACTATGACTGCAGTTTGGTGATGGGGGCAGGGGATCAGGATTTCCACCATCATGAAGTCTAATATGAATGGTCCCTCAGAGTAATAGACTGAAGACATTATTGGTGCATCGATTTACCTGAAAGTGTTTGAAATGATTCAGAATATAGTGCCGTTATCTTACTTGTATACTAATTCTTTTCAAAGTACTTGCCAGAAAGGATAATTTTCTCATCTTTTATATGGCACAAAGTCAACAAGATTTACATCTTTTGAAATATAAACTATCACTTTGAAAGTACACCAGTATCTTTTTTTTTTTTTTTTTTATTTTTTGGTTCATGGGTCTACACTCTTTCATACTTGGGAAAATATAGGATGCTAGCTGCATTAGTGCTAGCATATCTAAGCTTAATTTGTTTGTCCATGCTAACAGGTATTTGGTGGGTCATGGGGAAGTACTCTTGCCCTCGCGTACAGCCAATCGCACCCTGAGAAGGTATTTCCTTTGCATTGCATTTACTCTGTCGAGATTACACTCCCAGCCAATTTCTTGTTATTGCCCTGATCTTTGTGTCACTTCAAGGTTACCGGATTGGTACTTAGGGGGATCTTTCTGGTGCGGAAGAAAGAGATTGATTGGTTTTACGAAGGTGGTGCATCTGCCATATTCCCAGACGGTACGTTGGGGAAACTTGTTTTGTGCCGCTATCAATGACTTTACTTATGTGTCTGCAGAAGTGAACTTTGGCTTAAAATTAGTAGTTACCTTAAAATTCTACTGGGCAAATGGTAATTGTTTAAGCAGTAAGCTGTGAATGCAGTCTGCAATAATACGATCATGGCACATTTGTCTTCACTGGAACTTCAGTGGGAAAATAGTCTCATTAAGTTAGCAGGGTTTTGTCAGACTCCTCAAATCTCAGATTAGGAGAATTTGCTAGATATGTTTAGGATGATCCTGGTCTGAAGCATTTGCAGTTTCAAGAACAATATATATATGAATGAGAGAGGATTAAGCCAAAGAATATCAAATTGTCTTAGTTCCTGTTTCTGATATTATGAACCTTCAAGAGGCTTTTCAGTGATGCTGCATATAAACTAAGTTCAAATTTGCATTCCTATTGTTTATTTTGACATAAAATTAACACCGTCTTTTCTATGCAGCCTGGGAACCATTTAGAGATCTTATTCCAGCAGATGAGAGGCAGTGTTTCCTTAGTGCCTATAGTAAAGCGATTGAATTCTGATGATTTGGAAACACAGGTGAGAGTGTTTTACAGGATAATCATATATCCTTTTCCCTTATGTCCCACGTGTATGCCTCTTTAGGGTGCTGGGTTTTTTTTTATTGAACTCAAATTAGGTCGACTTACCTACGCATCTCATACTATAACATTTCCTTAGACTCTGTGCCAAGAAGTAGATTAGAAACAGTTCTGATGCCAAAATTTTTCTGTTCTATTCCGTGACTGTAGTTATTGTATATCTACTGCAAGAACCCACCTTCTCATTTCATGCTGTGAAAATTAGGATTTGGTTTCATACTTGATCAATCTGTTTTGAGAAATATTTAAGCCAATAAAGTGGAAGAAAAAGTCACTGATTACGAGAGAATGTCAGAGTAATGTGTACTGGAAGACAGAGAAAAATTCGCGAAGCAGATAGCAGTTTCTTGTCCAAGACGGAAAAACTGCATGGCTTTGCCACCATCTGCTTTCTACAGCCTTCCTCTGATTTTCTGGACACTTCCACAAATCATGACAGGAATGATTAATGAAATAAGTGCTGTCCCTATTCTACCACGGAAAATTGACTGTGGTAGCTCATTTGAAACTAGGACTTACCAGTTTACATGTTCGATATTCTTACTTCTCCCTTATCTTCTTAGTATGCAGCGGCGAGAGCATGGACAAAATGGGAAATGATGACTGCACATCTACTTCCAAATGAGGAGAATATAAAGAAAGGAGATGATGATTATTTTTCACTGGTAAGTCCATGAGATATTAAAATCACGGTTTCTCCCATGACATGCTTAGATTGCGTCTCTAATGTCCGAGGCTGCTTTTTTTGGCCATAATGTCTGAAGCTGCTCATATGCTGCATTATCGCATATTGATTTTCTTGATCAGCTTTTCTAATGAATAAATTCCCATTTGCACGAATATCGTGAGTGCTTGAAAATCTGAAGTGCCTTTTGCTGGCTTAGTATTTTAATGATATTTGGATGCTGTACAATGTTCTCAATTGGATATAGTCACATTAAATATACTACACTACTCTTTGCATGACGTGGTTCTTGTAGATTATTTTATGGCCATGGAAATCCTTGTAATGCCATGTTTCTATGGAATAAGACATGCTGTAATTTTTTGGATGGGGAAATCTCTAAATAAGTATGATATACTTTGACCAGCTTCACTGGTGCTCATGACTTATAATGGTTTTGCTCCAGGCATTTGCAAGGATTGAGAACCATTATTTTGTGAATAAGGGGTTCTTTCCTTCTGATTCATTCCTGCTGGACAATGTCGATAAGATAAGGCATATCAACACAGTAATTGTGCAGGTAATTAGATTACTTCATTCTCGTGCTGGTTACTTCTCGAACTATGAATAATACATGGACGAAAATCACTAACTGATTGTGAACACTAATTCTCTTACATTACCTTTTGTGTCGTCTAACACTTGAAGCACAATACCTGCCATTTACACAGAACTGGTAGTGCCTTACCCCAAAAATACTTGCAGGGAAGATATGATGTCTGCTGCCCTATGATGTCTGCTTGGGATCTTCATAAAGCATGGCCAGAGGCAGATTTTAGGGTAAGCAGGGATTTTTAAGCTAATTAGGTGGACAAAATTAACCTTCATTGCCATTTTCAGTTGGATTGAGTAGTCACATCTGTTTTCTTACCCATTGTCATTCCTCTTTTATATTAAATCCTTTTTGCTTCTTCATTTATGTGACTTGTTAAGATGTCCATTTTTCTTATAGTTATACACGGTGCACTTCATTGGTAGAGTGCTGTTATGCTATGCAATATCTGCCCTTCAGCACAATCTGCCATGACTTACTTTTATCAGCAGATTGATATTGACAAGCATTTGGTGTACGATTTTCTGGGGGCCACACTTCGATATGTCCATGTTTTTATCATAGAGTTATGCTCTCAATGGGAAGAGAATTAACTCTGGCTTTTCTTGGTTGGTTTTGAGTTTTTGTATTGATTCTTGCATTTAGAAGAAACAATGCCTGTTTCTGTGTGACTTCCTTGAGGTATGCAATTTGATTTAGGTAGTAGAGAGTTAGAGACTTGAGTTAGAGACTTTGTGCATGTAGCGTTGCAGCACAGGTTGAAGAGAGAGGTACATGGCGGACTGTCTGTTGATTAATTGAGTTGTTTTCTCATTTTCAACTTGGTTGCATATGGTTTATTCTTGCCATATGATCAGGCAAAGCTATAATAATGATGTCGCAAACTATTAGTTGTATGAGCTTACCAATTCTTTTGGAAAAATTTGGTTTAAGAAACGAGACCAGATTGATGGCCAGGCATGAGCAGATTGTGTCTGGTACGGAGCCTAAAGCCCTAGTCCAGGCCCAACTGTGATCAAAACTTAATTAATTTTCTATGCAAAAACTAATCAGCTGGGCAAGCTGGTCCAAGAAGGAAACAACTTGCCGAGGCCCACCCAGTTGCACTTTGTGCCTAGGATGGCTTGGATGGGTGGTGGGCCCATAAATAAAGGTTTTTAAGATGCGGAGTTCAAATTTACAAATGAATTTCTTACTGGATAATATGGCAGTTACTTCAGAATGAGTCATGTTGATGAATTTGTGAGGTTCTGTGGATGGCCACTTCAGATAAGAATTCTTGCTTATGATTTCACGATTTTGATTCTGCATGTCATGGAGATTTATGGAGTAAAATCTTCCATTATCCTGTTTATTAAATTGCTGCACTATCAACAGGTGATTCCAAATGCGGGACATTCTGCTAATGAACCTGGCATAGCTGCAGAGCTTGTGGCTGCAAATGAGAAGCTCAAGAATATTGTGAAGAGCCGAGGATAGTGAATTTGTGTAAGATGCACACGACAGGGTATAAGCAATTTTCTCACCTACCTCACTAGAACAACCTTGATGTTGATGCATCCAGAAATGGAAGGTGGTTGCAAATAAATTGAAGATGGTTTGGTGTGATGCTTTTAACGTGCGTCATTGTGTTTGATGTTTTATGCTCTTTTATGTGCCAAACGCCTCACCAAAGCCTGATTTATTTTGCACATATAATTTAAATTTGCTAGTTGACTTGGAATGTCAAGGATATACACAATTTGCTAGAAAATGAGCAGTAGAGTGGCATAACTTCAACCTGATGGTCACAAAGTTATTTGCAAAGAGGTCTGAGGGGTGTTTGCTGCACAAATAGTTTGTTAATGTCATTTTTTATAGTCACCTGGAAGGCACCTCAGCCATTTGAGCTGCAAAACTATGCAGGAAATAGCATTTTGAACTCATGACAAAATAAGCAAGCTTCTATTGATGTTATTGAGGGTCTTTAGCGCATATATCCTGTCACAACTGACAATGAGTGTGCACAATTGATACATAACTCCTAAAAGAGAAGTGCAGATTGCCTGAAAGTTGTGATGTGATGTTGGTTGGACAAGAATTCGTGTATATCTGGGTCAAGTTGTGCAGAAGAGATTATAGAGTTTGCGGTGTATCAGCAGTGTTCCACTACAACCACAAGACCCTTGTTTAGCCTTTCAGTGATTTTTCAAACAAAAGGTTAACGCTAACTATCACAAGACGTAAGCGGGAAATTTGTATTTATGACACCCTAGCCCTCTGCTGATTACTGACAGATATTTCACACTAAGATCGAGCAATAAGATGCACATTTACTTGTATGAAAGAAGTAGGAAAAGTTTCATGGCAAATAGCAAAAGAAAAAGGAGAAAGTATAAAAAGGCTGATGCTTCTTCACCACAATGGCTGTGATCATTTTCGTTTTTCACATCCAGGTTACCGATGAATGTTCAGACAAAAGGCTACCTTACCCATCTTCACTGGACGCTAGCCCCGGTTGAATACCAGCAGACATTTCGCGCTAAGATTGAGCAAAAAGGTGCAAATTGCTTAGTTTAAAGTAGTAAGAGGTTGATGCTACTCGGCAACAATGGTCATGATTTGGCTGTTTGTTAACCACGATCCTTTAGCAATCTATAAGAAGCTAAATGCCTTAAACAAACCAAATTTGACAAGGAATAGTAAACTCTCCAATCTGTGTACAATTAGAAAGCTGGATAGAATGGGCTTCGATAATTGCTCCTTGGGTCAAAATTCTATGCATTTTCGTATTTTATGTGAACGGACATGATCATTGGCCCATGTAGGCAAGTGACATGTAAAGAGCTCGTAAATTCTATTTAATTATTCAAAAAAATTATTCAATATAATGAAGCCTGATGAAAATTAAAAAAGAAGATTATTATTAAAACTTATCAATCAAATAGATCCAAACAAAATTCATTCCTTTCTTAAGAGCTCTTTTTTCGCCTACATAGACATGATCAAGCGACACCGAAAGAGCTCATAAATTAATAATTAACAATATGATCATGTCATTACCCTTGAAAAAAAAATAAATAGACAAATTGAACATTTTCATTATTTTGACTGATGAATAGTTAAAGGGATCATGGCCAACAAAAAAGAAGAAACTGGTTAAGTGACAAATTTAAGAAAAAAATTATCATTTGAATATTATGTTACATGTTACAAACAATTCCCAAAAGGAGCCTCCAAATTTATCTGAAAGCGCAGATCAACGAAGCAATTGAACAGCAGTACTATCACACTCAGCTAACCAAAGAAATTGAACAGACGTACACTCTCATGTCAGTTTCTTGATGCAGCTTTTCGGAACATGGATATCATGGAAGTTTGGTTCCTTTGGAATGGTTGGGAGCCTTCTGCCTCGTGAAGATGACCTTGAAGTGCCGGAAGGAGTAGGTTTGGTTGCTGAGGAAGCACCACGTTCTCGTATCTTTGCTGCTTCTTTTGACTCGCAGTCCATTGCAGATGTTTCCTTTATGACACTCAGTTGACCTGTTACTCCCTTTCTCCTTGATGGCGCACTATAAGTTCAAGAAAGATAAAAAACAGCAGTGAGCTTCTTGTTACCTGTTTAACCCTCAACTTTGATGCCTACAATGACTTTTCATGTTTTTTCCTAATTGCTGCAAAAGCATTGTGAAGATGTACTATGAGTCCATGATAATGTAAATCCTCTCTGTGAGCTTTCATGTTTTTTCCTAATTTCTGCAAAAGCATTGTGAAGAGTCTACGATAATGTAAATCGTCACTGTGAGCTTTCATGTTTTTTCCTAATTTCTGCAAAAGCATTGTGAGGATGTACTATGAGTCTGATAATCTAAGTCCTCTCTGTGAACCCCACTGTGACATTCCTCTAAGTACATTTTTAGATAATAGGAAATGAGTGATTTATGTGTCAAGTTCAGTTTTCCATCTAGAACAGCCACTCACCTTCCAGGCCCTTCAAATCGTTTAACTGAGAGTATTCTGGACTTTTTGACGCTTTCCCTGGACCGCAACACTGTAGGGGCAAGGTTCTTTTGCTGTTTTGAAATAGTGTATCTATCAGGAGTAGATGCAGCCGTTTTCTGTCCGACTTCACTGTGGAAAGTGCTCGATTCAGGAGCTTTGATCTTCTGCTTCATGTCAGTAAAAAAATTTCAGCCACGTCAGTGTAGTAAAGCAATCTCGGAAAGTAGTAATAATTACTATGTCATCAAGAAATGCTTTAGCCCGATCGCCTGGCATTTCTCCGGTCTTATGTCAATTAATTAATGACAACGAATGCTTTTCAGAGGATTGTTCATTTTACTGACAGCAGAGTCAAAGAAAATGACTTTGAGTTGTTTAAATTTATAAGGGGAAAGACATGAAACAAACTAAATGGAAGTCTTACTTTCCGTATACTCTGACTTTTCTTGGATGGAAACCCTGCCGCAGTTGCATTCTCTTTCAATGGCGTAGAAAGCTTTTTCTCATGGTTCGCTTCCTTGAGAACTCCCCGTTCCTGCGATAGCTAACATTTGTCAGCCAACACCAATGAAAACTCAACTCAACAAGTCATTTTGAGTCCACGTACATCTGTTCTTAGCCTGAAAGGCTTGGGATTGGTGGGTCTTGGTTTTACATACTTCGCACCCTGGGCACTTCTTTTGTCTGCAATAGAGCTCTGCTTTATCTTCATCAATGTTTGAGTGACCTGAAGATTTTTGGTGGCTAAAAATTTCAGATGCTGAAATATAGTCAAACACGGAATAGTAGATGTTGCAATTTGCAAATGAATCGATAGTATGAACCTTCTCATATTTCTTGTGATTATCAAGCTTCCCCAGGATTTTCCTGTTGGAGTCACCCTTCTGTTCTCTGCAACAAAATGTGAGAAGGAATTGAAAAATAAGGACAAACAAATAAGTACGGATCAAGAATTAGTTATCAATCAAGAAAAATGAGCAAACTATAGACCATAGCGTAGCAAATGCATAACAAGAAAATGGGTGCAGAGGAGCTCATACATGTTATGATCGGGGGCCATGGAATTTTCTTTGTCATCATTATCCTTGACATGATCTCCAATTTCGTCATCATTCTGGTCACTGGTTTTGCCAGTGTTTTCTTGGATTTTCTCCACCTCTAAGCTTGACGCATCCTCTACCTGAGATGTTGATTCAGTTGTCTCCTCGTCTAGAACTGCCTGGACGGTAGGAACTACGTCAGCTCCTAAACCCAGCCCTTCATCAGCCCTTTTCAAATCCCACTATACTTGGTGAACCTTCAGTTAGACTTTCTCCTGATTTTTTCTCCGACGTGCTTACATTCATAAAAAATTCTTCATGTACATTTAGTGCAGTGTTCTGAGAGGTTTCTTGTGCAAGACATGCTTCCAAAGATCCACGTTTGGACTTGTCGTCGACATCCATGTCACTCGAGTCACCTGAAGTACATTCAATTGTGGCTGAATCAGAACAGTTTTTCAAATCTTCAGCCGTGTCCTTTTTCTTCAGACATCTAGAAGCTTTATCTGCACCCTTGCACTTTTGATTCCGCAACGAATCAAAAACCCGACTCTTGACCTCCCTGGCACGCACTTTTTTCTTGGGGCCAGCAAGAGGTGCTGGCGTATCATACCCCAATATATTCCTCTTTTGGCCTGCGATCTCCAGCTTCTTCATCCCGGCACAAATCTTTTTCACAGTAGTATCCAACTCTGATGAGATTTTAATCTTCGTGGCCTTTTTGGGTGAAGGAAATGCCAAAGCTTTTGCTACCGGTCTCTTGTTCTGCATGGCATTAGTCCTAACCTTTGGGTTCCTAACACTCCGAAATAGTTCCGGATTCGAGACTCTCTTGTTGGTTCTAGGGGTTGTTAAAGCCTTGGCCACATTGGATGGCTGCTTTGCCTTAGTGTTAGGGGTCGGAGCCACCGGACGAATAAATTTGACCCTCTCTTTGCTGCAATTAACTGTCTTTCCAGAAATCGAAGATAAAATAGCCAACCTTGGTAATCTCGATCTGGATGGTTTCGCAGGAGCTGACAGCGGACATTTCGCTGTGGTGCTGAGGATCGAAAGCAATGAAAGAACAACAACAAAGATGAAATGAGGCACATCATAAGCTAAACCCTGTTGAGATGGAGATTCAAGTCCAAGATTATGCGATCGGTACATACTTAATGGGCTTTCTAGTTAAAGCTTTGCAGAGTCTTATGTTGGGACTTCTGGCTGCCATTACCTGCAATAGATCAGCAGCATCGTGGCGACTTCGCCGACTTAGAGGCCTCCCCTACTGATGATTAAAAAACAAGTGAAGATGGAAAAAGGTAGGCATAGTAACTGACCCTGAGGACGAAATTCTTGTAAATTGCTTCAGAGTCCATTTCTTCTTCGTGCTTCTGATCACACCCTGCAAACCCAACAAACCCAAAGAACTAGCAAAGATAAAACTGCTGCATCTTGAGCTCAAGAATTCAAGGAACGAGATCTAAAACGGGCAATGCACTCTTAGATCAGACAAGATTTGGAAAGTATGGGCTAGTAGATCGGACCAAACTCAAGCGAGCAAAAAATGAAAACTTGATGAGGGCAAGAGCGACGAACGATGAGCAAGAAGTGAATTCCCCAAGAACTACACTAAACGAATCTGAGATTACCAAAGTTCCCAGATCAAAACAACGACGACAACAACAACAACAACAAAAGAAAAAGTGAAAACATACCGACGCGCAAGCAAAACCAGTAACGGTCGGTGTCGGGACAGCAGCGGTCGGGCGCGGTGAAGTCCACGAACTTGGGCGCCTCTATGTCCTCGTAGAATTCGTCTCCTCCCCCCCTCCTCCTCCTCCTCCTTCGCGGTTGCTCGCCGCCATGCTCGACTTCGACATCGACCCGATTTACAGAGTGAGAGAGAGAGAGAGAGAGAGAGAGAGTGGGGAGCGTTGTTCTTCGCGTGTGAACGAACGGCAGTAGGCAAAATGGTTGGAGACGAAAGCGGAGAGCTTTCGCACTTTTTTTAAATGCCTGCTGCTGCGCTTCTTCTCTCTCTCTCTCTCTCTCTCTCTTTCACTGATCCTCCGCCAAGTAGCCGTTGGGAGAAAAGGGGGAGGTTCGATTTGGACAGGGTGGGTGGGTTCTAGAGAGAGAGAGGAAAACGGCAACTTGCTGGGAGGGGCATTTCCGACATCTCACCACCACCCTCGTGTTCTCCATGACGGGCCTGTCGTGTAGCCTATCTGATCTTAAGCCCGTGATGAATGGCTTTGGACATCGCTCCAACAAAACCCAACGTGCCACGTGTTGGGCTAGGAAAGCACGAAAAATCACCAAAACCCACCCCCCCCAAAAAAAAACCGAAAAACAAAAAACCCTGTGCGACAAATCATAAGCAAAATCATACGTTTATTCAACAACATAGAAGTTAGGGGTGAGCATCGGTCTAGGTTAACCCTGGACCGACCTTGGGCCAGTCCTGATCCGGTTCCCAAGGGAATTGGGTCGATCCTTGATTCTTGGACCCCTGGACCCTACATTGTGCGGGTTGATTCTTGATTCTGGGAGTTTAGGATTAGTCCGGATATATTATATGTTTTTGTCTGCTCTAAACCCTAATGCTTCCTTCTCTCTTCTCTTGTTTGGTTATCGTGTAAACTAGAAAGTAAAAAGAAACCTAGCCAATTCGACCAAAAAATAAATAGAAACTCTCTTCGCTCACCTCACTTTGTTCACTCACCTCGGCCTCGCTCACTCGCCTTGCCGGCTCGCTGCTCGCCTCTCTTGGCTTGCCTTGCTGCTAGCCTCCTGTTCACTCACCTCGCCGCCGCCTTGCTTGCCTCTGGCCTCTCTTCACTCGCCTCATGAGCGCAACTTCGCTAGACAAACATACTTTGTTAAGTATTAATTATATGTGTTGTTTGTTTTGTTTTTAGGTTTTCGGAAGTTGAAGCGATCATCTAAGAATGAACAAGATATGAAGTTGTATAATTGAAGGTTTATATTAAGTATTTTCAACTTCTTATGGCTTACTTGTATTTCACATGTTCGTTTTCATGATTTGTTGCTTTTTCTTAAGTGTGAAATTTATGTTGTTACATTATCTTATATATATGTTTGATATGTACCGATGCTCAAAGTTCAGTTGTTCAATGTTGCATTGTTGATGGATGTGTAATTTGAAATAGTATGTTTGTCTTTCAAGGAGTACAGAAAATGAAACAAAAAAAATAATTGGTTGAGCTTGGATTGATCCTAGAACCGGAATAGACCCATAGGATTGTTTCGGTCCTAGGCTCAACAAGGTCGGTCCTTGGTCCACAAAATTGTAGACCAACACTTTACTGGTTGGTCCTTGAGTTAGGTGCTAAATCAACCCAACTCAAACCATGCTCACCCCTACTAGAAGTTACTCATTTCAAATACAAAAAATTTTCAACCAAAAAAAAAAACACAAAAATTTGATTATAAAGTCCTAAACATTTTGTATTGATATCAATTTAGTCATAAATCTTTTTTTGGTGTCAATTGAGTCTTAAACTTTTTGTCTTTGTGCCAATTTAGTCCGTTCGGCTAATTTTTGGCGGATTTTGGTGACTTGGACACCGGTTGGCCTACGTGGCGCTGTTAGCGTTGATGTAGATAATTTTTAATAATATTTTAATATTTTCTGAGTTTTTTTTTCTTTTCCCTTCTTTTCTTTTTCTTTATTCTTTCCTCAACCTTTTTCCGGTGACTGGCCACCGGGCCATAGCGGGATTGGCCGGCCTCGCTTGGGCAAGGCCACCATCGCCCGCCATAGGCGAGACCGCCCCTACATGGGGAGCCCTTGCTCAGGCAAGGCCGACGAGGATCGGCCTCGACTAGGCCATATTTGGCGAGGCCGCCGTGGCCTGAACAAAGGCCAACCTTGCCAGATCTTGTGAGGGGAGTCCTCGCCAAGGCTCACCCTCGCCTAGCCGGAGCTCGCCCAGGCCGTGCCGGGCATCGCCTAGCCAGGCAAGGGCAGCTCGCCGAATCATGGTTGGTGACCAATCACGAACAATGGGAGGAAGAAAGCCAAAAAAGAAAAGAAAAAAAGAGAAAATAATCAGAAAATAATAAAAAAAAATCGAAAATTTATTAAAAAGTGTCCATGTCATCACCGCTCGGGCCTACATGGCACCGCCGACGTCCACGTCAGCAAAATCCTATCAAAATTAGTCGGAATGACTGAATTGACATAAAAACAAAAGGTTTATGACTAAATTGATACCGAAAGAAGGTTTTGGGTTAAATTGACACAAATGCAATAAGTTTAGGACTTTTTGATACTTTTTCCTCCCAAATAACCTTGCTAACCACATGAGCCAATGAATCGCTGAAAATTCAAGGTAAGACAGGACGCCGATTCATACTACGGAGTTCGAGTCATATCGCCCTCGAAAGAGGAAAATTACGAAAGAGACGCGCGTGATTTGGACCTTTACTTAGTTTGTTCGGCTCGCTCTTTCGTCAAAGGGGAAGGTTGTCCTGTAGCTTCTCCAAAAGGCTCAATCATCATGCGTTCGATGAATGCCACTATCGAACGAGGTCTCTATTGTCTGCTCGAGATGTGATGGACGGGAATAGACTCAACGTGCCTCGTTTGCCATGCATGACCAAAGAAAAAAGCACCTTAACTATAATAGCAATACTAGTAATAATTTTAACCCATTCGCACTATACGTGGGGGCCATCGTACCGTACACTTCAAAAAAAATTCTTGCGCCTATCTTATAGAAATTTCATATTTATACGAGAAACCTAGCGTGCTGCAGGACTATATTTTTTAATTTATCGGTACTCGCACGCCCTACTCTCCCTGTCCCCTTATATCTTTATCCCCTTATATCTTTATCTTCTCCAAGGGCAAGGAATACCCTCTAGGTGTTTGATGTTTGATAGATGTCGAGGTCTGCACGAGGACTCAAACGAAGCAGTTTAACCTCTTACTCAGAAGGGTTGTGTCTATCCTATAGAAATCTTTACAAAAAAAAGTCGTACACCTATTATATTGATAGCAATTCAGTCTTAAATCTTTTAATTTGAGTGATTTAGTCCTAAACCTTTTCATGTTGGTATTCGGCCAATCTAGGTTGGAAATTGCTAATGTGGACATTGGGCAACGGCTGGCGTTGACGTGGACATTTTTATAATTTTTAAATTTTATTTTCTTTTTCTTCCATGGCTTGTGTTGATTGGCGAGGGTTGTCCTCGCCCAACGGCCTTGCTAGCCACCGGCATAGGTCATTGAAGAAAAGAAAAAAAAAAAATCGGAAAAATCATAATAAATGTCCACGATAGTACCAATTGTGCTATATAGAATGACCAACGTCCACATCAACAGTTTCCGGCTTAAATTGGCCAGATAGACTCAATTGGATGTGAAAAAGTTTTTGACTAAATTGATTAAATTGAAAAGTTTAGAACTTAATTGGTACTAATACAACAAGTTTAACAATTTTTTTTTGGTACTTTTCCAGATTTTCAAACTACTAAATACCACTTCGACCAAAAAATAAAATAAACCTGCTAAATAACAAGTACAATTCATATGACTTAAAAATCTTGATTTGTTTATTTTACGTATGTTGTATACCCATATATAGGCAAGCATGCACATACCATATCATTCGCCAACACGGTGTATGTTTATATACGATTAATGATGCCACACGTGCTCCGCCTTCATGGTTGGATCCAATCCTTAGACCGATGGCGTAACGTTAATGGTAGCAATACTTTAGGACCCAGCATTAGTTAATGAACGTAATGCACGAGACTCAAATCATAATTTCCTATGGGGTCCTCATCCTCCAAATGTTCAAAATTGGATGACTTGCAAGTCAACAGCAGTGCGTCAATGCACTCCCTCAGAGACATCCCTTAGTGTGCACACCTTGAATATCTGCAAAAGAAAACCATTTTAAAGGTCAGCATTTGCACGCCCCAGCGGGGCGGCTGGGCTACCAAACTCCTCAACAGTCAATCACTTTGCAAATTGACTTTCCCCGTGTGGGATCTCCATTCCAATGTGAAAGCTTCAACTTTCTTCTGCAGTCTGTGCTGTCTTCTCTCCTCTTCCGCATCTCTCTCGTGTCAGAGTGTTTCATCATATCTGTGGCCACTGGTCTCGCCACATATTATCTTACTCCCTTTTGACCAAAGAAAGGGGCATCTTCGGGGGCTTTAATGAAGATGGACCCGTCCGCGTATGTTTACTTTTTAGAAGTAAATAGTACAAAGATTGATGTGCAGGTTTCCTCTTTTTACCTGCTTGGGTGATGTAGCGTGTTCTTGCATCGCGGGGTTCGTGGGAAAGAACGCATACACGCTGCACGGTCAAGGAAAGCTTTTCAAGTCAAGCTTGTCTTTCCTTGTGGGCTTCTATCATATTGCCAAGACTCTGGTATATACAACCTCGGACCATGTTTCGGACTCACGATGACGACAATCTCTTGAAGCGTGCACCCGTGCTCCAAATCGTTGTGATTACGGTTTCTCATCGGCCATATCGAAGCACAAGTGATCTTGTCTAGATCAGGGTGGAGATTGATTCTCTATCCTCTTACTTATATCAATCCATCACTTGCTTATGCTAGGATTGATTGCGCTAACAAGAAAATATACATTAAAATCCAAACGCATGGGACAAAAACTTAGATACGGTAAGGGATAGAGAGCTCACGTCCTCGATCGATCGGTCATTTCGTATATAAGAGATGAGGAACTATTTTGATGTTACATACATCTTCATGCATGTCGATAGCACTCCTTAATTACATAGGTGGAAACGAAACACGTCATACGCGAACCCATCGCTTTGAATTGTCTTGTACGTTTGATCATTTTCTTCGCTTTTTTCAGGGTTTTGTTTTACGTCCGCAAAGTAAGTAAGATGCGCACACTTGTCCTGCCCTGAACCGTTCACTCCAACCGAATTGTGAATGTCACCAATCCAATAGTCAAGTCACGTTTCACATTGCCATTCTACTTAACATAGATCTCTTAGCGAGGCTTTTAAATCAATCTTGATCAATGCACCTAGTTGCAGCACCTCCCCTCAATTTGTCCTTTCATGGGAGATGCGTGTTCAAGAAACCAACAGCACGGAGAATAATGCACATATGGTTAACACACAATGCGGGAATTGTTCGTTGGGAACAAAACATGTGACTTCAAACATCTTTTCACCCTTGTCCTCCTACATCATCATCGGGCCCTTCCAAGTTTAGCTGGTTCGCAATGCATTTGATCCGCGACTAATCTAATCATCACATCATAGATGCTCGCTCCTTGAAGCCCTAATTGCACACTGCGAGTTACCATGAGATCTTGAATGGGGAAAATCGTCCAAAAAGTTTTAGAACTATTGTACAGTGGCGAATTCAGTCATAAAATTTTCAATTCTGTTAATCTAGTTATAAACCTTTTGACGATTTGCTAATATATTCCTTCTAATTAATTTTAGTCAGGAATCGGTGACGTAAACTCCGACCGTCCTACACAGCATGGACAATCGGCGCTGACATAAATAATTTTTATAATTTTTCTACATTTTTTTCTTTTTTCCTTTTTTTGTGGCCAGTGAGGTCACTGGCGAGCCCTTGTTAGGCCACGACCCTTGTTGGCCACAATGAAAAAAAGAATAAGAAAATGACACAAAAAAATAAAAAAAAATTATTCACGTCAGCGATTTCCAGCCAAAATGAAAATATTGACAAACTGTCAAAATGTTTGAGACTAAATTGGCTAAGTCGAAAGGTTTATAACTGAATTAGCATCCGTACAATATATTTATATCTTTTTTAGACAGTTTTCCCATCTTAAATCACATGAGTTTGATATAGCTTCATCGAATCACGTGATGAGCTCATAAGCATCGTATCGTGCCAATGTGTACTCGCATCCACGAAAAACATTTATGCACATTTTATCGACATGCGGGCATCGAGATGAATTATCGATTTTCTGCCCCTACCTAATGCTCGAAGAAAAAAAAAAAGCCGTACCGTGAAAATTATGACGTGGATGGTCCCATTTTCAACTAACTTTTTATTTTCACCTAACTGAAACAACACAATTATGCAAGATCCTGTTTGCCTCGGACCTAAAATATCGACTCATTCATGGAGCTTCTCTCTGCTATTTGCGCAATAAAAAACGAGGTCCAATCTTTTCCTTCGTGGGGCTGGCCAACCTAAACACGCCACGCAATTGGCAGGAGCACACCCACCAACTATTAAATCGACCGTAAATGGTGGAACGTGAAATCGCAAATCGCCGGTTCAGTTCAAATCTACAAAAATCAAGAGAAGATGAAAAAGAAAAATTAAATGATTTTTTTCGCAAATTCCAAAAAAATGGTGGGAGGAGAGTCAAGTCAGAATGGATCTTCAACTGCATCATCATCTTGGTGTGCCTTTTCCTCGAATCAAGTCAACATGGTACTGCGCTCCCGGTTCTTGAATAAATCATGCGAAAGCTTGACTGTTCCTCGTGCGGTGGGCAGGTGGGAATATTGAGTTGTGTTGATGGGTCCATATCGTACACCAATTTATCTTTCATTGTTAAATACACTTAATATAAAAAAAAGTTTGATTTTTATTGCGTTTATTACGCATGATGCGAGAGAGGCGATGTGTTGAAAATCACAGCAATTTGTTTAATGGGTACTTGGCAGGTGACGCTAGTGCACTCGTAAATGAAATCTGTTTGTGAATAGTTCTTGTTAAGAATGCAAAGATACAGTAAAAACGATTGAAAAGGGCATTTTGAAAACGGAAAAAGAAGATATTTCAGGAAAGCAACATTATGCAAGTACAAAATGTTCGCAATCTTTTTAAAGCATAATGAGTGACCCTTGATAAGTGCGCTGGAGATATAGCATTCTATATTGTTTTACATTTTGCGTATATTTAGTTATTTATTTACACATCCTTCTTTGTTTAACCTAATTAAGAACAATCATGATAACCCATGCGTGGGGGGAAAGTACACCAACTCCGATGAAGAAAACTGGAGACTAGGCGCGCATCGTGCACATGCATGCACAAGTACTTACGTTGATGAGGATATTAGAGGTACAAAAGAAAATGAAAAAAATAATAATGTTTGTTATTATATAAACACTTACATACAAAAATTTGGTAATGTCGATGATGAGTATTAACACAAAAATGAATCTAATGTTCACTATCATTAGCGCATGTGAGAGACTTCGAAGTACCTCTCCTAAATTATAAATCTACCCATAATCAATAAACGCCTAATTTATTACCTTACCCAACATGTCCTATCTTTTTTCGAAGTCAATGGCGTGTACTTTCAATGTGTTTCTTGTAATTATAGTTATGTTAATACATATGATAGTGTTAGGAAATGAACCTGCCATTTTAACAATAAATTTAAATGGTTGTTAATCCTCTTTTGTTTGCGTTAGTTTAGCTGGTCTAATCTGGTTTACTTTGATTGATTTGTGTACCATTAGTAGTTTGGTCCGACATGCGATGCGATTTTGATAACACCGGTCCACGAGTAGTGTCGAACACATGTACATACAAGTCTCATTGTGAACGTAGTTTTCAGAAAACACATCTTGAAAACATTCTAAGAAAATCAAATATCACATTGAGGCATGCGACAAACCGAAACCCTATTTCGGATCAGCATTATTGTGAGAATCTGAGGAGAAGAAAGAAACATATGTCCTTTCATTCACCACTTTTAATTCGAAAAGCCTGCACAGCCTTGTTCTGCTTTCGTTTTCTTTCTTCTGTCAGGTTCTAGGGCAGCCAAAAGCTTGTCGGGTCAACAGAACTCGCTCTGGTATCTTCTTCACCGGGATGTACATGTGTTCACGTATGCATACGGACAGATTCATTCCAGGAACAATCTCTGTATAAGTGGACAGATGTATCGATGTCGGACGTTGATATCTTTCTCTTCTTTTGGGCATTTTGTGATCTTGCAAAGTTTGGAGATCAAGAACACGGTAGTCGCATGCTTCGGGAACTAATGAAGACGCGTGTGCATCTCTGTTGTACGTAGAGACAATTTGTGTACATGCATGAATATAAATCTGTGTATATTCGCGGGTATATGATGAGAGAACCCACCATTGTCTTCTTCGCGGTGAAAGTGATATACGGGGACAAAGATATGGGAATCGATTGAGCCGGCAATAAAGAGTCACTATTTTTTGTCTGATACATAATGGACTTCTATCGGCAGAATTTACAGCTAAGAGAATTCACTCGTAATGACAAACGCCCTCAGTTTCAATTTCCACTATAAGTATCGATTACAGCGCCTACAAGGTCAATGCTAGCGTGTGAGGGACAGTGGGTGTGAGACTAGGGCCAGTATTGACCTAATAGTGGTGCAATTGATAAATATTGCGTCACCTTTTTTTAATGGGTTAGATTAAAGTCACTATTAGTATTAGGGATGCATCCACTTACATGTTCATTTGTCTATATCCAATCAAATGAAATTGAAAAGGGCCGCCAGAGTATATTCCTATCATTATCCACGCCTTTTGCATCGGACCGTGACTTCATCAAATTGTCATCCCTTGTGCAATACACGAGACCACACAACACATGATGTACGTATGTATATGATTGGGTATGTGTATGTGCATGTTGTACTGTATTAGGGGTTATCCGAATCTTTTGACTCAATAATCCTCTCAGATGTGTACAGACCGCTCCTCTCACATATATAGAATAAAAATACATCCACAAGCTAGTGAGTGGCAGTTGCTTAGAGCAGGAGATGTCATGATTTGAATGTCGGATCTAACGCATCCAACTAGTCGCTTAACCATTCAGCCAACACATTACTGGTCATGTATGTTATACCAATCGAGTGTTTTAAGCACCGTGACTGATTATTATCTATTAATGTGATAGCTCCCTCTTTCAGTCATAAAAAGTAATTATCGAAACACATAAATCAATGTTTTCTGAAAGTTGCTCTTTGAGAATGCTCAAACGAGGTGATTTGCACTATTGAGTGACAAAAGGGACAATTACCAAGGAAACCATAAATTTATTGCATTTGTGTCAATTAAGTCCTAAATCAATTATTTATATCAATTTGTCATAAACATTTTTATATTTTATCAATCGAGCCCATCTAACCAATTTTGACTGAAAATTATCGATGGGGACGCTAATCATCCTACTTAGCGCGATTGACACTGACATTGACTTTTTTTAATAATATTTTAGATTTTTTTATTAATTTTTTTGGTTTTTTTCTCTTTACTTTTTTTGGAGGGCTAAGGGTTCTAGGCGAGGGCGTCGTGGCCCTCATCGACCAAAGTGAGGGCATCGCAGCCCTAGCCCGGATCAATTAAAAATCTATGACTAAATTGACATGTGTGTAATAAGTGTGGGACTGCGCATGCGCTTATAGAGTAATTACCCAAAGTACACCCGTCTATATCTACCTATAGAGATAAAACCATAAGAGAATGCGCAAACAAGATGAATTATATCATTATATCTGAGCGGAGAAGACGAATACGCTTTGCACCACGCAAATCTTTCACGTGCGGTTTGCACGTTTGAACGATCATGTTCCTTGAGTAGAAAAGCTGACTGTTGATCGTTAGTTGGCGGCACGCCATGGTTGATATTCGGGGCGATCCCTCGTCCTCTTCCCCCCGCCCATGCTGCGCCCCGCGACGACTCCCTCTCGTCAAACAAATCATTATTTAACCCAAAAAAAAAAGCTGTGACGGCAACACGTCCCAAAGCTCGCACACGCGCCTTCAACGAGAAGAAAAATAACTCGTAAAATAAAATACCCACAAAAGTCAAGATACCAGTAGTCCCAAAAATTAATTTGAAATAAATATACGACATCGACAATATTCTACTCCGACTAAAATGGCTTGACCAGCCACCTCTCCCTATCTCCCCATCCCTCTCATGATGTCTGTAGTTCACAAATTTTTGCAAATTTGCATTTACTTACGCTATCATGCCACGATTTGGTGGTAAAACTTGTTTGGTTTCGGTGGGAAAACGCCTTATTTTTCGGGCCAAGAAACGCATTAAAGAACGAATTCTCGTATTTTGTTGCTTAGTGGGATTGGTTGTGAATCCGCTGTCTGTCGTCCCACGGTTTTTGGTAATAACCCTCTTACTTGGCGGCACCTTTTAACTTGGCTTGACCTCCGAATGTGTCATTAAAATACTCCTCACCTCACCTAACTCTCGCTTTGACCGACCCCGCATGTTGCTGTTGGCGTTGCCGTCATACTATTCCTTTTTTACTTTGTCAAACCATCCAATTTAACGTCCTTTTTGTAGCTCTTTATTATATCGCTCGGCAAAATTATACGTACCCTTTAAATGAAAATTGAGGAATTAATCGTGACTTCTGAGAGCCAAAAGGAAGGAAAATTCGAAAAAAAAAATGAAGAGAAAAATGAATATGGGAAAGCGTGAAATTGACCGATAACGAGCATGGAGGCTCATAAATTGGACTGCCGAGACATGTACAGTACGTGACGCCGAGGGGGTTTTCCAATTAATGTTCTCATTTACAACCTTCGCTTGCCGTCCAATAACTATGTAGTAAACTCCATTTTGGGAAGCCTTTATTGCCAAGCTACTTATGTGACAAAGTTTTTGATCTGCCTTTCTTCTTGATGGAGATTAATTTCGACACGGCACGACCACCGTTTCCTGGGTATGGGATGGAGGCGGGTCGGGTTTCTTTTCCTTACTCGTCAAATCAAGTCCGAACCTCTCTGGGGTCTTTAATTAACAAGAGACCCGAAAAACCCGTTTCGAAATGCCAACCAATATCAATCAATATTTGCTTGACTCGGGATTTTGTTTAGTAGAACGTAAGAACATCGAATTCATCTCTTTCACATGTTAAGTAAGCTATATCGCCCGTACTGCATCAACAAGTCGAGTTATTACCGGGGTCCGAAGTGGGTTTCGAGTGGTCATACCCTAATAGAGATAGATTTCGAAATTATCGTGAAATTCTATTCCACATTTCACGAATATCGTTCGGGTTCGTCCCGAGCAAAAGTTGCGAACGTGCCGGTACAACGTTGTGATTGTGGATGTAAAAGATGTCATGCCTACGAATCAATTATGCGAGGAGGATTGTGGTCATATGAAATCCCATTTCTACGTTCAAACTTCAAACAAATCCAGCTACTTGAGCTCTCATTTGAAAAATAAAATAAAATAAATATACCGCAGCAACTTGTGTCCGCGGAAATACACTCAACGACAAATTTTCCAAAAAACAACAGTAACATTAAATAAAAAAAAAATGGTAGAAAAAACATGGGGAAATACGGTCGAAATGGCGACGGCAGGCGCGTCCACGTTTACGTTCACAAGAATGAAAAGAAAGCTAGTGTGGGAAAGCCTCCTCCTACCTTCCTCTGGCTATAAAAGAGCGCCAACTTCGCTTGAATGCTTCACCGCACGCAAACAAAGTTTGAGCTTGCACACTTCCAACAACTGTTAACACAAGCCTAGCCACCGCAGGAGCGAGCGAGCGCCGAAGCTCGCCGCCATCTCTCTGTTACTGGGTCGCGGAGGTTGTTGGGCTGCTGGTGTTTAGAGCTCGGGAGCAGTCTCTTGAGGGAGCAGTCTCTTGAAAGTGTGGGCGATGGACGTTCAGTACTTGATCAGTGGCGCCCTGGCTCTGTTCCTGGGGATGGTTCTGCTGTACAAGAGGTTCGGGAAGGAGAAGAGGAGGCTGTCCAAGAAGGGTCGAGGCGACGGTTACGTGAAGAGCTCTGTTGATGGAGGTTTCAGGCCCGAGGCCGACGGGAGCACCGATATCCTCATTGTCGGTGCAGGAGTCGCCGGCGCCGCCCTCGCTTACACGCTCGGGAAGGTAACGTTAACGGCGATCCTCTCTCTCTCTCTCTCTCTCTCTCTCTCTCTCTCTCTCTCCGGAGTGGAGTGATATCTCGTGGAATTGCGGTTCCATCTCGCCGGATATTTGCATATGCCGTCGGTTGCGAAGGATTGAGGAACTGTTTTTGTTTTCTGTATGAGAACCTGTTGATTGCTCTCTGGCTTGTGCGTGAAATTGCTTGTTCGTCGTGTTGGCTTCACATGCATGCGTGACTTGGAAAACTTGTTTACTGAGTTTCCAACTTTTGTTCCCCTGTTCGGTTCGGCTACCTAACACAGCAAAGCAAATTACTTTTGACTTCCCTTCTGGAGTTGCCTTTTCATGGTCCTTCTGTTAATGATATCGTAACATCTGAATGATAATAGCAGGAACGAAATTGAATGAGAAGAGGCTTTTTATTTGGGCACTTTTAATGGCACGAAAGCATTTTCATTTGGCATTTGGAATGATCTGAAGCAATATCTGTGTCCTGTTGCTTCTCCACAGGAGGGACGTCGCGTGCGCGTCATTGAGAGAGACCTGACAGAGCAAGATAGAATTGTTGGCGAGCTTCTTCAGCCAGGGGGTTACCTGAAATTGATGGAATTGGACCTTGCAGGTAAGCAGGGTGTTGCAAATAGAGCGTTATCGCTTCTGAAATTGTGTTTTCACAATTTAAAACATGGCCCTTAATCTGTTCTAAGTATGCTGAATGTTCATAATCACGCATCTGGTGTGGATTCTTATTGAATACAATTCATTTGGCGAGAGCAGATTGCGTTCAAACAATTGATGCCCAAAGAATTGTTGGATATGCTCTCTTCAAGGATGGGAAACACACACAGTTGTCTTATCCATTGGAGAAATTTCATTCAGATGTCGCCGGTAGAGGTTTCCATAATGGCCGTTTCATTCAAAGGATGAGGGAAAAGGCCGCAACTCTGCCAAAGTACTTTCCTTCTCCGATCTGCTATTCGTAAAAGTCTTGTGTTTTCTGTTTGCTTATCTGCTCTGATGTTCATCTAGCTAAAGATGGCGTGATACTCCTGAGACCAATAAATTATCCACTCAGAAGTTTTTGAGATAATTCTTATTTGGTGATCTCGTTTTTGAACTTGAGATTGCAAAACTGGATCGTCTCTACATCAACTTAAATACGCACTTCGTTTATCCGATCATATTATGCTTGTGTCGAATATTAGACTTCATTCTAAGGTCATCATCTTACCTTTTCTTTACCCTTCATCTGTCTCAGTGTAAGTCTAGAACAAGGAACAGTCACATCTCTAATTGAGGAAAACGGAACTGTCAAGGGAGTGCAATACAAGACCAAGGCTGGGGAAGAGTTGAAAGCATATGCTCCCCTCACCGTTGTATGTGATGGTTGCTTTTCAAACCTACGCCGTAACCTCTGCACCCCGAAGGTGAATATGAAGGGTCAATCGAGCAGATTGATATATTTTCTGAAGTTGTCACCAACGTTTTGTGCGTTCCTCAAATCTTGGTCGATCGTGCTTGAGTCGAAATTAATATGTTCCCTGTGTCTACAGGTTGATGTCCCCTCTCATTTTGTGGGGTTAGTCGTGGAGAATTGCGATCTTCCATTCCCAAACCATGGCCATGTCATACTGGCAGACCCTTCACCTATCTTGTTTTATCCGATCGGCAGCACTGAGATCCGTTGTCTGGTCGATGTCCCAGGCCAGAAATTGCCCTCTGTAGCCAGTGGTGAAATGGCCAAATATTTGAAGACAAAGGTTGCTCCACAGGTATATATCCAAACTGCCTGGCAATAGTGTTTTTCATAGTAACACAATTTGACTAGTTAGGCACCAGAAGTTATCTCAGCTGCTCCTCCATTTCTGTTAATCTTGCTCTCTAATCTACAAATTTTGGGCTCATCAAAGAATCTCGCGTTTCAGGTTCCCCCTGAATTGTACAAAGCCTTCATAGCGGCAATTGACAAGGGGAACATAAAGTCGATGCCAAATAGAAGCATGCCCGCTAATCCTCAACCCACCCCTGGAGCTCTTCTGATGGGAGACGCATTTAACATGCGCCATCCATTGACAGGAGGAGGAATGACCGTGGCTCTGTCTGATATCGCTGTGCTAAGAAACCTCCTTCGCCCACTTCAGGATCTGAATGATGCATCTGCTGTATGCAAATATCTTGAGTCGTTCTACACACTGAGGAAGGTGAGAAATGTTATCCACTTGATCCAAGAGTAAAGAAACGTGGCGTCACTTCTCAAATTGCATGCTAACCGGACTTGTCCTTTTCTTCACAGCCTGTGGCATCAACCATCAACACACTAGCCGGTGCTCTGTACAAGGTTTTCTGTGCATCCCCGGACCCAGCAAGAAAGGAAATGCGCGAGGCATGCTTCGACTATCTGAGCCTTGGCGGTCTATGCTCAAGTGGGCCAGTCTCTCTGCTCTCAGGTCTAAACCCCCGTCCCATGCACTTGGTATGCCATTTCTTCGCTGTAGCCGTATATGGTGTTGGCCGGCTATGTCTTCCGTTCCCTTCGCTGAAACGCATGTGGCTTGGGGCCAGACTGATAAAGGTAAGTACTTGCTTTCGACTTCAGGACCATATTCTCAAACCCTTGAGGTGGCTTAGCATTAGATTGGAAGGCAACAATTTCTAATCAGCATTTCCTATTTCAGGGTGCATCAGGTATCATCTTTCCCATAATGAGGGATGAAGGAGTAAGGCAGATGTTCTTCCCCGCAACCGTGCCGGCTTACCACAGGGCTCCTCCTGTTAACTGACGGAATGAAGCAAGCTTGATAAGCACACGAATATGCAGTCGAGTTCCTTCATCCAATTACATTGCTCTCTCATAGAAGATGGAGAGGGCTGCTAGTTATACTACACTCGGAAGAGAATTGTGCAGTACAACTTTAGATTCCGTTGCGATATGTAGACTCGTTCAGTACAAGATTTTCCCAGGAAC
This sequence comes from Syzygium grande, assembly GCA_024733475.1. Lineage (NCBI taxonomy): Eukaryota > Viridiplantae > Streptophyta > Magnoliopsida > Myrtales > Myrtaceae > Syzygium > Syzygium grande. The sequence goes on along the minus strand of JAMXDD010000003.1, from coordinate 21,796,826 downwards.
ATTGAACTTTTGTTTGTTCTCCAGCTGATCCAATCAAATGTTAATAAATACTCCTTGCTCAGTTCTGTTCGTCGCCTTTTACATTTTGGAATCACCACTTCACTCCACCTTACAGATAAATGGATGATAAGATTCTTCTTTTCATAGATTTCTCATAATAGCAATAAAGCGACAACTGGACTGTGTCCTAGTAGTTGAGCACATTAATTTCCCTCAACCCCCCGGAACGGTGCTATAATATCACAACGACCAATCCGGAATGCCATGAAAGACTAGATTGCGAAATGTCCCACTAGCTGACACAATTCCGCCCCTGTTTATTCAGATAAACATGACATGAAAGACTCAACTAGACACCGAGTTCGCAATTTAGCTCCTTTGATCTGCCAAACAGTAAAAATTTCTGTTCTTTTGTTCCCAGAAATAGTTTGAAAATAAAAATATGTTTGGTAAAATTTTTATTCCCGGTCACATTTTTGCAAAAATTTGTGTCCAGAAACAGTTTTGAAAGAGAAACAAGAAATAAAAAAAAGTTACTTCTTATTTCTCGGCACAATTTTGAGAATTAGTTTCTTTTTCTTTTTTTTGTTTTCTTATTTTTGTTTTGCTCTTCTTGGGATGTGGCCGGTCGCCAGCGGCCTGCCACAGCCCAGGGCCGGCGGAGGCGAGGGTCCCCCTTGCCGGCGAGGGCGAGGCGGCTCGCCATCGGCCATGGCAAGGCCGGCCTCACCCAGATCTGGCGAGGCCGAGCCTCGCCGTCATGACCCACGGTGAAGCCGACCTCTCTGTGGATTGCAACGGCGAGGTCGGCCTCGCCCAGATCTGGCAAGGCCGACCTCGCCATGGCTGATGGCGAGCTGCCTCGCCTAGGCGGCGAGGGTCCAGCCCTCGCCCTCGCCCTTGCCGGCAAGGGGGACCCTTGCCTCCATCGGCCACTAGCGTGGGCCGTGACGCCCTCGCCGACCTTAGGTTGTGGCTGGTCGCCGGCGGCTGGTCATCGGCGACCGACCATGGCCAAGGAAGAGAATATGTAGAAAGAAGAAAAATATTAAACAATTCAAAATATTATTAATAAAAAGAAATTTTATGTAATTACCAAACGCATTTCTGTTCTTTTTTATCCCAAGAATAGAAATTTTGGACACTTTACCAAACACCTTCAAATGCTCAGAAATTATTTCCGAGCACAGAATAAAAAAAATCATTTCTGTTCAGAAATAGTTTCCGGGTACAGAATGGTTTTCATGCGCACCCCTAGTAGCTGACGCAATTCCGCACCTGTTTTTTCATATAAACATGACATGAAAGACTCAACTAGACACCGAGTTCGCAATTTTAGCTCCTTTGAGCTACATCAGGAACATACGAAATGCCCGCACTGTCGCCACAATCCATCACGGGAAATGTTGCTGTTGGAAAGTGAAGGCCTCGATACATTTGAGCCTTTTGTCTGCTAAGAACTTTCACTTCGGCTGGTCCATATCGCACAGGAACTTCTGGGCTGTCCGGGTGCGCCAAACGTCAACTGAAAATCTGATTTCTTGCACCAACTAATTTGTCATTTGAGGAGATTGCTTGCAAGTTTTAGGCTGGCTTTGCTTCTTTTTATATTTGAACTTGCTTTTGCTTTCTTCATAACTCAACATCATCGAATTAAGATGCCCATGTGCTACCGCATGGGTCGATATTTAATGAGCTGTCCAGCCAATTTTCGAGATCGGGTTCCGCTCACATGCCAAATCAATTCTGAACCTCTACAGGGTCTTTGATTAACGAGAGATCTCAAATCGGTTCCATAAAAGCAGTCGATATCAATTAAGGTTTGCTTGATTGGGGATTTTATTTATTAAACATCTATATATATATTTTTTATATCCGGAATCGAGTTACTAGTGGGTTTGAAATGGGTTTCGCATATACAACCTAGTGGAGTTAAATTTTTCATTTTTAAAACACAGTTGAATTTGGGATGGACTTTAATATAATCGGATCTTACCGAGATGGATTAACTCAATCAAAAACGTGCCGATCCTAATAAACCTCATGAATTATTAAAACGTTATTTTTTTTTTTGCACTTTTCAGTCTATGGATTTCTTTCCAGACAAAAGTGTTGCACAAGCTGGTGGTATAACTTTGTGATGTAGATGTAAACCATGTTTGCAGCTCAATTCGGCTGGGGGTTCGACACAAGAACCCATCGCCCAATATTTTTTTCTTCGTGATAATCTCTCGCCTGCAAATAATTTTTTTTTGGGCAAAACAAAATCATTTCATTTCATCAAGATGAGCTTCGGCACATTCAAGATTTCAAAGGGTTTCAGGAGATGGTTAAAGCTGAATTATAGGGTAAACATTTGCACCTTTGAGTCTTGGGATGATCAGTTGTCATTTAAAATTCCAGTTCCGCGTTCAAACAAATTCAACTATTTCTGCTCTCATAAAAAATAAAACATGTATATAAACCACAGCAATTGTGTTAAGAAGTACAATCATCACCATCCCATCTAACACCTATAAAAATTTGAACTCATGACCGCATGCTCTAATAGGATATAAAATTTTGTCCATTAACATCTGTTCCAAAAGCTGAAACTTATAGATAGAGAGAAATTACGTGTATATATAAAGAGCACATAAATCACATAATCAAGCAATATTAGATAATCCAACACGTGCAAGCCGGATTACGAATGGCACGTAGAATTTGATAAACGGGATAGTGCATACAAGAAATAAACCGGGCAAAACCTGACTCGATACCGTATTTTAATATTTAAATATTTGAATACTCCCCCTCATATATAGACTTGGAAACAACTAAAGGGCTGGGAAAAAAATAAATATATTATTAAAAATTATTCACATCATCGCCACCCACGCCATATAGAACGGGTGGCGTCCACGTCAGTAATTTTCAATTAAAATTGGTCGGATATACTTCAATGGCAAAATATGAAAATGTTGAGGACTTAATTGGCGAAATTAAAAGGTTTATGACCGAATCGGCAAAAGTACTTGCGACTCTTTAAACAATTTTCCCCGAATTTTTGTGAATAATACCACCACTACCCGACCCGATCCTGGTTGATTCGGATCAGGATTTGGGTCGGGTCACACAGAGCACATATACCTCTGATGTCCGGATCCGGTACCATTGGACCCGAACCGAATTGAGGCCCCTAAAACAGCCTTCTCGCGAAGCTACGGGCGACGTCCACATTCATCGCGTAAAGGCTCGTTCTTGCTCCGCCCCCCCTCCCACCCTCTTCGAAGCACGCGATCTTCAAGCCCTCGCGGGGCGGCATATTCCCGCGATTGCTGTTGAGAAATTGCTATTAGGGATTTCCTGCGCGAGGGGGAACCGTTTCAATCCTCCAATTGATCGGCCTCGGCGGGTTAAACCCCTTGATCGGTTGATCGAATTCGGTGAGTTTCGGTTGATTTCTCCCCGTTGGATTAGATTCCTTTGCTGTTCAATCGTGGGTAATTTCGAGCAGCGTAAGAGAGGTTGAAAATTTTGGAGCTTTCTTCACTTTCGGTCGTGTTGGTCTGACTGGAGGTTGTTTTGTGTTTTGTGTTTTGTGTTTCCGGGGATGTGATCACGGTTCGTCGAATTCGATAAATCGGTTCTTTTGGATGCTGGGAAGTTTGGGGATGAGGAAAAAAAAAATGTCTTAACTTTTGATGTGTACAGTCTGATTATGTCATATTGAGAGGGTTGAATTTTATAACGGAAAAGGGTAAATCTGACTTGAGAAACTTGAGTGGCATAATTGTCAAATAGGGAAGGTGAGGGAAGTTGACGGAAATGAAGCGATTTTGCGACGCCTGAGATTGCATCCTGAAAGGACTACATATTGCTTTTGTGATGGAAGTTTTGCTTAGGAAGAATAACTCCTTAATTGTATGAGAATGAGATGCGCCGTAAGTGTTGCTCATATGCTTGTTGCACTGTGCTCTTCAGGGTCCGATGGATTTGGATACGGAAAACAGAATAGCCGCAATCCTTATGAAAGAAGCAGCGGAGTTACGTCGACAAGCTGAGAAAGAAGGTGCACTTGCCTATCTTTGCAAGCCCTCTGTTAGGGCTCGGCCCAATTCGAGGTTTCTCACCGCAACTGTTCTCGGGGTGCAACAAGGTTAGGCCTATCTTTGTGTATTTAGAGTTGCAAATTTTTTTCAAGGCATGTGATTGGGTCACTTAAGAAACGTCAAAAGTGGACACTTCTGGAGCACGTGTATTGTTTTTATCATTGTGGTTGGTGGACCAAGAATGACACTCTTGAAGAATTTTTCATTTGTTTGATTGAGGCGCTCTATACACTTGCGTATCATTGCATAGTCGCATGCTCTCTGCCATCTATGTGTTTCAATATTATGGTCTCTTGTTTTCTGTAAGAATGTTGCATCTCTCATTATATCCAGCAAGTGGTCAATGGAATTTTTTCAGGCATGGCTAATGATGTCTTGTTGATGTGATTTCTTGGCGTGGTTCCATTCCTACTTTTTGACTTAAATCTGAGTGTGCTTTGCCTGGATGCATCGCAAGCTCTTTGCTTTATGAATTTTTCTGCCGTCTCTCATCTGTAACAGTTAGCTCCAGTTTCGAATCAGTTTATAACTTTTTGCTTACTGTCTCCATGTTCAGCCAATAAAGCTGTGGAAGTGAACGAAATGTGGCGACTGCGTCAGAAGGAGGTGGAGCTTGATAATCGGATCAAAGGAAGATCAAGAGACGAGAGCAGCAATAGGCGCGAGAGCAGCAGTAGGAGGCACCATAAGGATGCCACTTCTTCGAGGAGCACCAGCAATAGTCATGATATAGATGATTACAGTGCTGAACCTTCATGTTCTCAAAGTAGAAGTGCACATGATAGACGCCATAAAAGAGGAGATGAAGGTTTTGGTGATGAAGATATTGAAGAGTTTCTACACTCAAGGTCACAGCCTCTTTTTTTCCTCTCTCCCCTTCTGAGGACACATGCATGTCTTGATTTTGTTGTGAAGTGTGTGCTTGTTTTGTTTGGAGAGTAGATGAAGCAGTCATTGATTCCTAAAACATATACCATTACGGATGCAGGGTCAAGCGCGGCAGAGGTGCCATAGGGTCGAGGATGGATGAAACAGGTCCCTACCTTTCATCGTGCCCAGGTTCCAAGGAGTTGTCTCCAAGTCCTGAGCTTAGGGAAGCACGTGTAACATATGGGCCAGAGAAACCATATTCACTTATGGCTTCTGGATCACCCAAAGAGGATGGTCATAAAGACAGGCATAAGAAGGCGAAGAAGGTCCACCTTAGCTCGAGCAGAAAACACTCCAGTAAGCACAGATCTGAAGGTAAGTCTAGGAAAAAAAAGAAAGAGAGGAACAAACATAGAAAGTAGTTCAGAGATGTAGTAGCTGATGTGATTTCTTCAATGGCACTTGGGAAATTCTTGGGATTTCGGGTACTATTTTTGGTTTGGGATGGATTAAATTACAGTAATGAGAGTATCCATTGGAACACTTTGCAACAGTGCACCGAGATGGTGTGAAGTGCACTTGTTTGCCGTCATTCAAGTTCTTTTCAGCTGATATCTTTTGATCATCTCTTTTCAAGTTCTTTTAGAGATCTCTTTCAACCTACCTTCAAAATCTTGTTAAGCTGAGTGACTTATACTGTATTCCTGTTGCCCTCGAGCATCACTTTCATCTATAGGGTAAAGAGAGTGAGTCATGTTTGACAAGCTCACTAAAAGTAAAAGCTAATCAAGCCATCGAGAGATTTTTGCTGAAATCCACTTCCCCCGCCCGGTTGATCTCTTTCACGCTTCATCATTGGTTCCTTTCTTTTCCAGAATCGCCATTGCTTCATAGTGACTAATGAGGCATAAAAAGTAGGGAATTCAAATAAAAACCTGAAGTAAAGTAATGTAGCTATCTCAAAAGATAGACTTAAAGTGAACCTTGTCTCAAATCGTGTTGGCCGACGAGCATGTGCATCTCGCATGCCAATGTCCAAGCCATGGCAGGGGCATGTTCATCCAGGACATTATGTTTCTTTTTTTCTTTTGTTTTTTCCTTTTCTTCCTTTCTTCTGTTCATTTTCTTCCTCGTTCTTCTCTTTTTTTGCCTATCTTTTTCACCAACTCCTCCGGTTCCTGTCTGATTGTGGCTCCAAGAGTGTTTGGAGCGATGTTTCGGTTGAAGCAACAGTGGCAATCAAAGCAGACCAAGTGACGACACTCGGGATTGGCCCGGACATGGAATTTGAAGCTCAAATTGAGCCGGAATGGCTAGGTGGAGTCAGTGAGACTCGTGGGAATCGTCCCTGGTGAGCCACTGCCGTTGAAGCACGGGCTGCATTTACAGTTCGAGTCCTCCTAAAGAAACTGAGTAGATTGAGTTGGGTCTGGATCTGGTTGTGACTCTCCGGCAGCGACTCTCTGTAGATCTAGGTTCAGGGGAAGTTCAAAGCCGGAATGACGAAACTAACTCGACTAAAGCATTGTCACCACCGTTCTCTGCTTGCAGCTTGTCGTCATCTTCTCGAAATGAAAGAAGGCCCTTCAAGCAGTTGGGGAGCTTGAAGATTTGGCTGCACGATGCTGAAGAAGATCGGAGGTGGCGCAAGCTTGAATGATGGCGCAAAGAAAAGAAAAACTAATATATTGGATTAGTCATGGTGTGAAAAGTGACATGTAAGATGCACATGTTGCCACTGAAAATTTAGTCGGCCAGCGGATGCATGCCCTTATTTGAGACCGATAACTATTTCAGGTTCTTATTTGAACATAAAATATGCTCGCATCCTTTTGAGAAAAATGCATTGCTTCGGGCCTTGTTTGAAAATTCCTAAAAGTACGAAGGCTTCTCATCATGGACCACGGAAGCTCCTGGCCATCTTTCCTGTTGCGGATAACCAAGCTTCGAGATTTCCTCATTGCATATCCTAAAAAGGAGATGACATACTGTGGAGAAGCCAGTCCAAAATTGCTTTGCACTTCCCTATCTTCAAAAGGTCTGCAAGGAATCGACTTGCTGGGCAAAAAGATCCCAAAAACTCCGTTTTCATTGGTAGTAATTCTTCGCAAGAAGATTTTACAAGTATTTACAAATTATTTTTGTATGGAATAATTACACAAATAGTCCATGAACTTTAGCTCAATTCGCAATGTCATCCCTTAACTTTAGCTTAATGTGTGATATCATTTTTTACTTTTAATTTATCCAATGTGATTCCTAAATTCTTTGTACATGTTCAATTTAATCCCTAGGCTATATGAAAATATCCAATGATGTCTTTTCATTAATTCAAGTTAACGAAATTTACTAATTTGATTTTCAATCTAGTATGTTTAAACAGTGAACAAAAACATAACATAAATTATCCACATGAGATTTTCAACTCAAATTAGGATATAATAGTCCGCGTCATCAAATAACATGATTAGTCATTTTTCAAATTGAACAAATTAAAAAGTATTATTTAATATCACACATGGATAATCCATGTGTAACGGTTTTTGTGTTCTCCATTCAAACGAACCGAATTAGAAACCAAATCAATAAATTCTGTTAACTTAAATTAATGAAAAAACTACATTTAACACTTTAATGTACACTAGGGACTAAATTGAATATATACTAAAAATTTAGTAACCACTCTGAATAAATAAAAAATTCAATGACTATGATACACATTAGTTAAAAAGTTTAGAGACAATATCGTGTGTTAAGCCAAAGTTCATATATCATTTGTGTCATTTTTCCTTTTCACAATATGTCTTCAAGCAAAAGTATCTTCCATGGCAAAACAGTTCTAATAGCAGAATGAGATATGGGGAGTTCAAAATCTAAAGAAGAAGCTTAGAGAGGAGATACCCGACATAGTTGAACTACTTCCATTGCGAGAAAGCTAACAAACAAACGATGCAAAAGGACGACAAAACAGGAGCTGCTCATGGCGCAACAATGCTTTACTTTCCTTGCAATACAACTTCAACAAAAGCAAAAACTAAACATAATGTGCAAGATATACCAATTGCCTTGCACACTTCCCTACAATTTGATATACAATCCCACGAAATAGTATTTCAAGTCCATAATCCTCTATTCCTTCGAAATGATACAGATTCAACTATTCGTAGCTTTTCTTAGTCCCTTTGGTAGAGCTACACCAGTACATGTAATACCACAAACATTGAAATGATATGAAGTACTAAACACTGCTAGAAAATTGTTTAGGATACTCGGCATGGGATCCGATGTCATGAATCTTCATAATGGTGATCTGTCTCATCAAAGATCTCCTCCTGAAGGATGCCACAAAGGAATATGTCAGAAACAAGGTAACTCATGGATATATTGTTTAGAATGCAAGCGACGATGAAGAATATATGAGACCTGTAGCAGTTCTTCTATGACATCTTCCATGGTTATTATGCCCACCGCTTCTTCTTCTTCAGCGAGCTGAGGAAGAGGACTTCCATCTATTTGCAGGATATCTGCATACATGTAATTTGTCCACTTCTTGCTCCTTGAATTTCCCTTAAATGAGCTATTTGAGTTAGGGAAGCTCTTCCATTTTTGCAGAGATCTCTTGCTAATCAATTTCTTCTCTTGCGGAGTCTTTTTACTGTCGATGTCCACCTCGACCTCTTTCACGGTACCTATTTAAAGAGAAAGTTGCAAATTCCAGTTAAGCTTACAGAAGACTAACAACGGGAACATTCTCAAGTGGGCGCTGTAAGTTGGAACTTACTATCGACAGGGCTCTTGTCAGTAGACTGCTCTGTCGTCTCGTTATGCTGTCTCACAACAACAGCCATGTGGCTGTGACCTTTCTGAAACTCATTTAATATGTCGTATAGAGGCAATGTTTCTGGAACCCTTTGGTCATAGCATAAAAAGACAAGCTAGTATTAACATCACGGCCATACTCATGAACCTCTCTGCTAGTAAATTGCAAATGGTCAATCCATAGAAATGGACCTTGGAATTTTCCGAATGGTAACATTTTTCACTGGTACTTCTTCTTCTGGGTGAATGGTCAGCAAATTCTTCACCTAAATGACAGGCACATTACATCTTTCTTAAAGTTGCGTGTTAAATTAAGTGAGAACCGCACGACATTTTTCGATTGCAATATTATCCTCCAGAGTCCAGGTATTTATAGTCTATTAAAACGCTGAATAACACTTAGTCACATCATCAAGCATCTCTCAAATATAACAAAGCCGTGAATCATTTTATAATTGCAGCAAATCTGAAAAGCAGGAGACAAATAAATCATTATCATTTAACTTATTCTTATAAAAAGAAAGAAACACGAAAATAAAAGTTTCTTGTAGATACCAGAATCAATCCAATTATGTTGGTAGTCTGCTCATAGAAAACCGGCACTCTGCTGTGCCCTTTCTCCAAAACCATGTTCATCAAATCCCTGTGTCATGACAAGTAAGTCCCAAGATTCAAAGCCACAGAAAGAGTGCTAAAATAATCTAATGCATTGAAAACAGCAACGCAACCGATCGAGCTTGGCATTGATGTCAATGGCAAATGTATCGGATATAGGAGTCATGGCATCACGAGCTTTCTTTTCAGTAAGTTCAAGTGCTCCAGCAATAATAGTTGTTTCATCATGCGTCAATTCTCCCCCCCTTTCCAGCCTGTATGTGGAAGGTAAGGCATAGCATTGGTTATAAGCACCATCATCCAACAAAAAAACTAGCTTGATTTGCTCACATCCAAATAACAAAGTAACTCAAGAAGGAAACACTGTAAGATATTCACCTCATTTCCATGCATGTCGACAAGGGTTTTAAGCTCAGCTCTGCGGAAGAGAGCTACATGTCCATGACCAAGTAGAAAGTCTAATAACTGGAAGCAAAGAAAAAACAAAAAGGATGCTGAGCAAGTAAGCCAAAGTAGATAATAAAGCAACTTTCCTAAACCCTACAAGCACCACCTTGCTGATTGGATATGCAACGGGAAAGCAGATCCAAACAAGAAGACGCCACAGCTGGAGCCACGGCCGCACCAATTGCCAAACCATATCGAGAACAAACAGACTGCGGAATTATCTGTTTCACGAAGCAAATGGAAGCAACCAGTAGTGCAACCAACAGATAAATATCAACTTAAAACTCTGATGCCAACAAAAATCTGAGATGCAGACTTCATGCATGCATTATAAGTGGTAGAGGGGAAGATGTCATCTAAAGCAGTAGACTAACCCCCAAAGTTGCAGCACCGAAATATTTTTCATGACAGAAGAATTTTACATGATATTTCCCCCCAAACCTAAATCTAACCCCATTGTCCACCAAATATTCTTTCCCTATTATAAAGAATGGATGTTACTCTAATCACGTGAGAAGTGATTCCCAACCTCTCCAAACAGAAGGATCAAGGTCACTGAGATCAGGATAGCAACCCCAGCTGAAACTAAGCTGTCAAGAAAAATAGGAAGGGCCTGAAGATGAAGAAGAAAAAGGCACATGAGACATAAGCATCCACAGAATCATAGTGTTTATATATATATACACACACACAAATTATTGGAACTTACCTCCATTGCAGCAGCATTGCATATCAGTAATGTGCAAAGCAGAAGATGTTGATTTCTTACAACTGGCAGTATCTTGGCTATAAAAAAGCATAAGTGGAATTAGAAAAATGTATATGGAATCAACAAAGTTGTAACCCAACAAATGATAATAGAATGGGTATAGACGACGAGGAATTAATTGAAAAGTAATCGCAATATAGCTAGTTGAGAAGAGTCTTTCCAACTACTGATCATCAAAAACTGGATAGCAAGTACGCCAACACTGCCACTCCCAAAAACCAAAAGTGACCGCCCACAACTTGTTATCGTCAATGCATTTCATTCTTTACAAAGTCTTACCACCTACAAATGGTTTACATGATTCTTAAAATCCCAACCATTTTCCTTTGTACTTTTTGCTAAGTGCTTTCTACCATTTTCAAACCAACCGCACTGGAGGCAAGCATGTGGACCCTTGCATATCTTGATCATCAGCCCTTCCAAATCAAATTTGTCCATTGCCACATTCATTTTCTACTTATTGTCAGTGATCACAACAGAGCGTGATCCAAGTAAGGAACTCAAATTAGCTCTCAATTAGCTCAAAATCGTTTTTACAAACTTGCATCTTTTAGCCATCCAGTTGTGCCGAGGCCCACCATGCGTCACAATGATTGCGTTGGTACTCGCCAACTGCAAGTTCATATCTAAAGATGACTTAAGTGCTTTGCAGAAGCAATAATCTCATTTTTATGTGTCAAGATATCGTATCCAGAAGCATACATCAAATTTGCAGTGGAAAGGCTCTCATGCGAACATCCAGTACATGCTCATTTTGACCCACGTGAATTCTCGCGAATGCTAGAGGAAAGGGCCTACAATCCTTCAGCTTAGAGAGTTGAACTCTAGTACCGACATTCCTTTCCTTTGTTTCTGGATAAAATTCTTAGGGGTTATATCGACCCATCACCATGGCCAAGAAAAAGGACCAAATCCTCCCTTAATGAGTTCCCTACATTACAGAATACTTCATAGTTACATCAAGGTAAACAAATAACTGATTTCGAGCTGCATACAACAAAGCAAGAGCCAGCTTGATTGGGAGCAAAAGCATCAGCAGCACCCGACATAACTACAAGCCCACGCTGCCAAATGATACCGGCACCACCATTTCGTCGCGCATTCACCAAACTACACTTATTCGCCTTAACCAAGTGACGTTACTTGTTTTCACGGTACGCTCTGGGTTGAACGGGGAAAGAGCAGTAGAAGTCCCCTGCCCCTACCCAGAGCTATTACATGCTTTTTTTTCACACATTACAGCACAAAAAAAGACATTTTTCCTACAGATCTCGTTAACCAGGCGATTCGACGTCACGATTCACCATAGATAGTCGAAGAATGGAAGCATAAGATTTCGTTCAAGGATGGCGAAGCCGCTAACAGGCGTCGCAGTTGACTGGACATCTACAAGTGAAGGCACTGTCCTGGTGCGGGGCGGGGCGGGGCGCTAAGTTTAGCAACTAATAATTGCATGAGAAGACCAAAATTTCACAATCAGAATCCTACAACTCGATTCATTCCTATAATAAAGCCCCGAGTTCCACGGACTTCAATTATTTAAAAAAAGTTCTCAAGTTCGATCGAGATTACGACATCAACCCATAGAGGGAAAACCCTATATCGATCGAGCGACAACACACCTGCGTGCTTTTTATATTGGGGCGTGCCGGACTTGGCAAGGACCTCGAGATCGACGAGGCTCATGGACATGAGGCCCAGCGTGAGGCCGGACATCAACCCGGCGAACACCACCAGCAACGCCACGATCAGTATGTGGATGAAGAAGTTGGTCTCGCAGCAAGTGTAATGCGCGGCCATTCAAGCACGATCCCTCCCTCTCTCCCGTCCTCTCCTCTCCCGATTCCCCGGTCCACGCAACGGCTCGCAGCTTCGACGTTTTCCCCCGAGAACGAGAAAACCCACCTCCGGTCGGTTCGGCGTCAGAGGAGGGGGCGAGAAGCGAAGCTGCTCGATCGCCTCCCGCGGCCCGGGATTTCGTTCCGAGTTATATTGAGACGCGCGCTCCGCGTTGCGGATCAGTATTCAAGAGGTTCCGCGAGATGGCAACGCCCTTCTCCTTCTTCTCCTTCTACGGCGGTGCTCCGGCGAGAGAGAGGAGGAGGAGATGACGGCGACGAGAGGCGGCGGAGGAGAGAGATGAGAGCGCGAAGAGAACGACGAGAGAGAGAGAGAGAGAGAAGGGGGAAACAGGACCAGCTGGGGAAGGTCGATCCAGGTCGGTAGAAATTCATACCAGAACCTGCGGTTCTCCGGAACCCGAACCGATTTAGTTTTTTATTTTTTTTTCTAAAAATAATGTTTTTGCTATTTCATATAAATCAAAGAAGGACAGCGTCGCCTGTCACGTTAGTTAATTTATTTGTTAATCACATGCGTCGCATTTAACTAAACAACGATATCTTTGCTTGCGAATCCTAGGATACCTTCTGGGGCCGCTCGATACAAGGTCGGTGATAAAAAAAAAAAAAGGAGGATGAGTGCGCTCTGGAGATTCGGTAATTGGAGTCCGTGAGAAAAAGTACAATCGAATTATGAAACTTGTTAAATTGATACAGTCAAGTCTCTTGATTAACTCCATCTGATTTGAATAATATAAAATGACTAACGTGTCGGCAATTTATGATTTTAGCTCACGGATTTGTAGGACTTTGGCATTTCTAGCATTACGATTGAGTTTGAAATTGATGGCCCTCTTCCATCAAAATAAAACCAATATTATGTGCAATGAAGAACTTTCCCTTTCTTAATGAGTCAAAAAAAAAAACTCCTTTGGCATTTACACTTTTTTGCGGGTAAATAGACTTAGAATTACAAATCTAAGTATTGGCGTTTCGTCTGAATTTTGGTGGATCTTACTTTGTAGTTTCGTCGTCATGTTCCCATGGTTAAGTATTTGGTGTTTCGTCTGCAATTTGGTGGTCATGATGTAAAAGCAACATGGAAACTAAACCATAAGATTCGAATCCCACCAACTACGATACTAATCGTTCCAAGTCCATATATTTACATGGGTCAAAGTTCCAAGTCAACATATTTACATGGGTCAAAGCTATGCATTTAATTGGGTTATTGGATTTACAGCAGGGATGAGCATTAGTCTCGAATCCCTGTTTCAAATTTTTGGAACCAGCTATTATCGATCCGGTTCCTAATTCAAGGTGTTGAACAAGACCGAACCAAACTAGATCACTAGGGTTTATGGTACTTATGCTTTTGCTTTGCGCTCTATTGTGGTTTAGGACAAACACCCAGTACGGTACCCTATTTATTCACTAAGATATAAAATATCGTCCCAACATTATCGAATATCTTCATTTAATCATCGTCCAAAGCAAGTCATTTGTTGCTCTTTTACTTGAACACCTCTTCTTCATTTTTCACCACAAGGTTTAACCCTTAAAATATTCATATGCCTTGGATAACAACTTAATAGCCTTATTTTTAATTAATATGGCTTGATTAAGTGAAGATTGGAAATGAGGGGTAAATGTTCTTGATGAGAAATTTTATTAGGGCAATTATATAATTTTGAAAATATGGAATTTGGGAAATTAGTTCTAATTCTGATGATTAAGGTTAATCTAATCAAGGCATGGTCTTGGAAATGAAAATTATATGAGTTACTTAAGTTATAGTCAATTTGATATTCCAAGATCTGGTTTATGTAAATGATTTATGAATTCGCATAAAGGATAAGCTAATAAGAGGCAAGACTATGTGTGAATAATTTTATTTGATTTTGTATCATGGGTGATATCGCGTTGATTTAAGGTGAGAATAATGCTTATTGATGCACGCTTGTGCATTTATAATGCTATTGTTATTGATATGATGTAATAAAAAGTTTGTTATATTCATGATACCATTAGAAAATGTTAAGAATCATTCTATGGTTCATAATTATATTTCATGAATGAAAACATGGTTGAGTGATTTCAAGAGGGTTTTGAATGACTTTAATGATGCCATGTATCATATTATTGTTTTATGAATAAGAGTATGTGAATTTGCCAATGATGATACATGAATATTTGGCTTTTTTTTGCTAGGACAGGAAATGCCAAAAGATTAGTGCGATAACATTTACACTATCATACATAATTGTGGATGGCAGTGGTGATGTTATGATTATTTGCATTTCAATGACGCCACGTGATGAAGACTTTTGCCACGGATTATTCGTCGGAGAGCGAAAGACTCTGGGAAAAGACGTGTTCTATGCTCTAACACGGGTCTTTATAAGGTTGTGAGCACATCAAGTCCTATGATTCATACATGAAATAATATAGTTTATGCAAGCTAATATGACTCGCATAGACCGTGATGTGATACAATGGAACAACCATCGTCATGCGGTTGAAAACCGCACCGATGAAACCTTCATATCGCATAAAATAATACATATAACCTAATATGACTCGTGTAAGCTATTATGTGATATGCATGAAATAATATAATTTATGCAACCTGACATGACTCATGTCGATTACAATGTGATATAATGAAATAATCATCGACATGCGGTTGAAAAATTGCACCGATGAAACCTTCAGATCGTGTAAAATAATAATTACAATGTTAAATAAATGAGGGGGGAACGAGATGAGAATGAGAATAAAATAAGAGGATAAAATAAAAATTGTTGTGTTGAATAGATGCACACTAGCGTAGTGGTTAAGATAACGTTGAAATCTTCAGGCTTGGATCAATAATGGACAAGAAGCCAGATCGAATGCGTGACGTGCGGTGGTCTCGAATGCAGGGGCCAATTATTAGTGATCACATCGCATCCCCCCGTTGATGTGACATTTTGTCTTTGGTCGAATTTGATTAGACATTTTAATAGTCAAAATTATGATTCAATGATGAACCTTTTCCGCTAAAATTTTATTTATTTTGCGAAAAATTAATAATTTAAAATTTATTTTTTTAAAAAAATAATTTTTTGTATCTCTTATAATAATTAGTCGGTAGAAAATATTTTCATTACCAATAACTATTCATGTCTCAATATTTTCGGAGACAATGAAAATATTTTTTATTCTTTTATTTTTGTAAGCGATAGAGGTCACTATTTTTAGGATAATATTTTCTAAATCACTTATTTTCCGCGGAACAAACACACCATGAGTAAAACTAATATATAGAGAGAGAGAGAAAGAGAGAGAAATATCACATCGCTTGACTATAGGGTTTATATGCTCTCTTTATGTACATGCGATCTCCCTTTACATATAAGATTAAGTTTTTAGGTTAGACTTTCTAACAATATGAAATAAAAAAAAATCCCCTTGAGGCATTTACACGTTTATGGACAAGTGAAGTTAGAATTACAAATCTCATCATGCATGTTCATTTGGTTAAGGTTTAGTGTTTGCCCAGAATTAGAATTGGAGTCGCCCATTTTAATCCTATAATTTTTTGAGATTTTATAAGACCATTGCCAACCCCTTGCTTTAAAATTATGTGAGATTTTGTAAGATCACTACTAATTATTCTAAAAACGTAAACTATTAGATGAATACATGATTTGATATTTATGTATTCTAATACATTCCACAAAAGAAGTTTTTCAGGGATCTTCAATTTATAAAAGGGCTTCGTTAAAAAGTATGTCATGAGAAATTGTTTAGGCAATCAATCACCAAGCCTCACAATATCGACACACCGCTTGTCACCGGTGTAATCAATATTGTAAGAATCAAACTATGTTATGTTATGTATCTACCTCTCTCAAAAATGTTATGTATCCTTGGCATGTCTCCTTGGAGACAGTAGTTACTAGTTAGTGCGATCCTTCATAAACATTCGAACTGATTTGGTTTTGCTTCTCTCGATGATCCTTGATGAAGGAGACGGTTTCGGTATTATCTCTATCTCCCGTGCTTCATTATTTCTCTAAGATGTTCGACCAACGTCATGCAACGACCGAAAATCTAAAGGAATCTGAGAGGACAAGTTGCCAATGCCAGGAACATCCACAAGTCAAAAAGGTTACAGTGACACCAAGGTAAACAACAACTCAGTTGACCTCTACCACCTAACCCATGGTATCTTCAAGCATGCCCATTTGAATCCCCGTCAAGGTTTCACGTAGCTTCTGACAAGCTGTATCTGCTTGTGTTTTATACTCGACCCTGCATCATGAGATTAAGTAGCAGTGTCAAGGAGCCATACCAATGAACGGCGCAGATCCGAGTGTGCTAGTTTCGATTCATTGAGGCGTAATCCATCCGTAAATGGCACGGCGGCAGGCTCTTTCTTATGCTAGAGAGAAGGGGGAGATGTGGAAATAAGCGTCAGCAGATGAAGTTGCCAGCTGAGTACCTTCTACCCTGGTGAGTTACACTGCCCATCCATGTGACAACCCCGGCGGTTCCCATACAGAAAGCTTCGTCGGTATCCAGCAATTCATCGATCGTGACAGGGCATTCCTCAACCTGTCAAGTTTACGGAAGGGCTCAACTGTCCCACCGTATAGCATCATCAATTCGGCAGATTGGGTTTAACTAATAATCATGAAGGGCTCAAAATCTTATCGAAAATAAAAAGGCGTTCAAGAAAAAGGAACTTCAAGATCTTTTCGCTAGCACGTGGATCGTTGAAAAATTCCGTTCGTGTGTGTGGATACCGGTAGGCGCAACACTTGGGGCGCTATTCGGAGACCTAATCGGTTATCGATTTATCCTCAATCTGCGAAAGATGCGTTTGAAATTCTCTTTCAATTTTAATATACACATGGATCCTGTCTAAGGTTCTATATTCCGCTACGTTGTTTTTGTTGATGAACCCTACAGTGTCCCACATAGGGTAGAAGAGAAATAGGAGATGGGTTCAAATAGTTGAGCCTTACAAATGGGTTTGGGCCCTAAGGGGTACCTCACTTTTGTGGAAGAGAGAGGACCTACGTCAAGCTAGGTTGGTCCACCCCCCGCGCGCGCCGCCACCGTCCGACCGGCTCGGTTCGATTCGGTTCGGTTCGGGGTCCGGGTCCACCCTTCGCGTCTGTTCATGAACCGAACCGGTTCAAGGCTCGACTGACTGTTCACGTGTCCGACCGGCTCGGCTCGGTTCGGTTCGGTTCAGGGTCCGGGTCCACCCTTCGCGCTTGTTCATGAACCGAACCGGTTCAAGGCTCGACTCATGACTGTTCACGTAAAACCGAACGAAATTGTTCGGTTGGTGACTCTTCAGTTTCATCCTTCTATATCCGAAATTCCTTGGTGACTATTCATTTACACATGACCGAACGAAGTCTTGTGACTCTTCGTGAATATTAAGTCAAAACCGAATTGAACATTTCGGTAGACACTCTTGGCATTTCATATTTTCACGGCATTCTGCTGCACTCTCATTCTTCATCGTTGTCATCTTTTGTGCGATTATTCTACGAAGTTGCGTTCGAAGATTTCCTTTGAAGAAATACCGCTTCGTAGGAAAGGCGATCCGTTCTATCCTGGAAGGCAATTGTTTAATGACCTTTGGGTACCGGTAGATGGGACAAATTGTCTTAAGGACACAACGTGAATTCGTTGGGCTCGGATCAATCGTCAAATTCGGATCTCTCATTTCAGGTTTGTCAAACAACTTTACTTTATATGCACATACAAACACGCATATTTTGAACAACATAAAAAACATAATGTGAACATAATCACCCGGTAACCAAGCGTACGAGCAATTTCAATAATGCTTTTTTCTTGTGATACCTGCACGGATTATTCCATGTTTTGGGGGAGTTGATATGGTATTTCCCTGCAATAACAAGCAGCTGTAAGTATACTAATCCAATAGCAATGAATATCTCACTATCAAAAACAATGAAACCCATATATAAATTTGTAGATGTTTGGTGCTCTCCAAAATTCTTTTATGTGACAAGACAATAGCAAAAGGCGTAGTTCCTCGTCAGTGCCACAGCAACGTCGCCTTCCTTGAAATCACACAAATCTAGGAACAGCACCTACTTCAGTTTTCAAGCAAAACATACTAGCCAACAGATCAGATTCTGTTCAACTAAAAATTCAACTTCTTCCAAACCTTATGAATCTTGTATGACAAAAGAACCATGATTTTACAGATCGAAGCTAGAATAGACCACTTGAAATGGGAAACATGCACGTGCGTATCAGCCAATAGCTTCGAACGATGCAAAGGCCTCATTTTGGCAGTTTCTTATGAAAATGAATAAATAAATAACTGATGGGAGTCGGCACGATTTGCACGCCAATGAAGTTTGAAAAGATTCCATGCACAAAGTAGTCTGACACGAGAACCTCTTGGACTTTGCTTTCTACCGTGTTTGGTATTGCTATTTGGGCTTGAACTCTTAACCAGGTGATGAAATCGAACCACAATCAAGAAAAAATAAACATAGAAGTTAACTTTCCCACAAACTCGATTGCTTCCAAGTTCCAGGACAATGGCCAAAAAGAGGACAGAAACTTGAATCAGTATTCGTCTGACGTGAACAATCTCTCCTCTGGGGAGGCCAAGAGTACGTCTTCATCTATTTCATGACCTTGCTAGAGACTTTGGCTCTTTTCTACTAGTTGCATTGCAATCTCAACTGAACTCTGAGAAATCGATAGAAAACAGAGAACTTGATGAAGACTTCCATAACTTATATAAACTTCAAATTACATGGTCTAGAACAACCGATCATCGAAAACAAAGGATTCCCATAGACAATTTATATGAATGTGTCGTTAAAACTAAGAACTGAATTCGGACATGAGAGGGGCAATACCTATAAGTCGCTTCTTTCCTACAGAGAAATAGAGTCTGGTTATTGCACTACACACAGAATTCAAAAACCAGGCATGAGAGAAGCCAGTTCGAGTGATCCCATGTGGTCAAGCCAGCATCGCATGACAGCTCAAGGGTGAGGCGGTCCAGATGGGCCGGGCGGTCCCGGGGGGCCTGGTGGGCCGAGAGGCCCGCCGAAACAGTCTCGTATCAACCAGCAACAGCACAACAAGCTCAAACTGTTTGAAGCATCACAGAACGAAGAATAAAACTCAGTTCACTTTGGTTCCATTTGCGGTGACTCAATAACGACATTAAGTAAGGTTCCTTAGCTTTCCTGAAGCAGAGAAATATGAAAACAGAGCAGACAAGCAGATATGGCATAAATCAGTAAGACATATTCTAACATAAGATTCCCCTAATCAAGCCTCCAAACATTTGATGATTTATGTGGAATCTAAGGGGCATAAAGATTCCTAGGAATGTACACTGTGGAGCACGCTCCCCCGTGTCTTTGGCATGTCGGTGGACCAATAACGTCTGAGACGTTGCATATTTCAAATGGATAACGATTCCGTCTTCTTTACATACAATCACTTTGTTGAAATCTGATTGGTTTTCTTGAGTAATAAAATTAACCCGTTTAATTTATTCCACAATTTAGTTATTAAGAACTGCTAAAATAATCATCTTACTAGCAATACACACGCATTGCACAACCTCACAAAGGGAAAATAACATTCACATACCAAGAGCCTATGACATCGCAAAAGCCACCGAGAAATCCCGGCGGCCCCGGCCGAGGAGGGCCCCACCCTGGTGGTCCTCCGGATCCTCCTGGCCTCATCTCTTTGCTAGTTAACTCGAACAAGCTCTCGGTGCTATTCCCTCACAAACTTTGGAGAGCTGCCCTGCAAAACGTGCCTCCAAACCAGAGCTTCCCCAGAATATGTGGAAATTTGAGAGCTCGAGATTGTCCTTGGGGTTACAAGAGAGAGAACTTTTTTTCCCTGGAAGCATCTATCTACTTTTTATCTTTTCTTTGATATTTTGCTTTAGCATGTATGTACCAAAAGATCAAGTCTGGTCTCGGCATCTAACGCTTGTTTTCTTTTTCACCAGTTGTTCTTCAACCTAACATTCCAAGTGCTGGAATGTCAAGTTCCAAAGTTTCCCATGATTCCTCTTTCATTCATTCGTTCACATTGAACGAAACAACATGCCATTGTAATAATTGTTGCGATGTATATGTTCAAAGGCTAATTTGGAGCAGAAATATATGGTTATCCCATGGGAGGATATGCTGATATGACTTGAGTAGTATAAGCAAGCAAGAATACCGAGTGCAAGGCGTCTCTTTTCCGTGCTTATTTTAAATAATTATAAAGCTTTATGGGATTCTGGAAGTGATTAGGATTTTGGAAACAGAGAATGCACAAACCCAGGAGGTCTGGATACATCTCGCTCAGGACCGTCAAAGAAAGCATTTTCAACATATAGACCTGCCAAGGCAGAATAGCCGGGAGCAGCAGGACTTCATACATATCATGGTTGAAGTCAGCACCTCTTTGTTCAGTGTACCCTCTAGCAACTGAGCTAAGCTTTACAGCTTCCCAGGCCAGGAATACTATAATCGTATTGTTTACCCTTTAAATCACGTTTAGACCCGGCAAGATTCATAGACAAATCACAAGTTAAAAAGAAACCAAAGGTTTTGCAAGTAAGACGTTATATCGTTTGGCATAGCTTGTTCGCAGCAAGGATCTTCGCTGGTGCTTCAGTGAATGAATTGAGCTCAGCAGGAAGTAAAGGGGAAGAGCACATCGTGCAGATGGAAGAACTGGAGTTGGTGCAGTGAGTAAGCATGCGGGATAAAAATGAACTCAGCTTGATTTTCAGAAACAAAGCCTTTCGGTGCATTGTATATCTGTAAATAATCCTCTCTTTGTGCTACAATTGATGACCTAGATTTGTAATACTCCTTATATTCCTAACATTTATTTATATCAGCCTTTTTTTTCCAGGTTACACATCGACCAACTATTCGCCATTAACTGCAGTATTTTAAAACACAATTCTAGCAAGATGAAGACGACGATCCAGAGTCATCTGAGGCCGCCGCAGTAGTCCTCACCATCGAGGATGGCAGCGAGTGATCGTTGAAGGAGACAGTGCTGCAGTCATTTGAGAAACTTGTGAGAACGACGGCTCAGTCTCAACCTGGAGGAACAGAACAGTGTCACAATGATTTTCACGACGCCTGCCCGACAAATCCATTCACTAACATTTGTGGGGATGCTTGCATCGACCGGCAGTGTTCAGGACATGATTCACGATATATGTAATCGAATGATTTTGTTGAGGGTAGCCACAAAAACAGAACTCGGGAACGGAACGATTGGCTATTGAATTCATGCACTGACCGCTATCCTAAATATTGATACGTCGATTGCCTCTTTCATGTCAATCTGCATGTTTCGAAAATTGGTCAGACATGGACGTTGGAGGCTCTGAGCTTTTTGGACCTGATTGGGTTGATCCTCTGTTCGATTGTCGAGCATATCCTGTTTAAGGCGAAAAAAGAGTTCATGTTTTAAACTAATGAGCAATGCTTCTATTTGTCGTTCTTAACAGGTAATAATAGTTACTATAAGAGAAGACCAATTCTACTGAGATCTTGAATTCTAATGTGCAAGTGCACACACAGTGCAGTGAACTTAAGAAACAATTTGATAAGGAAGAGACTAATTAATGAAAGACGACTAAGGCTATACATAGCCTAGCCCTCTCCATTTGAGTGTGCAGCAGAAAACTAACAAAGAAGCATCCCTTGTACTTGAAGCCCTTGTAATACAAAATCCACGGATCCATATTGGCCTCGCTTTGCTCCAAAATTAGTCGCCCTCTAACCCTACATTACCTCACCCTTTCTCTTTCTATCGCAAACTAAAATGCTCGTTCAATGAAAAGAAAGCAGACCCCTGGGTGCACAATGAACTGAAGCAGTATAAGGGCGCATTTAGCAACCATTCTATTTTTGGAAGCTGATTCTGCTCAGAAATGATTCTTTTTTATTTCGTGCCCAAGAACAATTTCTAAGCATTTGAAGGTGTTTGATAACTGTTCGAAATTTCTATTATTGGAATAGAAAAAGAACAGAAATACGTTTGGTAACTGTATAAAATTTCTTTTTATTAATAATATTTTAAATTTTTTAATATTTCTTTCTTTTTTTTCTTTTTTTTATCCCCTTCCCCTTCTTTGGCCATGGTCGGTCGCCGGCGCCCTCGCCGGCCACAAGCGAGAGCCACCCTCACTAGCTTCGACGAGGGCTGCCCTTGCCGCCACCCTCGCCAAATCCGGTGAGGGCGGCTTGAGACCTGGGCAAGGGTGGCTAGCGGCCTGGGCGAGGGCCACCTTCGGCGACGAGAGTCCAACCCTCGCCCTTGCTGGCGAAGAAGAAGAAGGCGAAGAAGGCGAAGGAGAAGGCGAAGAAGGCGAAAGAGGCAAAGAAGAAGAAGGCGAAGAAGGTGAAGAAGAAGAAGAAGAAGAAGGTGAAGGCCAAGAACAAAAATTTTCTTGATTCTTGATTTTGTTCCAAAATTGATTTTGGAAACAAGAAGTTACTTTTTTTTACTTCTTAATTATGTTCCAAAACTGATTCTAGGAACAAATTTCGATAAATTTGTGCTCGGAAACAAAAAATTTACCAAACGGATTTTTTTTCCAAAACTAATTCTGCGAACAAAAAAATAGAAATTGTTACTATTTGGCAACTTGCCTAACGCGCCCCTAAGTTATCTAAAATGAGTGAGTTTCAAAAGCAGAAAAAGTAAAATAAAATCTGAAATATGCTATGCTTTTGTAAAAGGTTTCAATTCTGTACAAGATAATGGATTTCGAACGAAAGGAATAAAATTACGTAAAATATAAAAGAAAACGACTCGTATTTAACAAAAATTAACTTTTTGTAGCGGCAAAGTCACAACATTTAGTTATAGTTGCATGTTTACAGAGTGTTCAATACACCATAGCTAGATCTTCACGTTAAGAATCTGTCAAAATATAGTCACATATTTCTCTTGGAAATAAAATTTAATTACTTTTCTAGCAAATTACTTCGGAAGGCATATTTGTTTTAAATAATTTTAATATATATAAAATAAGTATGGCTTGTTCCATAAAAAAAAACCCTTTTAGGTATCCTTGATTTATAAAAGGGTTTTGTTAAAAGTGTGTCATGAAAAATTATTAAGCAACCAATTAGAGACTCTTACAATATCGACGTACCATTTATTATCGTAATAGTTATAATCAATATCGTGAGAATCAAACTATTTCACCCTTTATAAGATATCCGAACTACTTTGGTTTTGCTTGTCTCGGCGATCCTAAGAAAGGGTTTCGGTATATTTCAAATTCTCACGCTTTCATTTCTCTGAGATGTTTGACCAGCGTCATGCAACAACCGAAAATCTCATGAAATGCTAGAAAACATAATGCCAATACCAAAAGCATCCACAAAGCCAAAAGGTTGGATGTCTTTCTACAGCATAAATCTGACAAACAACAGCTCAGTTGACCTCCACCATCCAACCCATGGTATCTTCAAGCACACCCATTTGAATCCCCACCAAGGTTTCACGCAGCTTCTGACAAGCTGTATCTGCTCGTGTTTTATACTCGACCCTGCATCATGAGATTAAGTATAGCGGTGTCAAGGAGCCATACCAATGAACGGCGCAGATCCGATTGCACTAATTTCGATTCACTGAGGCGTAGTCCATCCGTAATTGGCTCGGCAGCAGACTCTTTCTTATGCTAGAGAGGAATGGGAAATCGGTAAAAGGGATATGTTAACAGATGAAGATGCCAGCTGAGCTACCTTCTACCCTGATGAGTTACACTGCCAATGGATGTGACAACCACGGCGGTTCCTGTGCAGAAAGCTTCATCGGCATCCAGCAATTCATCGATCGTGACATGACGTTCCTCGACCTGTCAAGTTATCGGAAGAAAGGAAACATAATTCCGCATATTAGCCCAACTACCCCCCCATATAGCATCATGAATTCGACAGACAATTCAATTTAACTAATAATCATAAAGGGCTCAAAATCTTATCGAGACGGAGCAAGCAAGACATCCTGACATGGATGATTTCGTTTCAGGGAGTTCTCTCTTAACTTGTTTGTGCTCCTATTCAAATAATCAATTTGCAAAGCAAAACATTTTGATTGCAAAATCCAATCAATAAAAAACAGTGTGTGAACATAATCACCTGGTAACCAAGCGTACGAGCAATTTCAATTATGCTTTTTCTGGTGATACCAGGAAGGATTATTCCATGTGTCGGAGGAGTTGATATGGTATTTCCCTGCAATAACAAGCAACTGTAAGTATACTAATCCAATATTAATGAATATCTCATTATCAAAAGCAATGATTCCCCTATATATATTTGCAGCTAGTTGGTGTTCTCCAAAATTCTTTCATGTACGACAAGACAACAGCAGAAGGTGAAGTTCCTTGTCAGTGCCACAGCAGCGTCGTCTTCCTTGAAATCACACAAATCTAGGAACAGCGCCTCTTCAGTTTTTCAAGCAAAAGATACTGGCCAACAGATCAGATTCTGTTCAACTAAACATTCAATTCCTTCCAAACCTTATGAATCTTGTAGGACAAAAGAACCATAATGTTACAAATTGTGCTAGAATAGACCACTTGAAACTGACCTTCACCGAAAAAAGGTTACATGCAGAAGCCTCATCAATATACTTTCCAGTTGCGGCATCCAGGAATACAACCTCAGAAAAACCTTGCGCCTTTGCTCTAGACAGTGCATTCAAAACCTACGAGAGTAAGCGAGTAAAATGGGTCATTAGAAACACCCCGGGAGATCCGAAATATGAGATCAGTATTTGGAATCCATAAATATTAAATGCCTCTGGTTAAGACACTTGTCAGAGAAATACTAACTAATAGACTTCAACATGCATGAACACATGGAAGTGTCTAATAAAAATTTGACAATTTTGGTAATTACCGGTGAATAGTTGGCCACAGTCTTGATGCTTCCCGTTCCACCAGAAGAAGCTCGATGATGCTTCTCCTCAACCACCAGGTTAAGGGACCTCTGGCCCTAGTGTGATGAAGAAGCCAAACTTTGTCAGTACTAAGAGTCACTTCATCGCCTCAGAAGCAAAACCAGCTTCGAGTTGGTTGCCACAGTAGATATTCATTTCAAAAGGAAACGCATACTACGCTTATTGACTCCAATGTCTAGGATTGCGATCATGCAAATGAACCAAGGAATGCATCAAGCAACTGAAAATTGAAGAGTCTTGTGAAGGTCGTTCAAGCGAATGTCATTTTGTCATTGTTTTCTCTTTTTTAACCTAAGTGAGAACAAATGGTGGTTCGGTGAGAGCAATCTTATACCTTATGATAGCTTCCAACGGGCGAAACATAGACTAAGAATGTGTATTCCGGCGCTGGCCCTAATCCCAGAGTAGCGCCACTTCCCATGAGCAAAGGCCTTACATACATAGATCCCTTCCCAAAAGGAGGCACCTGTTTGAATGTTCAACCAGAAAATAAAAAGGCGCATCACACCAATTGAGAAAACTCGCAATTTGAAGGCATTACACACATTGAAAGAAAACTCAACATAGGGCCAAGGCATGCTAGTGCTTCGAAAGAACTAAATTACCCAGCGTTCATTGGCCAGGACAGTTTGCTTCACTGCATCAACAAACTGCTCAATAGAAGGTGGAGGCATGCACAATCTCTCTGCACCTGCCTTCATCCGCAAAGCATTCTGTTCAGGTCGGAAAAGCAAAATCCGGCCATCTTCCTTCCTGTATGCCTTCAAGCCTTCAAACACTCCCTACATACGACAGACTGTTGTTATTTTGGAAACGGTACCATTTCTCACTAAGTATGCTTAACAAGTGCTCCAAGAGAACTCGTTAATAGGACAGCCCTTTCGACAATTAAAGTAAGACAACTTATTGATGCTGCTCACCTGTCCGTAATTGAGAATACCGGAAGAAGGGCTTAGCTCGATATTACCATAAGGAATTAGACTTCCCTGAGAAAAGTTCTCCCCAATAGAGCATTTCATCACATACATAAAGTCAGTTGGAGTCAGAGAAAATCCCAGTTCTTCCCAGTTGACATCAGGATACTTCCCATCATTATTGCTGTGATTCCAACAAGAGAAATTAGCCAAAAAATGCACATATGTGATAATAAAGAAAAGCCTATTCAAACAAATGCTGTGGAACTAGAAAGGGTATTTGCCGAAACAGAAGGAACTTTAAGAATAACAGTGACTAAAGATCACTGCAAACGCTTCCCTTACCAAAAAAAAAAAAAAGATCACTGCAAACGCTAGTCGATCAGAGCCAAGGTGACAAGCAGTTTACATAGATTACCTGTTGGCATTGGCTTCAGTAGTTGAATTCAGTGATGGAACCATTTGGTGCAGGAAGAAGATACAGTTTCAGACTGCAAAACGGAGCAAAAAAGAGTGATTGCATCTGTCATGAGAGAGAGCCGCCAAAGAAAGCAGCCTAGTATAACGCCAGTCAAAAATATCTAACACCAAATGATTGGCTTCTTGTCCTTTAGCGATTAAGCTACTAAAAAAATGGCAAACAGGCAAGTGGGTATCTGCCAAATAGCTTTGAATGGTGCAAAAAAACCTGATTTTAGCAGTTACTTACGAAAAATTAATAAAAAACTGATGCCACAGTCAGCACGAATCGCACGTATATGAAGTTTGAAAAGATTCCCTGCACGATGTAGCCTGACGCGAGAACCTCGGGGACTTCGCTTTCTACTGTGCTTGATATTAATGTTAAGTTTCCCACAAACTCAATTGCTTCCAAGACAATGGCCAAAAAGGACCAAAAAAAAATGAATCGGTACTCGTGTCTCACGCGAACAATCTCTTGGAGAGGCCAAGAGTACACCAGGGACAAAACACATCACCATTATAAACTAGGCGATGCAATCGATCTTCGTCGTTCAGAACCAGTATATGCACGTAGAGCTCTCCATCCAACGTGGTGTGGCGGACGTGGCCCGGATTCTGAACACACGACCATGACAAATATTTCGTGTGTCCGAGTGATGGGTCGACATCAGAAAACCTCGTCGGCCAATGTCCATTACGGACACATACGAGGAAAAACCTCAGAAAACTCGATACCTGAAGCGGTTTTTCCTCGGGCATTTGAAAAATGGAAGAGGAAGATGAGTTGATGCACCGGTGCAGTCGGAAACTTACGTAATCATTCGAGGGCGATCGTCGATATCCGTTGCAGGGTTACGAGTTCGCCAGGTACGGTAGGGAGAGAAGCGAATGCGAAGCGATGCGACGGATGAGCGATGTTGAGTGATTTGCTTGTGCAGGGGCGCTCGTTTTGCGAAGAGCAAGAAGAACCCTCCTGATTGCGAAATATATTGAAGCAGTATAAGTTATTTAATATACATGAATTTCAAAAGCATAAAATTTGGGTGAATTCCCTTAAAAAATCCCAACTTTAGATCAAGTCCCAAATTTGCCATGAACTTTTTTTGTCTCAAAAAAAATCCCAAACTTTAGGTCTAATCCTAAATCTGCTCTGAATTTTTTTTTGTCTTAGAAAAAAAACCCAAACTTTAAGTTTAATCCCAAATATATCATGAATTTTGTTTTGTGTAAAAAAACGGCAAATTTCAACTTATTTTCAAAAATATATCCCTATGATCCAATCTCAACTTTTTTTTTGGTCGGTTCTACTCTATCTCTCACTTACGATACACACTCAGACTTGCACCCCACCTCTTACATGGCGTGAATGTCGAAACCCACATCTTAAACTACGCGGCCCCACCCTTACCCCCTTGCGAAGGTGGGGATTAGCACTTTCACTTCGATAATAAATCCACATCAGCAAAATAATGAGGCGATAGATACAGACTGATATCGCATTTCCATTTTGATAACAAATCCAACCCAATAAAAATTGTTGAAATTCTCCAAAATAAAACCGTTCTAGGATATGAAAGTTAGGGATGATAACAAATCTACCCGAAAAACTTTTTTTAATTTAAAGAAAACCCAATTTTTAGATTTAGTCCAAAATCGCCCGAACTTTTCTGTCCAAAAAAAAGCCCAATTACTTTGTTGATGTGGATTTGTTATCAACGTGAAAGTGCCACGTCAAGTTGGGACTGGATGATGAGGATATATTTTTTAAAATAAATTGAATTTTGGTAACTTTTTTCTTCACAAAACAAAATTTGGGTCAGATTTGGGACTTGACTTAAAGTTTGAGGTTTTTTCTGAGACAAAAAAAAGTTCGGGGCAGATTTGGGACTGGACCTAAAGTTTAGGGTTTTCTAAGATAAAAAAAAAATTCAAGGCAAATTTGAGACTTGACATAAAGTTGGGGGTTTTTTAGGGAATTAGGCCTATAAAATTTATACTAAAATCTAAATACGTTGAATGATGCAAAAAATTCTTGAACTTTGGCCAATGTGCAATGTTGTCTTTGAAATTTTAATTTGTTGAATATGATTCATGAACTTTTTGTACATGTTTGATTTAGTCCCCAGATTATATGAAAATGTTCAATGTTTTTCCCAAACTTGAATTAATAAAAGGACAACATTGAACATTTTCATAAAGTTTAGAAACTACATTGAACATGTACCAAAAGTCTAGTGGTCACATTGAATAAGTTAAAAGTTCAGGGACCACATTAAATATTGAACCAAAGTTTAGGGACCATTTGCATCTTTATTCATTTCTAAAAGGTTATAATGGAATTTAAAAGAAAGGAAGAAAGCTACATAAGATATAAAAGAATATGCCTCGTATAGAAAATTAATTTTTTGTGATCTCGAAATCACAAGTTTTATTTATATTGATGTTGGGATGTTAAGTAACTTTTTTTTTTTAAAGGAATGGACACTATAGTTTTCAAATACACATTAAAGTCGTGCTTTTCAAAAGGGTTTTAATATTATACCGGAAAAGAGCAAAGCCACATGAAATGTAAAAGAATATCATTCATACTTAACAGAAAATAATTTTTCTGTGATCTCAAAGTTACAACATTGATAAATCAATGTTAAACTTATGGTACTTTTTACAATTAACTTTATTGTCTCTTAAACTTAAGTGAATGTCTTTATTAGGTGCAATTTATTCACTTGATTTTTTTTGGTCGAATAGTCACTTGATTAAATAAACTACACTTTAAGATTTCATTTATTTCGTGAAAAACAAACGATTTGGAAAATATTTTCCTAATAATGATTGCTGATAATGCTTACAAAAAAGAATTAACGAAAAATATTTTCATCATCCACAAAAAAAACATAAACTGTTGTAAATAATGAAAATGTCTTTCATTAGCCAATCATTTCAAGCGATACAAACAATCATTTTTAGTAAAATATTTTTCAAATTATTTATTTTCGCGAAATAAACGGAGCGTAAAATAATATTCTCTCAATGATAAAGCAAAACGTTAGTGGAGTTAGCTCTTCTGCCCTGAAAAAAAAGAGAGAGAAAAAGTTCAAACTTCTTTGTTCATATTTGTCTTTCTAATTTGGAAGAATTTAAACTTTAGATTGTGCATGAGTAGTTAAGGGTAGATTAGTCCAACCAAAATTTAGTGTTTAAAATGGTTGTGGAATAAGACGTTTTGGGTGTGGAAATATTATTTGCCTTTCAAAAATTCTTGCTTATGTGTCGTATCATATAAAATAGAGAGAGTCTCTTACTTTTAAGGAATTGCAATCGTCTTTTTTTTTCTGGTCAAGTAATTGTAATTACACCTGATAAATGTGTAAACTCAATTTATCTCTCACACTTATAACATTATGGTATTTTATAATCTACAATAATTTTCTTAAAATGATTTTAAATCTTAGAAAAAATTCTTTTCCATAAGTACAATTTCTTTGTACATTATATTTTCATCAATAGTTTTTTCTCCTTATTTAATGATTAAAACAATTCGTAAACAGACTGAATCTTTTAATAGTCAATTTCTTACATAGACGCAACGAGTGCCTACACTTTTTCGGCCGGAATACACGAAATCAGTGTCTCTGTGGTTTTGTCCACGGCCATATTGATCGGGCACCGGCAATCGCCGGCATGGACATGAGATGGGCTCGTCGAGAAACATCGACTCCCTTTTCAAAGTGTGCGATGGAGGCAACAACGAATGGGTCTAATTCTTTAGTCCCACGAATCACACGAGATCCATAGAGCATTTGATATATTCTAATTTATTATGATGAAAACGAAAAGGAAAAATATCCAAGGACCGTTCTATATGGAGAATGTAACACGCGAATTTTGGCCAATGCGAATTTCTTTTCGTGTAAAAAACAAATTATGAGAAAAAAATTTCCAATTGTTTTAAGAGAAAATACCACCCAAAATTCCAAACTATGCCACTTGTGATAAATTTATCCTCAACTTTTTTTGTGACACAAAAAATCCCAAACTATGTCACTTGTGATAAATTTACCCCGAACTTTTTTTTGTGACACGAAAAATCCTAAACTATGCCACTCGTGACAAATTTAGTCTGAACTTTTTTTTGTGACATGAAAAACCTTAAACTATGTCACTTGTGACACATTTACCCCACAATACTTTGGCCATGGGTATTTTCGTCCTTTTTTTTTTTTTTTTTCCTTTTCCAAAGAGGATGACTCTCGCCCACCCAGGCGAGGGCTGCCTTCGCTGGGCCCTCGTCGGAAAAGAAAAAAAGGAAAAAAAATATAAAAAGGAAAAAGATGAAAATGCCCACGGCCAAAGTATTGTGGGGTAAATATGTCACAAATGACATAATTTGAGGCTTTTCGTGTCACAAAAAAAAGTTCACGTTAAGTTTGTCACAAGTGTCATAATTTGAGATTTTTCGTGTCACAAAAAAAAGTTTAGAATAAATTTATTACAAGTGGCATAGTTTGAGGTTTTTAGTAGCATTTTCCCTTCTTTTAATGACCAAATGCACAAGCATAGCACTTTTCATGTGAACGTTTCATGTGAAATTCTATATGTGGCCTACATTCCTTTCTATTTCTATTAATTTGTGGCGTGAATAGATCCTAATTACCACCGTTCGACAACGAGAGATAATTGTGGAATTATAAAGGAGCAATTCACGAAAAGTGTAGTGCACAATCTAATCCGTGACGATGTCAGGTCGCGAATCGCAATCGTGGCAACGTCGGAGTTTTTGGACGGTTTATACACGTGGTTAATGAAAGAAACTTTCACTTCCCAATTTTAAGTTCTGTCATTTTCTTCTTCTTTTTTCTTATTCTTTTTTAGGGTATGCGCCGAAAGTCGTATCTTTGTAAGTCGTAAATAATTCATGCATGGCGTTTTTCTTCTTCATGATAACGATGGGTGTCACATGACTTCACTATTGCACCAAGATCGCGACAATTACCCGGTTGTGTATACTTCTCGATTGCCATCTTAGGGGAGAGAGGCCAAACTTTCGAGCTTTCGATTTTCTAATTTTACGTGTCGAAATTACCGAGCATAAGTAAATTACATGATATGATATCGGCAGGAGCGTCCGGCACGAATCGACAACAACCCCGCCGGATCGCCGGTGATGGTTTTCTTTTTTTTAATGCGCGTTTCAGTTTTGGTTATTTGTTCTTGGTTTAGGAAAAAAGTGAATCAAGGGGATGGATACAGCTATTACAATGCTAAACTTCCTAAATAAAACAAAAATGTGTAACGTCGTCGCTTTCAATAAATACATAAATGCCTTTGATTCCACCTGTGTTACTCCTATATATACTCCTTATAACATTACAAGTTATCATCCATACATTGCATTGCACCAAGATCCGTTTTCGATTGCCTCGCTTCAAACATGAAATTGCTCATACCTTCACTAGCCATATCCATACTCCTCATTGGCCTGATTTGTTCCCTCGCCGGATTCGCAGCAGCCCAGAACTCCCACCAAGACTTTGTCGACGAGCACAACGCCGCTCGTGCTGAAGTGGGGGTCGGCCCGATCGCTTGGAACAGTACGGTCGCGGCTTATGCTCAGAAGTACGCGAACGAGCGGATCGGAGACTGCAACCTCGAGCACTCCGGAGGGCCCTTCGGCGAGAACCTGGCCGTGGGTTATGGCATCCTGAGCGGCAGGGACTCGGTGAAGATGTGGGTGGGAGAGAAGGGCAACTATGACTACGACTCGAACTCGTGCGTAGGAGGCGAGTGCTTGCACTACACTCAAGTCGTGTGGCGTAACTCTGTTCATCTAGGATGCGCTAGAGTGAAGTGCGATAACGGGTGGTTGTTCGTGATATGCAACTATGGTCCTCCCGGCAACTACGAGGGCGAGCGGCCGTATTGAACGGTCTATCGAAGTTCTAAATAAACTCGTATCTTTCATAAGATTACAGGAATAAAATCCCTATTTGAAACGTTCATATTGTAAGTCTGTTGTCGCTAGACAACGCATCCTGTCAAGAACTTCCTACCTGTGCATTTCTCTCGTTACTATGTAGGAAGTCAGCAAAACGAAACACAAATCATCATAACTCGATAATCTTGGTACGCTTTTTCGGTTTCTTTTTCGACTGTTTGTTTCCGATCCCTCCACATGGATCGTCTTCACCAGAATCGGACCTCACGTGCTTTTTGGGAACTCCCGCTTGGCAAATACCGTGATCATCATCACTATTCTCATTGTCATTTTTGTCGTCGTCATCGTTGGTGGTATCTTCTGAATGTGTTTCGCCAGTGCTAGAAGCTAATGGAATCGGAGGAAAACAACTCGCGACTGCAGATTCTGCAGCTGCTACTGCTTCAGGGGTGTGAAGATCAGCGATCCCCAGCATCAAGTCCTGTTTTATAAGTGCAAAAGCATCAGCTGATGGTTCCATCACCCAAAAACTACACCAGGGTAGACAAAAGAGCAGCAAAAAGTACCATTTCTATTATTTCTGATTCGTTCCCGTCGAGAACTTCAATGTCATAGCTTTCAGGATTGTCCTACATAATGAACCAAGGGTTGTGCGTGATAGGTCATAACAAGTCATATCAATGCGAGATAGACAATGTCACAGGACGAGCAAGATGATTTTCCAAACCTTTGCATCGACCTGCAGTCTGTTATTAGCTTCAGATAAAACTCCCAGAAAATCCTTCACTTTTCCAAGAACTGCAGCAAAGCCAAACAGACAAAGGAATTGACTCATTTTGGAAACAAAAGAATAAGTTATTGAAACCATGCTAAGGGGTGGTACACACCACACAACCATATCCAATCAACCCTGATATCTTGGAAGTTTACCAACCATACAAAAAGCCTCCTAGCCCATTGTTTCATAGTTTTCGGGAAATTAATTCGTCTAAACAGCCATTTTCATGAATTATGAGATGAACATAAACCAGCTTATAGTTGTCAAAAGATAATATGCTGATCGAAAAGATTAGATGACGAATGCACAACCTTGGCTCGTAGGAACTGGACTTGTTAATGGCTTTCCACTGAGGTGCTGCCGCTTTCTTTGAGAGCGTGAATCCTTATTTTTACAGATAGACAGTGTGGACTCTGCATGTTAAAGCATGTAAAATAAAATCACATAATGGCAATAATCGACGCACATATTTTGACCCACGCGTAAAATAAATCACTACCTATAGATGAGGCAGAGAAACCCTTTTTCTCTAGTTTCAGAAGTTCTTGGCTCGTGGTCTCCATCCCTATTGCCAAGCCAAAAGAACTACAGCAAAAGCGAAGTTGAAGGATTGAAGTTGTCACTGAATGAAGAACAGAATTTAATCAGAATCAGGTGGAGAATGTAGCATTTGATATTCTTATAACTGACAAGATCATTATAAACAATTCGCAGCAAGAATTAAACAT
This sequence comes from Syzygium grande, assembly GCA_024733475.1. Classification (NCBI taxonomy): domain Eukaryota; kingdom Viridiplantae; phylum Streptophyta; class Magnoliopsida; order Myrtales; family Myrtaceae; genus Syzygium; species Syzygium grande. Next base: position 21,762,537 of record JAMXDD010000003.1, on the reverse strand, counting down.
GTTCTGCCCTAGTTGTATATGATGTTAAATCATGTTGAACTAAGGACAGATTAACAATCCACCCAGATAAGACTCCCCCAAATCAAGAACAATCCCGACTCCAAATTTAATCCATCCAGCAACTCTTCCATAGCTTACTACATTGAATTGGGGTTCTTAGACAGACCATTGTGAGCTTCGAAGGAGCAGCACTTTTCCAGCTTCATACCCTCCTCACCATGGAAGAAAAGGTGCAAGCAAAGAGAGCTCACTGCTTGCTCAACAATGGATATCATGATGCCATCAGTCACACAAAGCTCTCAAAATTCCCCCGTCTTCTCATCCACTCCTCCGTTCCCCCCCCCAAGCATATATAGTCCTCAATCCTCCTCTCAACCCCTCAAGACTCAATTTTTTCCACGTAAAAGACCCAAAACCCCTTTCCTATTTACCAAAAAAAGCAGCAACCAGGCAATCAAAATGGACACCATCCTAAGACCCGCGAACAAATTACCAGACCGGAACTCCCGAAAAAGCACTAAACCATGTTAAATACCCAAACTTGATCAAAGTCATCTGAACCCTTTACGCCTAGAAAACTAGAGAGAGGACTAGAATCAGAATTTGAAAAAAATAACTTGAAAAGATGCAGCGAAAGGCAGAGATGATGATACCTGGGTTGTGCTGCGCGCCCGCTCGGTGGTGCTTCCTGCGTCTGAGAGAGGAGGAGGGGCAAGAAGAACGGCGAAGTCGACCACAGATAAGGAAAATTGGGGTTTGGGCCGGGCCAGTGTACCGCTTCGGCCCAATGTTAGGACAAGGAGAAAATAAACTTGAAATTGAATTTCATTCCTTTGTTTCTGGAAAAAAAAAAAAAAGAAGACCGGGTCTATATTCTCCTCCATCCCGATTTGAAAAAAAATCTCCTCGACAATGTCTTTAATTGATAGGTTACAAGTTACAAACGTCATCCAATGTAGGAGACATGGATCATCCGCCATGATCTGTAAGCCCGCCGTGTGCCGCACTCTAGGATACTCGACACGTGGCACACGGGGTTTTTTTTTTTTTTTGCTTTTTAATTTTTAGACTGGACTTGTGCTCTCTCCCTCTATCTCTCTCTCTCTTGTCTCTCTCACCTCATCGAGCCATCACCATCACCGTCACGCGACCATGTTTTTGGCTGGTCGTGAAAGAGCTCTGCCTTGTCGCCTTCGACGACCATGTTTGGAAGTCCCCTCCAAATTTGGTCATCCCCGAAGGATTTCGTATTATCTTTGTCAGAGTATAAGTACTGAATCACACTTCCATTTAAATAATTAAAACTTTTTGAACAGTTGGCAACGGTCCAACAAAATCTCATAATCTTGATGGCAATTGCCGAATCTCGCCGAGGCCTTTCCAAGATCTAGGGTAGAGTGAACAAATCTGGAGTGAAGGAAATGGCATCCCGAGGGACTTTGCCGGTCAAGGGACGGAGTTGGAGCCGCGATCTTGCGTGGCCTCCACGACCGTGGAGGTAGGCGGCGACCGATGTGGTGGCGGCGGCGCCAATGCGACAATGGATGCTGGTGAGCAAAATTTGGTTGCCTAACATAGGCTGTGGAGAGAGAGAGTGAGAGGTATTGGGTTTTAGGTGGAAAAATATATGAGTCGTGTTAACAATTAAAGAGCGCGGCAGACAATGAAAGGGCCGTTGATAGCGATTCACAGCCCGACGTGGCTGATGACCGTAACTTATAGCCTACAAATCATTACGAAAGGAAATTTTCCCCAACCGAAAATGGAGGCAAAGCATATTATTACAATCGCTACTTTCATGTGAAAAGTCACTGCCCATGATTTAGGCAATGAAAAAAGTTGTACTTGGAGACATCTTTTCATCGTATCACCGACTTGTCGGTGCTAGAACATCAACATCGGATGTAGTCTAGTCGCGAATTCATTATCACTTCATTGTAATTTAGTTGTTCCACGGTTTCCTTATATCCATCGCATTAGATAAGCGGTGGTCGCAGGATGAGGGATAGCAGGGGAGGGTGTGCCTCTACCATGAAGGTGCGCAGAGTGAGGCGAAGCGCATGTCTTTTGTGCCACGTTGCTGAGGGAGGAAGTCCTGAGTTGCTATTACTGTATAATATTGTCCGCTTTGGGCCTACTGGCCCTTACGACTTTAAAACGCGTTACACAAAATGGAAAACCCTAAACCTTATCAACTTGCCCAGGACTCCCCCATCAACGATGTGGGACAAGAGATATGTGCTCAGCCTCGCCCCATGCACATCCAAGGTAGAGGCGCAGCCTCCCCTGCCATCCCCTCATCCTGCGCCCACCGCTTAGGGTATGGGTCGTCACACCTTCAATTGGAAAAAAGAAAATTGACTTTGGTGATATTCGAACATGTTTGGAATTTTGGCAATAACTAAGCAAAGGATCGTTTCAAAACACAAACAAAACTCTGGAGACCATAAGGTATTCTCAATCCGACACACCCTCTTCTTTCCTTTGGCAATACTTTTTTTTTTGTGGATTAGTGCATTTGAGATCCTAAAACTTGTCACGAAAATACAATCGAGTCCTAAAATTTTCAAAAAGTGTAATCGAGTTTTAATACTTATCAAATTGATCCAATTAAGTCCTTCCATTGATTGCATTTTTTGAAATGTTTAGAACTCAATTGCACTTTCGTGACAAGTTTTAAGACTTGATCGCACTTTTTGAAAGTCTTAGATCCAATTGTAATTTTGTGATAAGTATTGGGACTTTTAATGCACTTATCCCCTATTTTTGTCTTTCTTATGACCTACTTTTCATGGACATATATAAAAGCAAGGCATGGGAAGTGGGAAAAGATATCTTTTCTCTCATTTTTTGGGCTTCCATCAGCCCTCATCAATGTAATACTCAAAATATCTATAGTTATTTGAAAATATTAGGAAAATGTCATTTACCGTTTGTTTCTCAGAAAGGGAAAAAACCATAAAAAACCCCAAACTTTACCACTTGTGACATATTTGCCCCGAACTTTTTTTTGTGTCATGAAAAACTCAAACTATCTGTTTGTAGCATTTTACCCCAATATCTTTGTAACATGTAGGGCATTTTAGTCTTTTTCTCCCTTTCTATTTTTTTTCTGTTTTTTTTCTTTTTTTCGATGGGGGCTACCCTTGCCTCGCGCCGGCGTCGGGCGAGGGCCACCCTCGCTTGGGCGGAGAGTGGGCTGCCCGCCCGACATCAACGAGACTTCCTTCCCTCCCCGCCGCCCGAGGGGCGCTCAACGCCGCCCAACTTGGCCTCGCCCCCTCAACTGCTTGGCGAGACCATCGCCTCAACTAGGGCAGGCAAGGGTCCCCGCCCAACGTATGGAATCCCTCGAGGGCAACCTTCGCCTCGCCCGGCGGCGAGGGGTCCCTCAAACACGGGCGAGGGAGGGACCCTCACCCCGGAAGGGCACCCCGGAAAAATAGAAAAAAAAATAAAAAAGGGGAAATACTAAAATGCCCTAGGTTACAGTATATTTGGATAAATGTGTCACAAGTTACATAGTTTGGGGTTTTTCATGACACAAAAAAAAGTTCGGAGTAAATGTGTCACAAGTAGTAAAATTTGGGATTTTTGACGGTTTTTTTCCTCTCAGAAAAAAGAAATTGCAAAGTGGTGAAAAGAAAGAAAACAATGTCAAGGATTGTATCCCATCTAATTATAAGTTATTCATTTTGTTTGTAAAGTTTTATAACGGCACAAATGAATGAAAAGTAGCGCATGCTCGTGAACGAAGACTATCGTATGATTATATAGAGAAAGAGAGATGTCTAAATTTTTGTCTTTGGCTTGAGGAAAGAGAGAGAGAGAGAGAATAGTGTCATTAACCTGTTCAAGACATGAAATAAGGACCGATAAAAAAAATTTTGGGCCATTAACTCTATAGTTTTTCTTTTTTTGGTCTGAATTAACTTCATAGTTTATTAGAGTGAAAAAAAAAGGGGGGGAGCTAGATTTCAGGAGAGGGGTTAGGATTCTGGCTCTGGCCTTGTCTTATCTGCCATCAATCATCATGTGATTCTAATAGTCAGACAATTCCAGCAGAGCCTAACATTGGATTCTTAGGACATCCTCCATCCCAATGTACAACTGCCAAATTGCCAACGACAGCACAGATAAACTCGACAACAACAACAACAACAGTACGTCAATCCAACCAATGAAACATTAAAGCATTCAAATTCAATAGTGATAACAACCCACGAAATGTACACCAAAAGATAACAAAAAACAAAGCAAAAGAAGTTAATCATCGCCTGCTCACCCTCCTCTGTACACTTCCTAATCGCCCAACCGAGCCAAAAAAACACTCATCAAAAGAATCATGGTCAAGAAAATTAAAAAGAAAAATCCAATGACTTCGACACGGATCATCCGCTCTCACGACGATTGCTGCGTCGTGAGAGGTCCACGTGAGACTTAATCGTTAGAAATGCCATGGCCGTGGCTGGCTCTGTCCATCCCAAGTCGAGATCTCGATGAGTAATCGCATCAAATGGCGCAATCCTGACTTTGCTGCCTCAACTCTGTCCTCAGCTTCTGGGAGAACAGTTTGCAGGCATCCATGCTCAGGTCGACAGCCGCCGCCAATGCCACGAAAGCTGCCGCGTCCTCGGTGCACGTCACGTGCTGAACCCCCACCTCCACCTGCGGCTTGCTCGCCCTGTCCACCCCTTGCATGGTCGAGGACATAACGAACCCACCGGGCACCGATGGCCACAGCCCCAATCCCACGAAGTCCGACCCGGATCCTGACCCGGACCACGACCCAGACCCAAAGTCCATGCTGCTGCTCGGGCTGCTCATGGGCGACACGCTGGTGGTCAAGTCTATGCTGAATTTGCCGCCGGTCTTAATGCTGATCGAGGAATCGGCCACGGTGGCCGTGGTCGAGGCGGTGGTGTCGGGGAGGAGCTTGAATCGATAGGAGAGCATTTCGGAGCTGCCATGCTCGAGCCAGGCCTCGAGGCGGCCCCATGGGCTCCAGGTGCCGTGGCCCGGGCGGAGGATGAGCCATGCGCCCGGATTGGACCGGCTGACCCGGTCGGACCCAGGGGACGGGACAAAGGGCGTCACCATCGATGCCGCCGCCACCGGAGAGCCAGAGAGGTCGTGGATGGTAATGGACCATCCCTTTCTCTCTTTAGAATGCGGGTCCTTGTCGTTGCCGACCAGAGACGGTATCCAGCTTCGCGATGTGCTTGTTTCGGAAAAGGACGATCTGTGTCACGGCAGGACAGCAACACAGTTAGACTCCAAAACCAAATTTGAAGAAGCACCAATTAATTCCAGAATCAAACTCTTGTGATCAAATGATTCGCTTTTTCTCATTCAGGTCCTACCCACTTGACATTTCCAGTTTTAGAACCAAAACACACCGTGACAGATACTCGAAATCTTCAATCTTTTTCGCAAAATCGACTTTTTTGCATTCAAACCCAACAAGGCAAAAGTGGAAAAGGCACCAGTTCAAATCGAAACTGATTCCTGGTTTTGGTGATCTCCTCTTCTGTTAACTTTCTAACTCTGTTCCGAAAACGAAAAGCATTGGAATTGAAGCGAGACCAATTACCTGGATCGCAAGTTCCGGTCGCCGACGTTGCTGTTCCGGCAACTGAAGTTGCAGGTGAAGACCGGCTGCTTCACGCTCCCCTGGACCTGAAACACCTGGGGGCTGCACTCCGGCTCCTTCTCGAACTCGAACAGGAACCTCGGATCAGGCTCCGCCCTCACGCTCACGTGCAGCTTCTCCCCGCTCTTCCTGCCGATGTCCACCCACCCGTTGTGCACCAACACCGCCCGCGGCTCTGCCCGCCTCAAGTCCAGAGGCACGCACACCTTCCCGATCAGCTTCGAGCCGCCGACCAACCCGCAGCCGCTCCCCAAACGGCCCCTGTAGACCTCGACCCTCAAGGTCGGGTTCTGGAGGGCCAGCTTCTCGAGGAGGGGCTTGGGGAGGCTGAAGGAGGCGGCGAGGGGCTGAGAAGGGTGGCCGCCGGGGGAGTCGTCTTCGGGGGACGAGGCCAGGGGCAGGGAGGCGTGCCGGGGGGGCAGGTTGGAGAGCTTGATCTTGCAGAAGAACGAGGAGGAAGAAGAAGAAGAAGGGTGGACGGCGGAGGCGGTGGGGGCGGCGGCGGAGGAGGGCCGGGGGAGCTTGAGGGAGAGGTTGCCGACGAGGACACGGAGGAAAGGGCAGGGATCCATTTCTTGGATCGCCCCCCAAAGCTCTCTTCCTTGGAGTGGAAGGAAGCAAAGCAAAGCAGAGCAGAGGAACCCCTCCACAGAATGTATTGAGTATATGGTGAAGAAGGCGTGCTGTGTGTTGCTGCAGCGGCTTTGAGGTTGGGGGGGGTAGAGAGAGAGAGATGGAGAGAGAGAATAAGAAGGGTGGTGAATTTGGAAAGAGGGAAGAGATTTTGTGCTTGGTGTGCAGAAGTGGGGGATGAACAGGCTGGAATCTAGCTGGGGGCCATTTCAGCAGTGAGCACTGAGACAGCAGGGGTCAACCCCACTGCTCATCCCCCTGGACCCCTCCCTCTCTCTCTCTCTCTCTCTCTCTCTCTCTCTCTCTCTCCATCCTCATACCCAGCAAATTCTCTCAAATTGAGGGTCAGTGGGATGAATATGACAATATCAATTGGTTTGGGGTTGGGACTGGGAATTAGAGCTTGGTTACTGTCAAGGTTTTAAACTGAAATCTCCTCTTCCTTTTGACCAGACTGTCAAGCAACAAAAACAGATGCTGGATGAATACAATTGTACAATTCAATGTTTTTCTTTTCAGGTGTTTTGCTGAGTAACTTTGAACCTGGATAGAGGCCTACTTGAATAGGGTGTCTATAATTTCATTCTTTTTTTTCTTTGAGGAATATTATTAGCAACGAATATGATTTTATGACTGGGGACCTGAAATCTAAATACCAACTCCAATAGGCTGATGGCCCCCGTCCCCCCCTTCCCCCCACCAATCGAATTGTGTAGTGTAGGTATAACTAATAGATAGCGATGTGACCGGAGATGCTGGTGGTATTTTTAGGTACTCTAAAAGACCGGAAACAACAAAGGTCTCGACTAAATAGACTCTAGTCTAGTACACTAATCCTATTCCTTGATATAAAAAGAAATCTAATTAATTTATTTGGTAGCTTAATTTCACAACATGATGAAACGAGCATAGTCCTATGTGTAAAATTCATGGAAATTGGTTTGTTGATCTAGATGCATTTGACTAGTCAACATGTTTTAAAAACTATTTCGTCAAAATTGGAATTTGTGAAGAGAGCGAGACCATCGTTCATCGGTTTCCTTGACCACTTCATCGTATAATATAGGGATAATGGTAACGAAGGTTCCTTATACTTTTTCAATTTGTGCAATGTCGTTCCTCATTTTTCCTTATTCAATCATGTTCTTGAGCAACGTATGTATCTGTTCAAGTTGAACCTTATAGTAAAATATAAAAGGAAACGGAGGCTCAACGGTTAAGTGCCGCGTTGGCACCTATATGATCGTCAAAACACTTAAAACTTTAAAGAAAAAACCTTGCAAAGAAGAATTTGAAAGAGAGAACGGAAAACAAAACAAAAAAAAACATTCAAAAATTATTCTTTTAACTTGGATTAATAATCTAATTAAAATGACCATCATGAACAAATAAATATGCAATTTAAGAAAAATATCGAATCAAATAAGTTTAGGGACGACTTTGCGTGAATGGAAGAAATTCAAAGGGCCCTCATTATCTCCACAATAAAACAAGGTGGTAAACGCACGTGTTACCGAGGAACGGCGCTTGCTTTTTGATGGATTAGCGGAACCATGGCTGTCGAGCACTAGGAGTTCCTTTTTTCTTTGGGGTCAAGTAGCACTAAGAGTTGTCGTGGCTGAATTTGAAGTCCAAAGCTTTTTAGATGTCGCTTTCTTTCTAGGCTTTTGATTTATCCCAATGGTGGTCTGGTCATCCCTTCTTTGTTTTGACATTTGTCCTTGTCACATCCCAATAACCAAACCTCAAATCCAAAACAAGATTTTACATGATCCTGGGAGTTTCGTGTTAGGCGAATCCTTTCGGAAAAATGGGGAATAATTCTAATATTCCCCCTCACGTTTCTTCCGATCTTTTTGCTTGATAATATTTGAATTTAAGACCTCCTACTTTGATATAAGGTGAGATTTTGTGAAATCACTATTAATCGTTCTAAAAATTAAAACCGTAAGACGAATGCCCGGTTTAATATTTTAAACAGACATTACTTCTTTTTGCTTAGGAAAAGGGGGAAAACGTAAGAACCTCGTGTTGCTCTTTTTGATTAATTAACAGATGGTTTTGATCGTATCAAAGCCTCGTCCCATCGTGTACCAAGTCAATCATAGAGATTGAACAAATGGGTCACCTATGAGGTAATGGCTCCGGTTGCATCCGATCCACGGGCCCTGATCCGAACAGGTGTCTCTTGCTAATTCCCGACAGATAATTTATTCCCTTTCCTCCATCAATAATTTCATTGATTTTCGATTTGCCTTGAACGATAAATAATTTTCTCCTCTGTTTTGCCGCCGAAGAAAAAGTTTTTCGCAAATCGGGAATTTCTTTGCCGGGCCAGAGCGTGCGGCGCACCGGCTCAATCACAATCGTTAATCGCGTGATCTCGCGTGGGTCCCATTCTGTCCACGAGCCCGCGCGGGCTCAGTGTCGGTAGATCCGAGCCAAGGCAACGACGCCACGGGGGTGGGATCGTGTGGGCACGAAGGGAGAGCTCACGGGCGCCCGGCGTGGGAACGGGCCCAGGGGATCCCGGAGCCCCAGGGGGGGGGGGAGAGTTCAGAGGGATGCGGCTGGGGCGTGCGTGCGGCTGAAGATCTGAGCTGGTGCACGTACATTCGGATTCCCAGGTTGCCAGCACATCCCTCCCTCCTCTCTCTCTCCCTCCCTAATTTTAAAATAAAAATGTTTCGTTCACGTAAAATTACAATTAAAAAAATAATAACTGATTAAGGAAAGAAATAATAACAATTAATATATTCCTTCCCCCGCCGCGGGGCCCTCTTTTGTCTTTTACTGCACCCCCCAAAACACGTACGGAAACGGGGGCTCGTCCCCCCCAGTCGGTGGGCTACAACTACTGGCCAGCAACTCTCTCGCCATGTCCTTTCTCTCCCTTTTTCCTTTGCTATTATTTATTTTATTTTGCAGCTTCGTTTCGTTTTTGAAAACCCGTCCATCGCTTCGACGGCTGAGATGGACGGGGCCCTGGCCCCACATCGGGCCGCGGGCCCCCCGGCCGCTGCATTTCCCTCTTCCCCCTAACGAACCGTCACGTCATCCGTGTCATCATCTCCCCCCCCCACCCCGTTGATTGCGTGGCGTGGGCCCCCACGCCGGCGAATCAATCTGCCACCTCAGCAATCGCAGGGACATCGACATGGGCAGGCGCCCAAATTCAATCCTAGCTAGCTGTCTCTCTCCTTGGATTCTTCTTCCTCGACCGGCTTTGATTACTCCCTCGGTATCCATTCCTAGGCACCCCCCCCCCCACATTATCCAATTCTTTAATTTTTTTTTTTTTTGCATATATGTCTAATATCATGTCCCTGTTCATCGCTCCTGTTCTCTCGATCCTCGATCCTCTTACGCGCATTACAGCTGATCGGGATCGGAGGATTCGACGCGTACCATATGGCCTTCGATTTGATCCACGGATGGCTCGATTCGGATAGCTATCATCTAATCGACCGATATTACACTTACGTTGCAAATTTCTTGGACATGTTCGGTGCAGCGATCTAAATCTTCGGGAATAAAAACCCAATTCTTCAAAAGCTTAGGTACAGGAAGGGCGGTATTTAAAAACGAAAGAGGATGATGGCGGAATTGGGGCATCCAATTCCACAATCTTATTAGCCTTTGTTAATTGCACTTCCAATTCCTAAAGTTTTTGCAATTTTTTGTTCTTATCTTTATCGAGGCGTCTCCCCAGGCCCGGAAGTCCCACTTTGCCATAACTTAAACCCTAATCCCGGAAAAAAAAAATGCTTGATCAACATTAGAATGTTGGGATGTTAGCGACTGAAGTAACGCTTAAGGTTACCTCCTCAAAGGGGCCGATTGCAATGCATTCGGACGCTATGGGAAAGCTAGGGTCGCTTTTGAACGAGGATTCCAACTCATTCTTCTTTGCGTGGACACTTACGTTAGGATGTTTGCTTTTTTCTTTTCAATTGACAGAATATTAGCGAGACTTTTTTCAAAAATAAGACTTGATTGGGCAGGGGGCTGTTCGTTAATTATGGGTTACCACAAGTTTTTTTTTTAATTAAGGCAATAATTAGTCAAAAAGACGAATGTTTGCAGCTCGAATTTCGAATTGCTTGCCAGCTGAGCCACATGGACCCAACGACGACGCTTTCTTTCGGGGGTCCATGACTATTATCCTTCTTTCTATTTGAAATTTGAATGAGGATGGGAGGGTACGTAATGAATTAGCTTGTAAAACCGTGTTCTAACCTCGAAATAATTTTGTGGCAAATCAGGTTGTCCATATTAAGACTATATATTCCCGTGTGAGAGCAACGTGATGATCATATACGACCGGGAGGATTAGCCAATATAATAAATCCTCAACCTGCTGTACATATGTCAATTCAGTCGTAAACTTTTTAATTTTGTCAATTTTGGTCCTAAACAGTTGTATAAAATTCCAATGAGATCATTCCGATCAATTTTCGCCATCATTGACTGGACCGTCACATCGGCGATTTCTAAGGAAAATTGATAGGAAGGGCCACGTTGGAATTTCGCGCAAAAGGTTTAAGATTAAATTGGCAAAATTGGAATGTTTAGAAATAAACTGGCATATGTACAATAGGTTTATAACTGAGTGGACAATTTGCCCCGTACAACTTGTATGAATGTAAATGTAACAATGCTCATGCAACCGTTGAAGACAACTGTTGGGCAATTGCATTGCGTCTCAAAGTTTCTAACTCCCAAGTTTATCAAGATTCCTTGAGCTTTAGCACGAGTAGAACCATGGAGGTTTAAGCGAACCGGGCTATGCTTGATGAATATCAAAGATCGAATCGGCTAATTCCTAGGTGAGCTCGAGTTCGAGCCCACTCGAGGAGCTCGTCCGATCGAGCTAGAGCTCGCTAATGCTCAGACTGACGGGAAAATTGTCCAAAAAGCTCTAAACCAATTAGACGGTGGCTAATTCAATTTTAAACCTTTCAATTGTGCAAATCTATTTTAAATCTTTTGACGATTTGTCAATTTAATCCTTAATTTTTTAACGATTTTACCAGTTCAGTTCTTCTAACCATGGCCGGAAAATTGTTGATGTAGCAGTCTAATCAGTGCCACCAATTCTACATGGTATGGCCGATGCCGACATCGATAATTTTTTATTATTTTATTATTTTTTCCCTTTTCCCTCCATCGGCCATCATTGGGCCTAGTTGATGGCCAGCGAGGGTGGCCCCCTCGCCAAATTCAGGGAAGGGGACCCTTGCCCTAAGAAGGGCTGCCCTCACTAGCCTAAGCAGCGAGTGATCCTTGCCCAAGGCTGGCAAGGGTGTCGAAGCATGCAGCAGTGGCTAGCGACCCCTACCAGTATATCAATGAGGCATGGCGATGACCGGCAGAGGGTAAAAGGGAAAAAAGGAAAAGAAAAAAAGAAGAAAAATTAAAAAAAAAATTGTCACGTTAGCGTTGGTTGTACCATATAGGATAGTTGATGCTAGTTAGACCGCCATGTCTGTGATTTCTAGTCAAAAAATGGAAAATCGTTTTAAGGTTTATGACTAAATTGGCAAAATTAAAAGGTTTATGATTAGATTGACAAACCGTCAAAAAGTCTATAACTAAATTGACACAATTGAAAGGTTTAGGCCAAAATTGACCGCCGTGCTATAAGTTTAGGACTTTTTGGACAATTTTTCCCCGACGAACAGGCCCACATTTTTTTTGTTAAAGATTTTTAATGCTTCTTAAATTGGACAGCAAAGATCATTAAAATACATACTGTACCCCATATGCATAATCAAGTTTAGTCAAATTGATCTCAAGCAGGATATATTGATAATACTCAATCGAGCTCGAGTCGATTTTGATTTTGAGGCATTGAGTTGCTGAGCCGCATCGAGCTCGAGCCTGCCAGTACATCGACTCTACTTAACTCGACTCGAATGCATTCACACCCTCGAAAGAAAACAATGGACATACGAATAACTCTTTATTTCTCAAGAGAACCTTCATATTCACTTGAACTCAACTGTCTTCTCTTTTGGTAACATGGGAGTGCATCATGTATCTGCCTTCAGTTTCTAAACTGGAACAATAATTAGCTCATAAATTACTTTTGTTGTTTTCTGGAATTCACTTGCAGATGCGAGCGCATAAAGATCACCTTTAATCTCTATCCCAGTTCTGCCAAAGATCGGCAACAAACAAAGATGGAGTCAAAAAAGAGTAAATGACAGGAGCATTTACGTATCCTGTAAGAAGTTTGCTGGCGCCAGGACAGAACTCTACACGCACGTTGCAGCACCCTCGGTTGTCTTCTACCTTGGATTATACTCTCATTAATGTAATCTCTCCTCCAACTTCGCTTTTCAAAGCGTAAACCAGAGGCGACGCGTTGTCAAAAAAGCTAATCACTAGAGTCTGTTTTTTTTTCTCCGAATGATCCGATGGTGAAAGAGCCGATGTGTCGAACATGTTAGTGTAGGGGCGACGTGTGTATTCTCCGGTCGGGGTTCGAGGTTTTCGAATAGCTCTAGGATATCAAGCGAGGAATTGGTGTTAAAGCTCAAGGTCTGATTGATCTGATGGTCAAGAAAAGAGCCGCACATGCGAATGATTTGTCGAATCAGCTTGATAGCCTGATAAAGACTAAACGTTCTTGTTTTCAGAAAAGCTGCATAATCGAATCTTTCAATCGGCAAATGAACAACGGTAACAATAACTCTACGTAGCAAAGTCGTCATTGGAACAAGGCATTCGCTATTCATATACTATGACGATCAGAGAAACTGGTAGGTGGGTAATGAAAAGACCCTAGTTTTTCAGTGGAAAAATCTTAGAATTCTCATTTCTAATTCAGAAAAAAAGAGGTGAACATCGAAAACTGAAGAATGAATTGTACTGGTCATCGCTTTCGCCAGACTTCATATGATGCTACAAAGTATGGACATGCGATCCGACCCGTGAGTGCTCCATGTTTCAATTACTTCTGCAAAAGCAGGCTTCAAAAGGCTTATTTTAGCGAAGCCTGTCATCATTAGCAGCATATGAATGATAATGTTCAAGCATATACGTCAAGGGAGATCATGTGAGGCGTATTCTGCATCTTCCTGCGTAATGAACATATTGATAGCTGGAAGGAAAGATTTATCTGCTAAACTGCTTTGAATTATTTAATTATGATTTAATACGAATCAAACAGACAGAAACAAATACTCTTTCACTCCACCAGGAATTGGCCTTATCCTGAAACTTTAATAGGTTACTTCTATTTCTGAACGCAAGGTTCTTCATTCCTTCCCACCATGCACATTCAACCATGTTCAAAGTTTACATACATCCTGGTCCTTGGTTTGGCTGCCTACTAGTTTTTATCGCCTTTAATTTGCCGAGATGGAAGGAAAAATGGAACTGTATTTGATATATATAACTTTCTTGTGAATATCAGAAACGGCTTGAGGAGAGTGACAGTCACGTGCCGGCTTCACGCATCTCAGATGTCAAATGCCGAAAAGCGTATCCTTCTTGTATGGTAATTACTAATCGCAACTTATATGAACAAAGATTTGCTAGATTGCGGCGATCGATCTGACACCTGTCTATTGTTGAAACCGTCGCCTCCATCCGAAGATCTAATCTTCTGTCGTTTAAAGATTAGTAGATCTTGTCCCTAGATTCAATTAACCAAAGCAACATGCCTCAAGTTCAATGAGGATAAACCTCCAAAAACAATCAGTTTATGCGAAGGTCAATTGGCCTGCTCAGATGTCTAATTGCAGCAGGTGACGATCGATCGATCTGAAACTATAACATAATCAAGCAACAAGAGCAAAGGTTAAGCACAACGTTCACACTGATCAAATATGAATATAACATAGAGCGCATTATCAATATTACCACTTAAAATCCTTAAACAGACCCCTTTAACTTCTTGTTTTTGGATGCATACGCGAAATGACTTCACGCATACAATCACATATGCAGATAAAAGTTCAGAAACATAAATAACTTCATATTGCGTAACTAAATAAGCATATAATCATATATCCATAGAGCCTATAGAGAGCCTAAAAATATCCAGATCCATATCCAAAGTTATATGGAAGAGGGTTGGGCGGCATCACCGGGGCACTGATTCCATTCTGCGCTTGGAAAGGAATAGGCGGTCCATGGCTTGAGCTCGCTCCATAGAACGGCTGACCATTGGTTGCCTGGATCACCATCTGCTCCGTCTCCTTGCCAACGTTCTTCCGGAGCTCGAAAAGTGAGACCCTCAACTGCTCAAGCTGGGGCAGGCTCAGCTCATCGATTGGTTTCTCCCACCAATGCTTTTCCTGGTTAGCCCTCAGCGACTTCTTGAGCTCCTCGCCACGCTTCTTCTCCATTTCAAGTTGGCCAAGCACCTCGCTCAGCTGCATGTTGAGCTCGCAAATAGTGGCGTTGCGATGAGCCTCAATGAGCTGCGCCGTGCCTGGGGTCTGCTGGGGCAGTTCGTTGCCGTTGAGAAAGCGATCAAGCACAGTGTCGACATTAGGGTGACCAAAGGAGAAGGCCTTCTCGCCTGGTGAGAAGACAATCAGCGCGACATCTGCACCACAGAGAGTGCTGAGCTCGCTTGCCTTCTTGAAAAGGCCAGATCGACGCTTCGAGAAGGTAACTTGAAGGTTGCTCTCGTTGTCCATCTTGGCCATTTGAATCCTTTGGCGACCCCTAGTCATTCTTGCCATGGCTAAAGCACAGAAAAAGGCAAAGAAACTTCTTGAGAGAGACCAGAAAAGAGAATGGAGATGTGACTTGTGAAGGGCTTGGAATAGGGGGTTTTATAGGAGCTTCCGTTCTGGCCAGGATAGGTGTCTTCGGTTGTCAAAAAATTTCCTCTCTTTCAGGTAATTAATCTCTTACCTCCTAAAGACAGTCCAGAATCTCCCTCAGCCTCGTGTATATGGCATGTAAATTAGTGATTATTGGTATGTATAATACCTCATACGTGCCAACGATGTGTGTGTACAGACAAATGAAATGCTAGCCACGTCTCATCCTTAGGTGCACTCGTGTATATCAGGAAAACGGAAGGATTAGGATACTCAAAATTCTTAGTTGGACAATTCAATTTTCCCTTATCGTTGCCATATAAATGCTAGACTAACGATATTTGTGCTTATCGTAATTATGACATCACGAGAAAATTTAAAGTTCCGAAAAGTACTTTTAAATATAGTGCATATCCTGCTTCCTGGTGCATTGTGTGCACTGCCTTCACTACTGAAAGGGCTCTCCGATATCTGTGGCAGTTTTGACTGGACAAGGACCAGTATATACCTGTCGAGATATGAAAAGAAATATATCCTCCCCATATGATTCGCTTCTTTTGTCCACACAGAAACAATGACATTCCTCATTCTCTGCAAATTTGTGAATCCAAAATCGGCTAGGTTGTATGATGCAGCACCTTAAGCAAGCAGGTCCACGATAAAACTGCCATTATCCTCCAGATTTCTATTGTGTTATCTCATCATTTATTTATCAACCAGAAAAATATCTATAGTATTCCGACTATGGAAATAACATGTGATTTTGGATTAGGTTCAAGCGTCGCCGATGGCATTAATGACTGACGTATTATAGTCTTTGGAAACAAATCCATCATTGGGTAGATTCATGTATCAAGTGGAAACAAAATAAGCAACGTAATTATATTGAAGACAGATACAACAAAAATGAAGTCGGCCACTTCACTTTTCCTATATCGAGTGTGCAAGCAATTGGCGTTATTGCAGCATTATTTCCATTAGCATCAACAGTCGTCATTTGGATGTGTTTGAACCGAGATATATTCATATATATATAGCTTAAAATGCATGCCATTTTTTGACAGATTAACAGGATTTAATAACTGATATTGTAGATTTTGGAAACAAATCCATGAATTGGCAGATACATGTACCATGGGGAGACATATAAGCCGCATATGTCTATTGAAGATCAATAATAGAAAATGAAGTCGACTGCATTTTTGTTTTTACCATATCATGTGAGCATAATAAGGCATCCGGGCATCATTACCAGTTACATGCATCATTAAGTCCAATATGTCAACAGATGTCAATCGCTAACCTTCAGATTAAGACGTAACCTTTTGCATGGTTAGCATGGGAACTTGGGAAGTGTTGCAAACTTCCAGAATCTTAGGCAGATGAGTTATTTGAGCAAAGTCAGCCGTAAGTTGTTCAGTATATGAATTCAAAGACAGCAAATCACGCAGATATGAGCAAGTTGGACAGAATAAGTTCGTGATGGTTTTTATCAAACATTAGGTCCTGCAACTTTTGATAAGAAAGAGAAAGACCCCCTAGGAAGTATTGGCTTAGTATAATCAACTAGCCAGCCACAGTTCATATGATCGGGCATTCAGTTTACTTATTTAGTAAGAAGCATGAAGATTATCCTTGTCGTGACAAGGAAGTCTGCGTGGAGCGTTTTTAGAGCCCATGGACTCAGATTTTGCAGGGTAGCAGCAGCAGCAGCAGCAGCAGAGTGCTCCATTCAGAGAGAGATAGAGAGAAATAAGGGAAGCAAGATTATAGAATGATAGTGAAGGAATATTAGGGAAGGTCACTTGGCGTAGACATCTTTAAATTTGGCAAATTACTTCCGCTAAATTTACTTGCTTCTACGTTTTTCTTCAATTATCTCAATGACTTGTTACATTCTAATGGGTACTGAAAACTTGGAAAATTTGTTATTTGCGGAGTAATTCTAATGTTACTTCAATTAGAGTAATTTACATCCAACCAAAAAAAAAAATAGAGTGATTTACGGAATAAGGAGATTCCATATTGGAATCTAAATGCATTATAAGTTATATTATTTGTATGTTGTCGATTAATATTTCAGCACAATTAATCCGCGGATCCCATGAAAGGAAAGATCCGAGAACAGAGGAGTTCAGGTGCTCGCCGAAAGTGGGTTGAATGAAAGAAGCTAAAATATACACCTAGTGTTCTCATCTCCTCACTTTCCAGTTCATACCGAGTATACTATTGCAGCGCAAAATCTGACGGCTGAGCCATAGTTTTGTAGTGTCAATGTCCAACACAGAGCAACGCCCAACAAGAAAGAAAGGGAAGCGGCTACTGACCAGGTTCCCACCGCCAAACAAGCATAACCTGGCGCAGTAAGACTGTTATCTGTTCAACATTCAGCACGAACTGATGAATGCATGAGCTGGCCTTAACGAAGACCCTGCCCTGCCAAACCTATAGGTTCAAGTAATTAACTTGGGCTTTTAATCCCCTCTGAATGGGTGCGTATAAATATGTATTTGGGCACCCTCGAGCGCTCACAAGAAATGATGGTGTGTGATTCAGAAAGATCACCTGCTAAAACGTTGCTTCATAAATTCATCGAAGGCGTGAAATCCTCTTGTGGTGAAAGTGATCGGATCAGCGTGACATAAAGTTCACCGATAGCAATACAATAGCCTTCAACGTGTCAAAAGGACGAGTCACGAAAATTCCAGAGTTCACTAGACAGAGTTGTCGAACGACGCATGAAGAGTCGACAGAACCAATTATTCATATCAACTACTTCCTTTTTAAGGGATCAGCCATAGAGACAATCCGGATTGCAATTCATCAACAATCAAAATATTGGATAAACGATACTTAAACAGTGTTCTGTCCTGATTCCCAGGCATGTTTGACGAAACATTGACAATAGGCTCATTAGGTGTAGCTCTTTCAAGCCCTGGACTGACCAAAAGGAATCGGACTATAAAAAGAACAGAAAGAAAAGCTGCTTTGCTGATCAACAAAAAACTTTTGATATTCCAATAGATACATTTATGGAGACGAACTATTGAGGAAGTACACTCCAGCCACTAATGTAATTAATCCTTTTATTCTTATCCCGCCAAAATGTTCTCGAGATATTGACGAGATTAAACAATAAAAAAGAGATCGCATCTTCAAAAATGATAGCTATAAAGAGAAGAGCTAGCTCCACACTCATGTAATAAGTTACTGGGCCTGCAAGGATAGATCTTTTAGCTGCTGAGGATCAACCTCCGAGGGTGCACGAGTAAGGGCACACTGAGCAGTAGTCGTTTTTGGAAAAGCTATGACATCCCTTATTGAATTAGCGCCGGCCAACAACATCACCAGTCTGTCGAGGCCATACGCAATTCCACCTGCACCAAAAACATTGAGGATCAAAAAACAATTACATACAGTATACATAGAAATCAAGACACATGCAATGCAATCAGCATGGAAACAAGGAATCTGCATGAAAGGGCAAGCAGTAATTCTTGGTATGGAATCCGATTTTTCCCCTTAATTCCCCAAAAAGATCATTTTTATCTATATTGCAACAGTAATTACAGTATGGTCCGTCACTGCATGAATATTTCCAATACTCTAAGAAGCTTACAACTGCATATCAAATCAGAAGATTACATGTAGAGATGCACACACAAAGGAAATCTCACGAGGCAAAGAAATTCCTCACCATGGGGAGGAGCACCTGCATCCAAAGCCTCCAGAAGGTACCCAAACTTTGCTTCAGCCTGTTGATCAGAAAAAAGACTAATGAGCCTCAAGGAAATCTGACATCATTCGAGCAGCACCTGCATTTGACCCCCCTACAGATGTCAAATGAAGGTTTCTGATGTCCAAATGAACAAACTTGAAGCTGGGGGCAAAAATCAAAGATAAAATAGGAAAGAAAGAACAAAGGGGAAATCCAGGCATCACTAGTGGAATATATGGTTTGGAGCAACATCTCACATTTTATTATAGCACATTAGTAATCAGATGACCTTCCTATCTACCAGTATGCAGCTCATAATCACACAGAAGCCTGAAATTAGCCGAAATTCTGATGACTACAGACATTATGTAGGTCCATTTTCATTGTATCTGAAAACATCAAGGCAAAGGTTGAACTTATCAGCAGACATTTTGTGAGATGGAGCTGAGAAATTTTCGCAACCGTGTTTATAACAGTAGTTAGATATTGAAGATATCTGTCCTCACCTCTTCTGGAGAGATTCCAACAATTTCCAGAACCTTTTGTTGAACTTCGCGCTTGTAAATTCGCAGGCTCCCACCACCAATCTAAAGGAACAGATGGATGGCCAAGGCAATTTTAGATTCTCTACATCATAAGATTAACACAATTTACCAACAGAAGCTGCTGAAAGAGAAAGGCATGCCTCTACTCCATTGTACACCATGTCATAAGCCAAGGCGCGAGCAGAAGAAAGATTTTCCATGTCTTTAGGATTTGGGGCAGTAAAAGGATGATGCAAGGCCTGCAAAAGAACAAGATAATGAAGACAGGATAGAACATAAACCAACAGCTAAGAGTTACCAGTTTATTTAAAATTACAGTTTCACTCATGAGTAATGAGAAATACGCCATTGTGAGGAAACTCGGATCCAATTTAATGAGAATATTGTTATTTTTCACCATTGATGTCCACTTGGAAAAGAAAAGGAAGGCTGCCTACCTAGTAGAAGTCAAGAGGACCAAAATGGTCGGAAAGGACAAGAAAGTGCATCATACCATGGTCAAAGCAGGGATAAATATAATGAACGACGTAATATGACATTGGTAAAACAAATTCTGATCATGTTCACGCTCAAGCACTCATGTCTGACCAACATAAATGTAAATATATCTGAATTTTGAACATAAGGATTTATATGAATAATTTCAAGATAGATGAATTTGCTGCTCGCCATCCAAAACCAGATTATGCCAATGCGCATACATCGATGTAAGAAAAAGAAACCAGGTGCTTATCACATCTAAATTAAAGTGGCAAAGATTTATTCACTTCACATTATAAAACTACCATTTCCCTTAAATATATCTGAAATAATTGCCATACTGCAATCAACTCCTTACATCTTTCACCAATAAAAATATCCTCACATCTGCATAGAAGTAAAATTTATCAATATCTTGTAATATCTCGCTCCATTTTCTAACGACTGCATCTCAAGGACACAGAAGATGACTCGTTGAGCCCATTCCTTAATGCTTTGTTTGGGAAGAAGAGAAGGTAGGGAAAATGAGAGATGAGGGAGGAAAATGGGTAAGACTATGCATCTTTGTGAAGAAAAATTTTGAACTTCCAAAGAATTCTCTCCCCTCTCAAATTTTCCCTCACCCCACCTCACCACTTCCCAAACAAAGCCCAAGTGCGTAAACCAAATGCAATTACGTCAACTGTGAAAATTAGCAAAACCCATCCATAGTCAGAATCTAGCAGAAGTCCTAGTTGTTCAGTTACTCAGCAGATAACATAGGAACAAAAGGAAAAAAAAAATGGAGCGACAAAGAAAATGACTATGCACACCACATGCAGGAAACCGACTACAGAAGCCATCTGCATAGAAATTTGTCCTCATCTGACTTCAATTGCAGGTGAAAAATGAAGACAGCAGCCATACCTCAAGTCTCTGCTCTGAATCGTTCCACTCAAACATTGGAAAGTCAGTCACCCACAAAATCGAATGCCTGGACTACAGATTGAGGAAGAAAAATTTATCAGGCAGACTACAAAGATAAGTCATGTCATTAGGTTAAATCAGGAAAAGATAATTTAAAACCTTACATGATCAACCAAGCCTAATTCCTGTGCGATAAATAACCTAAGTCGGTCCAGAGATCTATTGACAGAACCAGGATCTCCGACGGCAAACAAAATTAGGTCACCAGAGGCTGCAGCACATCTTTTCAATAGCAAATCCTTTTTTTGAGGGCCCAAACTTGATACCAATGCAGGAATGCCCTCAATTTCCCCTGAAAGATTTCGATTGAGTAAATAGTCAAATGAGGTCAGCTATAATGAAAAGACTGAAGGCAACACTAGTCTTATTCTACCATTTTCCAAGACTTTCAGGAAAGGCAGGCCCTTTGCCCCAGATCTAATTGCTTCGCTGTAAAGTCCACCTTTTTTGAGAGCTGTGTTGGAGAAAGCCTTTGCACCTGAAGGAACACTTAATGCTTTAACAATCCCACCACTTCTCAAGGTGTCAGAGAAAACCTTAAAGGATGCCTCCACAAATATATCAGACACCTGTAGATAACCATGATAGAGTTACTAAATTTGCTTCCAATATGTTACGAGAACCCATCTATGCGTCCAGTTTGATATTTCCTGATTACCCATAAATTTGCTATTTCCTGATGTGTCAAAACCACATCCTTGTAATATAAGCAGCGCCAACTCAAAACAAAGATCATGGCACAAAACAAAAGCAAGATCCATGTACGATTCATTTAGTATTTGTTCAATGTCTTATTAAGGCAAAAAATCTCACAAAAATGACACGAAATGTGGCTTCTGCTTGCACATGCATTCAGAAATATAAATAAAGCCATCCATCATTGACAATGTTTTCGTTCATACACATTCACAATTCAAGTGGATGGAGAAGTGCAAACAATGAAATGGTCCTCCAACACATCAGAGGAAAGATAAGAAAAAAGATTTCCACTATCTTTACTTATCTTTATCCCTGTCACGGGGATTGCATTTTACATACTATCAAATCATCCACAAATGAACCAGAAAACATCAAGCAAAATACCATCAGATGAGTTAAAATAAGAAGAAAAAAAGGGAGTAAACAGTAGGAGCAAGGCACAGAGAAAGGTCATATGAAGCTGGTCCTAGAATAGACTCTCAAAACAAGACGGACATTAGAACATTATTTCATCTTTTAGAAAAGGAACTGTCTTATCATATGAGTGGAAGTAGGAGCATCCTCTTTAACTATGCTTTGCAGTATAAATTCGGCAGTTATGCTCTAAGAAGAGGTAAATCGAGGATTACATCTTTCAATTCTAGCTCATATCGAGTATCTGGTCTGTCTGAACCATATCTGCTCATTGCTTCGGCGTAAGTGAGCCTTGGAAAAGGGTCAGGTAGCTCAATGCCTTTTGTCTCCAGGAATACCTGTAAATCAGGTTACTCATGAGCACGTAGTG
Organism: Syzygium grande; assembly: GCA_024733475.1. Lineage (NCBI taxonomy): Eukaryota > Viridiplantae > Streptophyta > Magnoliopsida > Myrtales > Myrtaceae > Syzygium > Syzygium grande. Next base: position 21,740,273 of record JAMXDD010000003.1, on the reverse strand, counting down.
GCTTATGCAGATGAAAGACATTAATTTAGTAAAATTGCTGTTCAACCATAGGTGAATTTAACTGCGCTATACACACAGAATAGAAATATCTATATAGCAGGACACAACAAATTTCAGGTTCCATACAGAAAAATGCTTGGAGAACAAAGTTTGACAAAAGACCTTTCTTTGTCATCCTGACCAAGCTAAACATATTCATAGTAAACCGGCAACAATAAAAATGAGCGCAGTTGCTGCCGGCCTTAACACAGGTTTATTATAAAGGTGGACTGAGACTTCCTAAACAATTACAGGTTTATGAGGTGCTCGGAATCAAAATAGCAGAATATGGTATCAATTACAAAGAACATTTCATCCATAGGAGAAAGCGTATTATTTCAAAGTCACAGATACTTCATCCTTTTTCTGCTTAATTCATTGGCAATTGGGATAATCTCCCAGAAAGGCGAATCACCCACTCCCCAATGACCGGTGAGATTGCAAGAAGTGTACTGGTGAGGAGTTGAACTGACCCATGTTAATGAGAGGCCGGTCCCTTGACTGCTGCACTACACTACATTACCCCACATGGGACCATAGTCAGATGCTTAAGTTTATTTAAATGTTTCGAAGTGCTTGCCCCCAAAGTTCATAATTTCTGCCTAAAAAAAAAGCTATTTGGGAGACTGCGCTCGTAGTCCACCCTTTTTTCTTTTTGTCTTAAGTGTGCTCCCCATTCACCTTTCACCATTCCTGCTCCCCGCAAGTGTTTTCCCCTATGGGAACCATGCCAAATGGTTAATGCAAACCCAAGAAACTCTAATGAATTGCATGTGCAAAGTATACTTTCCAACCGACTAATCCAACCAAAAAGTTGTATTAACCACTCTATCTGGGACGTAGCTACCTTTCTAATTAAATCCTCATTGAGCTTCAGCATATCTTCCCAAGGCATGAAAGCCATTTCGAGATCAAGTTGTGTAAATTCAGGTTGTCTGTCAGCCCTTAGATCTTCATCTCTGAAACATCTGCAAGATGAAAGAGCTAAATCATCATCAGCATTTTTCAGTTAAAAGTGTAGCCATCGTAATTAAATCGGCATTGGTTCCAGCAATTAGCTAAAAAAAGAAGAACCAGTCTATCTCCTAGACCGACATAAACTTGTTTTGTCATGGACCCATTCGCTTCATTCATCTCCTACATTCTTATAACTCCAACAATAGTATGACGCTAAACATATAAGAGCAAGCACTAGGCCAGCTAAAGCTATATTTTCTCATTTTGGTCAGACAGGATCAACCCAAAAATGCATCCCTCAAGAGAAAGCTCACAAACTAGCATGAACCTCTATTGCCAGAAACACAATCAATCTAGATGCAGTCTTGCCATTAAAGTATAAAGAGTCCAAAAGTTTCATCTTTGAGCCACAAGGTAAAATTGATATTGCTCAGCTTGAGTCATAGCATGTCCAAGTTACGGCTAATGGTGAGAACTTAGATGAATGTATGCAAAGACACCACTTTACCTTGCTATTTGATAATATCTATCAAAGCCAGAGACCATCAACATTTGCTTAAACAGCTGTGGACTCTGAGGCAAAGCATAAAATGATCCTGGCTTCAAAATAAACAACTAAACAATTAGATTAACAACTCCATAAAAAGGCATGTTTAGTAAATAATTACTCAAGAACTACCGTCCTTCCTTGCTAGAAGATAATATCCTAAATAGAAAATATGCAAATCAGAGGTCCCCAATTGTAAAAAGCAGAGAATAGATAAATATGGAACTCCTTATTCTCCTCTCACATTAATTGGAGTACAACCATGCACCAGACAAATAGACAATATTCACTCGCATTATCCTTGTATACTTCTCATGTGATTTGTTCGTCCAAAAGGCCTTACTCTCAGGCTTCACACATCTGATGCCAACAATAAATAAGAAATAATGTAGAACTCCAAATTGATTGTGCATTATGTAAGCACGAGAGCAGTGCTGCATGCATTTCAGAAAGAGAAGGATAAAGTATCAGAGAACTCCATGCCTTCCCAACAATAATTTCAGGAACACATTTGATTGGCTTCTGTAATTTACACTGCAAGCTCATGCCGATCATGTAAGAAGATGATTCACTGGTGTATCAAACGAGTCTCACTGTGGCTTTCTTGCTTTAGATTTTAATCTAAATCCATACTGAATGATTTACAATCTCCATCAAGGTAATTCGTTTAGTTAATGTACAACAGAATAGAAAAGTTTCTACACATTTTCCTTAGCAAAATATCTTAGTAGTTTAAACAACTAACCAATCAGTTAAAGTTACCTACTCTAGCAGATGGTTAGCAAATTCAAGGCTGTCTCCATTTGGTAGATTCATTAGCCTACCGAGGACTGCCTGGGGCTCAACCACTATATTCGCTACCCCGTTTATACCAGTCCATTTTCCAATTCAAACACCTCATCACCTCACCTGGCATTTTATCTGCAAGATCAAAATCCTTTTTATGCCACACTATCCTCAAGTTATAATACAAACTTCTTGCAAAGCTTCATTGTTCAACAAGGCTGCTGTTGCAGGTTAAACACCTTGTTGAAAATCATCCTTCTAAAAGCTTCAAATATAGACAAGCCAAGCAAAATGTACAAAGAAATGAATTACCTGAACTCTTGATGGCACCAAATAATCTCGAGCACCTTCCGGAGTTGATCTTGAAAGAATTGGAGTCTCAATCTACCTTATATCCATGAGAATGTTGAGAACTCAAGATCAAAAAAACAAACAACGAAATAAACAAGCAAAAATATACATATTCAACCATGGACATTCAAAGTTGCTCATCCATCAAAAACGGTACCTCCACAAAACCATGCATATCCTCCAGGTACTGCCTAATGAGTTTGACCACTCTATGTCGCAGTGTGATATTGGAGTACATTTGTTGACGGCGCAAATCGAGATATCGGTATCTAAGGACATTTATCAGAATCGCTTATAAGTGAAACCCCCAAAACATATGCTAGAAGAGTATTCACTAGTCACATAAAAATCATATCGCAGATACCTTAGACGAATCTCCTCCTTCACTGCTTCTTTTCCGTCATCTCCAGTAGTGACCAAAAACGGCAACTTAGACCTAACAGCATTCAATATTTGGACATGCTCAGCAGCAACCTGAAATCCAGGAACAAGATTGTATAGAATGCGGTAATACCACTAAGGAATTAGGACAGTTCTAAAAGCGCGAGGCAGGTTGATTTCTGTGGACACTGGCCAATCATAGGGAGCTAGAAATACGACCCACCCTAGGGGCAAAAGGCCAGGTGTAGGAGCATATTACCATGCCCGCTAATGCTTAGAAGACATGCTTCTTGTTTTGAGCCACAAAGGCATTAAGGGCAAGTATGGTGCACAAAAGTTGCGTATGTACCTCTATCATCCCAGTTTTTATTTTCCTGTTGATTGACTCAGCTGGCCGACACCGCACGATTCCTTCAACGGAAACCACATATTCAAGCCTTGATTGATTTATGGCAGCATGGGCCTCTGGGAATTCATTAGGCAGGGTTGTGACCTATGCGTAGAATTAAAAAAGCATGAACTTGGAAATTAAGCAACTTTGGTTGAAAAAGTTCATTAGAGCAAAATAACATGACAAACGCAACTTAAGTTTGCAAATTATAGTCAATAGAGTCTTGTAGTACCCTTAATATAGTTCATATGCCTTCAGAGAGTATTCTGAAAGAAAACATGTACATCCACTGGAAATAAAATCAGACCTCCTTTTGCTTCAACCGAGTTTACGTGGGAAATATCTATAAGCATGACAATATCTGCAAATGGATATCCACGTGCCAATACACATGAAGACTCTTTAAAAGAATTTTTGCTCTAGTATTAAATTCCCCCGTGACGCAAACCAACAAAAACAAAGCAACGCCAGCGAAACTGGAATGCTTGGATGATAGCTATACCCCCTAATCGTGTCCTCAAAGCTCAATTCCGTCAAGTAAAGAACGGGAGTTAAACCATCACTTTCCCCTCAAAATCCAATCTTTTCGATCAATAACGAATAGCAGCGTCTTCTAGCACAGGAACAGCGAGGAAGCATGATAACAAGAACACGAACAACGCGAGAGCGCAGAGCTTGAACTTCGACCTGCACAATGCCGGAGTGGTCTCTGAGATTGAGAAACGTGAGACCACCATGGACCCGATGTAGCGCGACCCACCCGCAAATCCGGACCCTCCTGCCAACGTCATCGGACGACAGCTCGCCGCAGAGCCCGGTCCTCGACACCCAGACGAGCCCGCCGTCCTTGGTAGCCACCACCGGGCCTTGAGAACCGGCGGCCGTCAGGGCTTCCGACGAAGTCGAAAAGGAAGAAGAAGAACAGCAGCAGCGATTAGCGGCGACGGGAACGGGGAGGACGCCGCCGTTCTTCCGCGGCGGCAGGAGATTGAGCCGGAGAACGCCGGGGACGAGAGCGCGGGAGGCTCTTAGTCGGAGGGACACGAGAGGGATGGCGCGAAGAAGCGACATGGTTGCTTGGATTGCCTCTCAGCTTCGAGAAGAAGAAGAAGGGAAAGGGAGAAGAGAGATTTCTATCCGTTGTCTTCCCAGAGAAGGCTCTTTCTTTATCGCTCGCAGCGCAGACGCGAGAAAGGTTGGGTCGCCTTTTTGTGTTTTTGCTTGAATTCAAGCGCGTGCAGTACATTGGAAATAATAAAATCAGGTGAAGAATTTATCATCTGTACATGAAGTTTGGAAAACAAAGGGATAATCATCCAAAATGTAATAAATCTTGTGTGGCGGCCATTTCAATCCTAAATCTTTCGATCGGGCCAATGCAGTCTTGACCCTTTTGACGATTTGCCAATTTAGTTATAAACCTATTGTTTGGATATTTAGTCGAAATAATTACATTAGTAAATAGCCAAAAGGTTTATGACTAAATTGAAAAATCATCAAAAGAATTACGACTAAATTGGTATAATTTAAAAGTTTACGACTAAATTGGCAAATCATCTAAAGGCATAGAACTAACTTGGCATGATTGAAAGATTTAGGATTAAAGTAACCTCCATACAATAGATTCGGGACTTTTTTGACAGTTTTCGCGAAAAATCATAAAAATCAATTAATGATTTGGGTGATATATGGTTTTTGAGTTGAGGTGGTTATAAATAATACAATATTTTGGATAAAAATATGATTTTGCTGAAATTATATACCTAGAAAATCCAAAAGAAATCAGAAAAATGAAAATAGATTATTGCCGAACGTCAAAGAGGCAATAGGCATTGCTTCATTGAGCTTTACATATGAATCAATATGCATCCCTCAATTCTATGAGGCTCGACTGTTTTTGACATTTTTCAGGTAAAGTTAAGGATCTCAACGATTTAATCTAGGGGCCAAATTTGTAAGTACCTACTTTGAATGCTATTGTTGAACGACAAGCTAGGGAGGTAGTGACGAGTCTGACGACAAGCCTATCCACCCAATTTTCAAATACATGGCATTTGCAAATTTAAGGAAGTATCAAGAGGAGTCTTTGATAAAGAAAAAAAACAGTATTTTCAATTTAAGAGCTAAATCCTTGAATGATAATGAAATCAAGATGAAATGAGTAAATATTATTTCCCGCTTGGGCAATAAAACAGTGACTTGCTTTTACGTAGATGGAAAGATTGTATCTTCCCGATCTATTGCTATTATCCACAGACAATTCACACGATCTTGAGAAAAATTCAAGGAAAGAGTGGCGATGTGTTCAGGGCCATATTTTAGAGGAAGATCCTCCGATCGGTATTTTAATTGGTTCATGTGTGACTATGGATATCACTCTAGATCCTTTTACCTGAATCAATAGTGAGTTGTGTTTATATCTATGACCAATCAATTGTAATTTTAACTAGACGATGTCTCTTTCTACGAGGAATGGAAAAAAAATGAATCTTAATTTTCATTAGCCGAAAAAAAAAATCAAATTATTTGCCATCCACTCATGACTCTCTCATCAAAACTACTTGCCACGCCTATTTATTACATTCTCTTTAAAACTTAACGATGAAAAAAAAAATCAACATAAACGCCAATAATTTATAAAAAAAAAAATACTATCAATTCTTTTACATGTCAATATTTGAATATTTCGAAAGGTTTCAGGTTTCGCCCGTCGCAAGTGATGAAAAATATGAGGATCGCGAGATTTACAAAGAAGCCGGAAAATTGAAAAATAGGAGCCGTTCGGGGAGACCTAAGAACAAAAAAGCCCCCCAAAAAAACACAAAACAAGCATGTTGGGCCCCGAAAAATGAAGAGAGTGGCCGATTTATTAATTAAGAAAGAAAGGCTCGGACAGTGACGACGATGATGTCCAAAAACTACAGACAAGGAAAACGGACTCTTCACAACAGTTCAAGCGCAGCAGCAAGCGAGCAGCATCATCAAAACCAAAGCCAAAAAGAAGCCTGCGCTCGCGTCGGCGTGGCGGGGCGGTGTCCGTGCGCTTTTCCATTGGCGAAATCTCTGCGAACCCTTCTCCTTTCTCGTACCCATGTCCCCTCTCGTCCATGTCTCGAGCGAGGTGACCCGGGATATTACTAGGGTTTAGGGTTTGGGTCGCTGTTGCTGTTGTTGGGGGGTGGTGGGAATCGGGCCGATGGCAGCTGCGGCGCAGGCGCTCCGCTTCCTCGTCCCCGGATCGGCCGCGGGTGGCGGCAGCTTCGACGCCTTCAATCGGATTGTCGCCGACCTCTGCACCTCCGGTAACCCCAAGGTACCGTACCGGTTTTTTTTTTTTTTTTTTTTTCGTTTCTCTCTTTAAAGTATCAGTCGGGTTTCTGTTTTGAGTGTTGCCCGGGTGGAGTTTGAGAGATGGGAAGGGGGTGGGATTGGATTTTGGAGCATTCTGTGTTGTGGGTCCAATTCCAATTCTTCTGGAGAAGACGGTGAAGCTGAGTTTTTGAGTTTAGTGCGCGTTCTCTGCTTTCTTTCTGAATTCTGGGTGGAGGATGGATGAAACGCCGGACAGGGTAGGACACCGTTCTGTCTATTGTTAGGAGAACCGCAGGAAATAGGGCAGAATATAGCTTTATACGTCTAGTCCCCTCTTTGGTGGAAGTGGGATGTGTGACCTGATCTCATTCACGTCTTTACACTCGTGAGCGAAAATGTCCTCATTGAAGAGTGCACAGTAGTTGATAGCTAAACAAGTACTCTATCATGTGTAACAGAACGAGCGATGAAGGTGGTCCGATGTCATATGTGGGTTTGGACATGTGGACCATGGGGTAGGGCTGAGCCGTGCCTCTTCTGCTCTGTAAAACACACTCCTCGTTAACATGGTTGGGTTAGCAAACTAGTTTGATAAAAATTCTTGGTCTTGACCCAAAACTAAAATGATCAAATAGAAATTCAGCTTGGATTGACCAGAATACATTTTTTGTTTGAACTTCCTTTTAGCAGTTTCATCCGAGGATGCCACCAAATCTACCTTGATTGGAAATGACCTACCCTTGGAAAAGTGTTCTCCATGGATTGCTTCGAAAAATGAAACCAAAAATCGCTGCATAATATATGTTATGTGAGAGGAATGATAGAGTAATTGTTGCGAGACCTTAAGAAAATATCAGCAACTAAAATTTACGTTAAATTGACAATAAGAGCTGATAACTTACCAATGGTTAGAAAGTCTTAAGAAAAAGTGAAATAATCAATACCACTTGAACATTCCGGATTTGAAATATAAGAAGTTGGAATCATTGAGAGATCATTCAAGTTCTCCCATAACAAAAAGATTATATATAGTTGATAGTGTTACCCTCTCCCTGAATGGAAGTGGTGGTTGTGATGTCGAATGAGATGGATTCGGCAGTGGAACAGTTGGCCGTGGTGATGTGGTGTTGGCAGAGGCAGTGGCCATGAGGGAAGATGTATACAGGAGGTAGTGGCAATGATGTAGGTTGTGATGGCGGCATTTCTTAAGCAAGGTTGGAATTCCATCATGAACATTTTTAAAGGTATAGCAAAAGCTTAAACAGCTGTTCGTCACCTCAGGGTAGGGGAAAGTATGAACTTATTCCATATCTTGTACCAAAAGGGCTGAGATCATCCTTACGAGAGATTTGATATTTTGCAAGCCAACTGCTACTTTTTGTCCCGATTGATGGGGAATAATCTAGAAATATCCATGTGTAATTTCTTGATACTATGTTGCTCCTGTAATCACTTCCCATGTTATCCCTCCTCCTTTAACGCACTTTGATTACTTGAAAACCGCAATAGGAGGGAGCATCATCGGCTTTAAGAAAGTATGTGGAGGAAGAAGCTCGAGAGCTAAGTGGGGAAGCTTTTGCCCGGTTTATGGATCAGTTGTATGAGCGTATATCAGCTCTTCTAGAAAGCAATGATCCTGATGAGAACTTGGGTGCTTTGAGAGTCATTGATGAGCTTATAGATGTTGCTCTTGGTGAGAATGCTTCCAAGGTTTCGAGATTCTCAAATTACATGCGAATGGTGTTCGAAGTAAAACGTGATAAGAGAATTTTGGTCCTTGCTAGTAGTGTTTTGGGCCATCTAGCGAGGGCCGGCGGAGCAATGATTGCTGATGAGATGGAGCGCCAGGTGCGTCGCTTTTCTATCTGTTAGTTGTATGCCTTTTGGCATTGTATGTAACATGGAGCTTTTATTCTTGTAGTTGAAAATTGCTCTGGAATGGCTACGCGGAGACAGAGTGGAGCATCGTCTTCTTGCAGCTGTTCTGATCTTGAAGGTAAGTGCTTCTTTATTTACGGTCATGCTAACTAGTTGTTTTTCAAGTGGAGGTTGCTCAGTTGCATCTTCCAGATTTGTCGAATTTCATCTACTTGTTTGATGGATTTTCTGCCCATCTTCTGGACCATATCAACTGCTTGGCTTGATATCTGACTGTTTTCAAATTTTAAGGATGTATACTCTCTGGTCTGGTGTAGGAAATGGCTGAGAATGCTTCAACTGTTTTCAATGTCCATGTTCCTGAATTTGTTGATGCTATCTGGGTTGCATTGAGGGATCCAGATGAGAGAATACGAGAACAGGCTGTGGAGGCATTACGTGCCTGCCTTCGTGTTATTGAGAAGAGAGAAACACGTTGGCGTGTGCAATGGTCAGTTCATTCATATGAATTTCATTTTGTTCATGATAGAGTGGGCAAATGCATTTGTTGTTGTCATTATATGTGGTACTTCAGTTATCATGGAGTACTTAAGGAGTTTTGTTTTTGAAATCGAGGGAGCATTGCTGTTGTCACATCATAAGTGTGCAAATCTGCCATACTTTTTGGGTTTTTTTACTCCATGTTTAGGAAGTTAACTGTATCAGACATCTATGATATCACTGTTGTTAGTATATAGTTCACTTTAATATAACAAATAGGTTTAATCTGTTTTATACCATCAATGTCAGTGGCTGCTTTTCTTTCCTATCAAATTACACCTCATTCTAAACATAGCTAGCTTTGTGAGGCAGATTAATGGAAGATCTGCGAACTTTAACAGAATTTAGTTATCTTGCCTATCATCTGGCTACCTATTCAACGAGTTCCCTGTTCCAGCAGAGCAAACTCCCAATGATTTTTGAACATCTAGATTTGAGACTTTAATGGGGTATTGACTCCGTCAAATCACTAATTCAGGTGTAAAGAAGCCTGATGCTCCATCTTGGCTAATGAAACAATCATTGTGGCAATTCAATAGAGATACTGTTTTCTTATGCCGTCCATATAATAGTGATTGATCCATGTTAGAGGATCATCGGTATCCTTAGCTTGAAAAAATCAAATGCTGCGTGCTCTTATATTTTTATGCTAAATTTTTTTTGTCCTCCATAGTGTTGAACTTTGATATAACTTTCTGACTTTTTATACTTTGACAGGTACTATCGCATGTTTGAGGCCACACAAGATGGCTTGGGTAGAAATGCTCCTGTTCATAGCATACATGGGTCATTACTTGCTGTTGGGGAACTTTTGAGGTTGGTAATGATGGTCCCCCTCTGCTGTAATCAGTTGTAATCTTTAAGGCAAATTGATTTTATAATTGACTTGGTTGGTTTGAAGTTTTATATCTTATAAATGTACTGCAAGTGGGATGATTTACGGCTGGATTGCCTTTTCTTAGAAAACTTGAAAGCACTTCTGTGACATGTACTCTAGATGTTTAAAAATTTAGAAATCCGTGCCCATTCTGGGAACGTGACACATATCTGGTGTTCTTACAAATAGAACATAATTTCAGAGGAACAGCATTGCTCCCTGTGGGTTATGCTAGTTTGTGAAAGTAGTGCAATCAACGAATGAAGAAGTTTGTGGCCAAGTGGAAAAGCCCCAACCGAGTTTATAATGCATGGAAATGTCACTTGCGGTGTAAAAAGTTTTTTTCTTGTGGTAAAAGTTACTTGTTCCTTCCTAATGCAGGAATACAGGTGAATTCATGATGTCGAGGTATAGAGAAGTTGCTGAAATTGTTCTTAAATATTTAGAGCACAAGGATCGGCTTGTTCGACGCAGCATAACATCATTGTTACCACGGATTGCACATTTCCTTCGCGATCGATTTGTTACACACTATTTAACGGTTTGCTAGCATCTCGTCTTGTTTGTTTTGTCTATGCGGGCTGTTTGCTAGCTCCTTATAAGGTTTCAAAATCACTTTTCCTACAGATATGCATGAAGCATATACTTGCAGTGTTACAGACACCAGCTGAACGAGCCAGTGGGTTTATAGCCCTTGGCGAGATGGCAGGTGCTCTAGATGGGGAGCTGATCGATTATTTGCCGACAATTATGTCTCACATACGTGAAGCAGTATGTATTGCCTCTTAATTTCAATTGTTGCTTATAATTCAGACATTCTGGCTGCAGCAACTTTTTTTGAAGTAAAGAGAGCTTGATTGTGGTTATATTTTTAAGTATTCGGATTATGAAAAACCACTTTCTAATTTGGGTTGGTTGTTAGACTCTGTAGACTCTGTTTGTCTGTAATTTTTTATATGCTTTTCTTTTGTAAAATTTCTTTCTTCTTTGCTTTCACAAGAAAAAAAAGAGACTTTGATCATGCAGGGTAGACCTGCATAATTAAGAGATACATGCTCCCTGTCTAGCAACGTGGAAGGATGAATACGGTTGGTGGCTGAAAGCCAATATGTCTCCAACAATGTACTGCCATGTTGGTGGAAGGATTGTTATGTTAGCATAGTTATTCTTCGGCCAAAAAAGATATTTTAGCATAGTTATTCCATTTTTGTTGGTTCTGACCATCTTGTCCATAGTGAGGGAGTGGTCTATAAATGTTGGTGAAAACATCTTAATGTCTGGTGTTTTCTGATTCATAGATTGCTCCACGGAGAGGTAGGCCTTCACTTGAGGCTCTGGCATGCGTTGGAAACATTGCCAAAGCCATGGGGCCGAAGATGGAATCTCACGTTCGTGGACTATTGGATGTTATGTTTTCAGCTGGTCTTTCTCCAACACTTGTAGAGGCTCTTGAGAAAATAACATCTAGGTACAATACAGTGGTATATCTCTTGTCCCGGGTTATTGTGGTGATTAAACATGAAGAATTTACTTTCTGTTTTTGATTTCAGTATTCCTTCTATGCTTCCTACAATACAAGTTCGGTTGCTCCGCTGCATTTCAAATGTTCTTTCCAAGTCCCATCCTCAGGCAAGGCCGACTGTCCCCATGGTTCGAGGCAACATGATGAATACTTCACAGCAGCTCTCTGAGTTCAGTGGTTCAGCTCTTGTGCAACTTGCTCTGCAGACTCTTGCCCGTTTCAATTTTAAGGTGCTAAACAGTGACTGTCACATTTGAAGCGTACATATTACATCTAATATGGCTTGATGCTGACACTATTATCTTTAGGGTCATGAGCTTCTTGAATTTGTCAAAGAATCGGTTGTTGGGTACTTGGACGACGAAGATGGAGCAACACGAAAAGATGCAGCACTATGCTGTTGCAGATTGGTTGCAAGTTCTTTCTCTGATGTGACATCCACACAATTTGGTTCGACTAGATCAAATCGAACTGGAGGAAAGCGTAGGCGACTGATTGAGGAGGTGATTTCTTGTAATTGTGTTGTGGTCGATTTCCTTTTGTCAGTTTATGTGTAAATGACGTGCATGTAGCTTCTGTACATTATGGGTGAAAAAAAAATATAGATTGTAGCAATGTGAACCTATTCAGTGTTTTAAGTCTTCTTGAGGTAGCCCATTTGGTGTTCTTGTCCATTTTCTAAGGTGGTGTTGTGTTATCATTGCTGATCTTGGATCAGTGTGTGGATGACTGCAGCAGTATGGTCGCCTTTCACCATGGCTACGGGCTGCCGCTGCTCTTTCTCCTCGCCTCTCTCTTCGAAGCTTATTATATTTTTTACTAGAAAGGGGTAATACTACTCGGTTATTACTTCTTTAGGTCGGCTTATTTTTTTTCCAGGATGTATCCAGTTTATAACCCGTTCGATGACAAAACCAAAAGCATGGATAGGATAAAAAGTATCCTATTTAGTTCCCAAATGTAGCCTATGGGGTATAATAGGGTATTTGCATTGTTTTGGGACCAGGGGAAAGCATATCTTTTGTGCACATCATCATGCTTTATAATTGCGGTTTCCAGGAATTACCCTAGGTATTTATGATATTATGTGATTAGTATTGCACTGGAGATCATACTTCTACCCGTTTTTCCTCTGTAAAAAACAAATTTTGTTGAGTGGCACTGGGGGAGTGTCAAACCCTTTGCAGAAATCAATTACAAGTCAAGTTGTTCAACATGTCTAACTTATGAACCTCTACCAATCTAGTCTGTCAATCAAACAAAGTTAATGCAAAAGCTCCATGAGTCCTTTATATTTGCAAAATCATCTTCCACACCCTCAAAAACTCTCTCGTTCCTCCACCTTTACACTGACCAAAAAGTAGCAAGCAGAATCATTTGTGGTCCTCTGCTCGAATTTTCCCTTCCTCTTATCTTGGGACTCTTCCATGAAACTAAGTATTAAGATGGCTAATCATGGAATCTGTGTTGCATTGACCCACTACAATGACTGATCCTTGTTACAGCTTGTTGAGAAACTCCTCATCGCTGCTGTTGCGGATGCTGATGTAACTGTTAGGCGGTCCATCTTCTACTCCTTGCATGTGAATAGAGGATTTGATGAGTATTTAGCACAGGCAGATAGTCTCAGTGCAGTTTTTGCTGCTTTAAATGATGAGGTACTCTCTCTCTAATTCCTTCATTTATTTCTTCTTTCCAAAGGATGTTGTGAATTTGAAAATAGTAATGTATACCTGCATGCACACAAGCAGACATTCACAGTCATGCAAACACAGGTGCACGTGTGTTAACACCTCCAAAGCCCAGATGCTTTTTGTGGTTAACTAACTAGGTTAGTAACTTGGATCATGATCACTGCCCTATCCACAAGCCTCTATATTTATTTCGAGAACCTGAAAAGATTTGGTAAAGGACCAATAGAGAAAATGGAATGATTTATTTGTTTGACAAGGTCCCAATTGTTAAGGGTATATGGACGAAGAAAATAGATAAGCCTCAATAGATCATGAACTTCTGAATAGCGAACTGTTTGCTGTTTGTGATGTGCCCCTTCTGGAGCTGTTTGGGTGTTTTAGTTTTGAGAAGCAGTTCTTTGAGAAGCGAACCGTCATAGAATTTTGCACTTTTCCAAAATCATTAGAAATTTACATAAGGGAGGATGAAAATTTGAAGAAGCCTTACATTTATCATGATGTTAATTAAGTCTACACCTTTTTTCTAATTTTTTTTTTGGTCGGATCCTATTACCTAATTGAATTCAATAGTTTTGTCCGCTATAATCAAATAATCTTTCCCATAATGCCAACCCTTTTATCTATAAGATTGACAGGCCAATGTCCCGGAATGTTGTAGCATAGATTAGCTGGAAATAGTACAGTTACATTGTTTTTTTTTCCTAGTGGAAGTTATCTATGACCTTTGCAGTGGCAAAGTTATCTGAGTTTATTAAAAGTAAAATCAATGCACCTTGATGCAGAGTGGGAATGACAGCTGTCTTCGAGATATGGCTGTATGGTGACTTCTTTTGTTTCCTCTCTGTTAGTTACTGGTGCCTGTTTGTATGTCTCAAATTAATGCTGCTCTTGCCAGTTAATGAAACTACAGACTAACGATGTAGATCTTATCACAGTCTCAATCTTTTATAGCAAAAATCTGCATTTTCTTTTTGCAGATTCCTGTGTCATTACTCTTAGCTTATATTTTGTAACTAAGTCCTTTTTTGCATATTTTGTCCAATGTTGGGTATTCATTACCTTTTGCTGATGTATTGCACACCTTTTGGAAGGATTTTGATGTTCGGGAATATGCTATCTCAGTAGCTGGGAGGTTATCTGAGAAGAACCCTGCCTATGTCCTTCCAGCTCTTCGTCGCCATCTCATACAGTTGCTGACATATCTAGAGCAAAGGTTGTGTGAAATGTTCTTTTAAGTTTGTCTTTAAATACTGGCAGGTGGTTTAACAAATAAATATAACTGTTAATCTGTTGGTGGTTTGAACTACACTTTTCTTGACAAGTCTTCTTTCACTGATGCTAGAAATAGAATTCGGGTGCTTTTAAGCCAAGCTATTTGCTAAGATGCCCCTTCTCTGTCAGCAGTGCAGATAGCAAATGCAGAGAAGAAAGCGCGAAGTTACTTGGTTGCTTAATACGAAATTGCGAACGACTTATACTCCCATATGTGGCTCCAATTCACAAGGTTTTACTGATAATATGATGATTGTAGCCATATTCAAGTGTTTATTTCCTGTATTTATTGAGTGAATTCCAAATTCCAGGCACTTGTTGCAAGGCTTGTGGACAGCTCCATGGGCAATGCTAATATAGGCATTGTAAGCGGAGTTCTTGTAACTGTGGGGGATCTTGCTAGAGTGGTGAGTTAAATATTATTTTAACTGTTCTGATACTGTGTGGAAATTCTAATATACTCTTAAAAAGATAAGCATAGAATTTTAAGTTAAGAATATCTATGAATATCAACTTTCAATGTCAAAACTAATTTATCATCTAAATATAGAACTTAATTTGATATTTATGATTCTCAATTTCAACACAAAACAAATTTATTCAGCATATACGGCCAATATAAAACAAATTGTACTGATCTTAAGTTGCTATCAAGTAGGATTGGAATGCCTCAGAAGTCCTGGTGAACTTGATTCTGCTTAAAGTCCAGACCATCTGTTAGGTTTTTGATAATGGAATGTAAGACTGAGGATCATGTATGACCAACTAAGATAGTTTTGGGCCCGGATGCAAGCTTGTCATTGGCTTGGTTCCATCTACAGTCACTTCTTTACTCTTGCCAGTTCTTGGGGTTCCTTTTATTTCACAAGATCTGAAGATGGAAATATTGTTGTGCTGAATGCATGAATTCTTTTTTTAGAGGCTGTTGAGGTTTCCTTTTTTTGGTTTAGTTAGCAGCAATGTCTTGTCCGCTGGTTCTCCCTCTTTTAAAGAAATTTCTTTTCCATGGTCTATGTTGATTTCAACAACGAGGATTGTTGTTTTTTCATGGATGCAAATGTAATGATACATTATAGAGGTATATTTCCTAGGTTTTCAATTTGATTATTTTCATTTTCTACTGAGTCTGCTGACATCCCTTTTTAACTACATGGTTTGCAGATTAGGTTCCTTATAGAATGGCTCGTAGGTGGATGAGGTATTGAAAGAGTTGGTTGTGTCCCAACAATTTTTGTTGGAAAACAATTGAGGACTAGAACCCATATGCTTGGAGATCCAATTAAGTAGGAAATCTCCATTGCTAGACCTTTAAGAAGCTCTGATGGTTATGCATTCACATCTCTATCATTTGAAAACCTCAAGGATGTCTTATTTTATGAGCCCTGTCTTGTCTAAGTTCTTTATTTTATGGTGCCATGAGGGACCTTTCATACTCTTTTATGCTTTTTAACTTTATTTGTAGTGTAGCACTGGCACCACTAGCAAATGTTCTGTTTTCTTCAAAACATTAAAATCTTGGTCATGGTGTTTGTTCAGGGTGGTTTTGCAATGCGACAATATATCCCAGATCTAATGCCTTTAATTGTGGATGCTCTATTGGATGGAGCTGCAGTCACAAAAAGAGAAGTGGCAGTGTCCACTCTGGGTCAGGTTGTACAGAGCACTGGGTATGTCGCATGTTTCTTATGTTATACAATTTCTTTAAGGATTTGCTTAAGAATCATTGCCATTGTGACTTTGTTTGATACACAGGATTTGTTGAGATCAAGACATGTGTCCACTACCATGTTAACCTATGAGTACATATATCATAATATCAAGAGTGCTTGTGTAAAGAAAAAGCTACACTGGCAGCTTATGGCATAAAATTCTTTGTCATTTTCTTATAAAAAAGACATGATGGATGCATTTTGATTCTGTTTTCTTTTGACACTCAAGGCTGTTAAAAACTTTATAATGTAAATTAACATTCATTTTTTCCCTTCTTTTTCCTGGCTTTAAATGCCACTCAAGCTGACTGGTCCAGTTAATGCTAACGTGGTAGTCCTTGTTAGCATTTTTATTCATATTTTGCTTGGAAGGACCACCAAAAACAATGAAGGTTAGTAGTTTAGGGACCCGATTGAAGAAATAAATTCAGGGATTTAATTGAACAGTTTGCAAAAGTTTATTGATTATGAGTGCCTTTATTTCTTGTCTGTGTTAGCATTGCCTTGGTGCCGTATCAATTAAGTTCTCTTTGTTTATGGGGAAATTGGGTCCATTTTTTGAATGTGAATCATAAAAAGTTCTAAAATGGCTTGTAGAGAAACCTATATCCCAATATAGCATTGTTTTCAGGAAACTGTGAAATAATGCGGTAATGTTTGGTATTACGACATATGCCGAATCAGTACACCATCCAAGGCTCTTGTTTGGTTTAGGGGAAATATGCCTAATCTCCATCTTAATCTTTCCATTTAGCTCTGATAAAGTTGAAATCTCAAAAGTATTGTTATTTTTTTCTTGAGCAACACTTTTTGGTGAAATAGGAATACTTGTTCATATTTTCTTTAAATAAAATAGGGTGATGATAAAGGTGGTCTTATAATCCAGATCCTATATATGCAATATTGTCGAATTGCAAAATTTTCATTTTATAGAACTCTAGCAGAGAAAAATAAGATGAAAGAGAAGGATGGTCAAGTCTATCTTCAATGGTTAGCATGGTTGTGGGAGAATCCGAGTGTCTAAATGTTACACTTGATTGGAACTTTTCCACAAGTTTTACCAAATTGAAGAATTGTTACTAAATTTTGGTGAGTAGTTTGCTTCGCACTTGAAGTCAAAGCGTTCTGTATTTCCGTTGATTTTAATTGTATAATTCAAATTATGAATCCTGTATTTTGAATAACCCATGGGATTATGGTAGAAAATGTTTTCTAGAAATTAAAATAAATTATTGTTGTGCTCTCCTTGATTAGTTTGATGTATTTGTATTTGTGGGTTCACGGAGCTGTAAAAAGTTGCTCCATGTCAATTTATCCAAAGATTGTTCCGTCCCATGGTGAACATGGCAATAAGTACTTTGCAATTTGCATTTGGGAACATTACAGAAGATATAGTTGAGTAATTTATTATGATAGAATTCCATGCCACCATGGGGTCCTTGGTTCACTTCCTTATGTCAGCTGGGATCATACTTTAGTGGTGTATGTCTCGTCTTTGTTCAATTCCTTTCCATATGTGGGATTAATGGCTACTTTCAAAGAAAATGAGTTTGTGTTTTGTGAGAGTAACTGTAATGCATGTAAACCTTCAGAATGTTTTGATATTTGATCTTTGCAGGTATGTGATAACTCCTTACAATGAGTATCCTCCGCTACTTGGCTTACTCTTGAAATTGCTGAATGGCGAATTAGCATGGTCTACCAGGCGTGAAGTTCTTAAGGTATATGAGTTGAAACTTCTTGTTCATTGATGCCTACTTGTATACTGGGATGTTTAAGTATCAATGCGATTGAAATTTCTCCTGTGCTTTTATCAGGTTCTTGGGATTATGGGTGCTTTGGATCCCCACATGCATAAACGAAATCAGCTCATGTTGCCTGGTTCACATGGAGAAGTTGCTCGTGCTGCTGTTGATTCAGGCCAGCACATTCAGACCATGGATGAAGTACCCATGGATCTTTGGCCATCTTTTGCTACATCAGAGGAATATTATTCTACGGTAGGATATTGACCTTAGAAAAGTCACTCTGTTGTGCCAAATATCAAATTCTTTATATATGGGGATTAGAGATTTCACTGATCTTTGTTAACGATGCAAAGTTCATGTATGTTTATCTCTTTTTATAAACGACTCCAGGTGGCGATAAATTCTCTGATGCGGATTCTTAGGGATCCCTCCCTCTCTAGTCACCACCATAAAGTGGTTGGTTCACTTATGTTCATTTTTAAGGTTTGTGATTTATTTGGAATTTTCGTTAATCTCCAACTGTTGTGTGTATATAATCTCTCTCTCTGAAACTTAATCGACTCCTTTTCTTGCAAGATCAGTCGATGGGTCTTGGTTGTGTTCCATACTTGCCAAAGGTAAGTCATCAGGAAGAAGGGGGAAGGGAGATGAGGGGGGAAAGGTGAATTTGGCTATACTTTTCACACTTCTTGTTGAGTGTCGTTTTTAACTGCAGGTTTTACCTGATCTCTTTCACATAGTTCGAATATGTGATGATACACTGAAGGACTTCATAACATGGAAGCTTGGAACTCTCGTATCCATCGTCCGGCAGGTGAGTTTTATGTGAAAACTTTAATGGCATCATTTTATTGGGCTCCTATGAAGGTTTTTATGGGGAAGATTATGTGGCTCATGCAGCACATTCGCAAATATCGGCAAGAATTGCTTTCGTTAATCTCCGAACTGTGGTCATCTCTGAGCTTGCCAACTGCCAATCGTCCTCCACTTGGCCATCCAGTGAGCTTCTCTCTCTCTCTCTATATATATATGTATATTTGTGTATATATATATGTACATACGTACGTATATTCATATTTATACATAATCTTGTAACATGTCGTATGTGTGGACTGATTTTCTGCCAAAATATTCTTAGGTTCTGCATCTGGTTGAACAGCTGTGCTTGGCTCTCAATGATGAATTCAGAACATATCTTCCTGATATACTTCCATGTTGTATTCAAGTCCTTAGCGATGCAGAACGGTGCAACGACTACACATATGTTCTTGATATCCTTCATACCCTTGAAGTCTTTGGTGGTTCGTACTATTATACTCTTCCGATGTTAAGTTTGGGTAAAATTAAGAGAATCAGATGAGAATCTTGTCGGATTAAAGCAGTTTGCATTGTAATCTTTTGTCCCATTTTATCTGCTCTATTTTCCCGATCTTCTATAGAGTTAGTCTATCTCGTACATTCATGTTGTCATTGAACAAGCATGTTCAAGAAAGAAGTTGAGAGAAGGAAGGATGGATGGAGGAATATTGGAATACTTGCATGATGAAGAGTAAGTGGTCTGGAAGAGATCAGTGGTAGTAGAACTAATGAGATAGTACTGGAATTTGTATTAATGTATAGATCTGATTTGAAAATTGAAGTCCTTTCTCATTTGGAACTTTGGGGAAGTGGGACTGTTCTTGCGTTAAGTTATTAGTACTGGCAAGTATCCACTCATTTGAATCTTTGAGTGAAGATACTTTCGCTATTTTGATATATGGAAGCATTATCACCCATAGAGCGACAAATTCATTACTCTTAAACAAATGCAGGGACCTTGGATGAGCACATGCATCTCCTTCTTCCAGCACTCATTCGATTGTTTAAAGAAGATGCTCCAGTAGACAAACGACGTGCTGCCATTAAAACTTTAACCAGATTAATCCCTCGAGTTCAGGTAGGCAGTTCAATTTCTCATGAGTTAAGCTGGTAATATGTGGGATCCTGTTAATGCCACAACACCTGTCAAGGATAGGACAATACGACTTTAAAATAAAGCTGAGCGCCTCTTATTGAAGGACTAAAATTGTGGAACTAACCAATACCAAAAAAAAAAAAATTGTGGAACTAACTTTCAATGGAAACTATCTGTTATGTATATTGTTGGTTTTAATTTTGATGGGAATCAATCACGTGAAGAGTTATTTTGTTGGTGATATATAAATCTCTCACTCAAGCATATTGACTTAAAAATACATCCTCTTTGAGGTAGAGATCAGATAATAGGTTTCAGCTCCTTTGATTTGGATTTCCTTTGCATGTGGTAAAGATTTATGACCTTGAGAGTTGCTGCCGTTTTCCACTGTATGAATGAATCTGGTGGATACGAACTTTCCACCTAAAAACATAGCAAGTGTCATGACATTTTCAGTCTTCAATCCTGGTCATTTTTCTTAGAGGCAGACTTGACTAACTTTGGACTCCTCATTGGTCCAAAATGACATGGCAAACTGTTGAATGGGTAAAATTTATAATGTCACTTCACACCAAAAAGGAGAGCATTCTTATCCTATCTCTGAATCTCTGTCTGAAGTTGTGATAGTGACATTGCTACTGTGTCAGGAAAGGTGGTTGTTTCACGTGTTGAGTACTTCATTCTGTCAAATGAAAATCAAAGTTCTTCTGTTTCTTTTTACTCGATGGCGACTATAATATATGGAAGTGGAGTTGAATATAATTGTTGGAGAATGGAAAAGGAAAGTATTTTTGGACGAGAGGGGAAGGATTGGTGGATGCCACTTGTTATGTTTGTTAATTTAATGCATTTAAATCTATGAAATAGATATAGATGATCAGGTTTTGGGAGCACACAGAACCTTCATCTTTCTTTCTATTCTTGCTAATAGTTAGTTCTTTGTTCTATTTTTCACCAATCTATTGTTTTGGGTGATTCTGTTTTGACTCTTATATGCACCCTTTCTTGTTATCAGGTTACTGGTCATATATCTTCGCTAGTCCATCACTTGAAGCTGGTTTTGGATGGGTTAGTTTGTTCCTAAGTTTTGAAATTATATCTAAAAGAAGTAGAACAATGTCTTCTTGCATGGCCTGAATGTTGTATTTGTTTATGCAGCACATTTTCTTTTAATTATATCTTTCTATTGTATTGCCGGCTATCATTTTTCACTTCTTTTTGTTTGGGTTCAAGTTGAAAGTTAAATATTTTCTGTTGACTGTCTTTTATTTTAAAAAGAATACAGAAAATTAGGTATACCTTTTTTTTTATCTTTGTTGATTCATTAAAAATGTTCTTACCTGTTTATGTTCAACTTGCAGAAAAATTGATGAGCTCAGGAACGATGCTGTAGATGCACTTTGTTGTCTTGCTTATGCCCTTGGGGAGGATTTCACCATCTTCATACCATCGATACACAAACTTCTTTTAAAATATCGATTGAGGGTCCTCTTTCTAACTAATAAATTCCTTACAGATTCATCATGTTGCTTTTTGTTGATTCTTATATGACGGTGGCTCAATCTATTTTCAGCATAAGGAATTTGAGGAGATTGAAGGTCGTGTCCATAGACGTGAACCACTGATCTCAGGAAGCACGACTGCTCAAAAACTAAGTCGACGGCTTGCTGTAGAAGTAATCAGTGACCCATTGAATGATGCGGAGAATGATCCATATGAAGATGGGTCTGATGTGCAAAAAGAGCATAGAGTTCATCAGGTATTCTTTACTCTCACTATTAATTAAAAGTTGTTTTTGGGGCTTCACCTCGACAGTAAGAAGCAGGCCAAGTAAGTATGGTTTCTTTGAAAGTACTCTCGCGTCTTTTGTGTGGGATGCATGGACTATTTAAGTTTGAGGGATACGTAATTTTAGCTGGAGTGTTAGATTGAGGAAGATGGAAATATAAAATTGGGTAAGGTGCTTCTTACCCACGAATTGTACATTGTTATATGGTTACACTACAAGTTGTGAAATCATCTGGAATTGTTCTTTCGTAATTAAATGTTGTTAGTGGGCAAATCATGCGATACCCACTATAGAAGTTAATGAGTCATGGAATAGCAAAATATCACGTGAGGTTTTGTGAGAAATTTGTGATTTGTAGTTTGAATCTACCCCATCTATTTTCTTGATAAGTTCTAACTAAAGAAAATTTCTCTAGAACATCAGGTATTTATTAGACTCACAGATTAAAAGAAACCTAAAGACACACTCTTTTTGTCTAATCGGGAGCTTTCTCCTATCCTAAATTTCTATATATAGTTGCAAACTAGCTTGGTGCTTAATTAATACAAAACTCCTAGGCTCTTAGCATAACTGCGCTGAGAGCTGTATTCCTTCATGCATAGAGAAGTATCGTTACATGGTATATTCTCTTTCTCATGCATGGACTCGTGCCTGTATACCTTTCATTTAATTTTGCTAGCCATATCGTGAAACTCTTTTTTGACTGAAAGTTTTGGAATTGCACAATTGAAATACTGATTTTTTTTTTACAAAACCAGAAAAATAATGATTTCTGAAAGGTTACTTATTAAATACCTAATTGCAGTTTCTCTGTCTCTCTGTTCAAGTTCTGATTCAAAGTGGATAATTATCAGTCGGGGTAGTGCTTGTTGATGTCAGTATGCGTTCTCTGTGTAATCCTTTTAAGCTACTCTAGATGTGTAGAAGCTGCGCAGGATAGGTTGGTATTGGAGCTTTTCTGGTTAGAGAAACCTCTTAACTTGGCAGGTATTTGTGGCATCAATTAGTAATAATGATTATAATTTGGTTTTGATCATTTCTGCCAAATATAGTTTTTGGTATCTAAAGAAACTTAGAAGCAGTTTAACCTTTTATCTACTGTCAGGGTTTGGTCCTTGTTTTGTATGATATGTTTTTATCTATGTTTATGGTTTACTCGTCTAGGCTTGCTGATATTCGGTACTTAGATTTTGATAGAAGAGCATCCATCTTTAATCAATTTTAGCCTTTTGGTCGTTGTTCTCATTTTTGCATTCCGCTTTTGCCTTTTGCTTATTCTAGCTTCTGTTTGTGTGGTTCTGGAGAATGCATAACTTGAATTCACCTTCACACAATGCTTACAATTTCTATCATTTTTCAATGACATGGTAAGAGTTTTTTTAAACAACTTAAAAATCACTATTAAAGGTCAATGTTGGTCGTCTACTTGCTGCTGGGGAGGCTTCTCAACGCAGTACTAGAGAAGATTGGGCTGAGTGGATGCGGCACTTTAGCATTGAGCTCTTGAAACAATCTCCATCTCCAGCTCTGCGAACATGTGCAAGATTGGCACAGTTGCAGGTGGGGTTAACATTTCTCATCTCACACTTTCTTGTTTTGGCATGAGGATCTAACCAAATGATCTTCAGCCCTTTGTTGGAAGGGAGTTATTCGCAGCTGGTTTTGTGAGCTGTTGGACACAGCTGAGTGAATCTAGTCAGAAGCACTTGGTTCGGAATTTAGAGATGGCATTTTCTGCTCCAAATATTCCTCCTGAAATTCTTGCAACACTTCTTAACTTGGTATGTCTGTAATTTATGAGCTGCGTGCTTGAGTCAATCTGACTGTTAATTTGGTTTATGCTTTGACTTGTATTCTTTCAGAAAATTTGTCTACATTTTCCATCCAGCAATGTTTATACATTTATTGATAATGAAAGCTGATAGTGGAGTTTCTTCATTTTATTTATTTTTTGGCCCATTTCAATTCAATTTGAAATATTTGAGGCAATATCTGCAGGCTGAGTTCATGGAACATGATGAGAAGCCCCTTCCTATTGACATCCGACTCCTTGGTGCTCTTGCAGAGAAGGTATTGTTGATGCATTCCTGTTGAGAAAGTGTTCTTCATGTTAACTTAAGCAATATCCGAGGCCATGTCTAGAGCGTATCTTGGATTTTGTATATAGGATTAGCCACAGGCCCATATATTATATGAAGAGGATTGAAACATTTTAAATGTCATGGGTAGGCAGATTCGGAAATCCTAATCTCCATCTTCCGATTGCTTCTGACACCTTGCTGTTAGTGTTGCAGCATCAATTCTGGTTTTACTTGATTGAATCACTCGTTTTTTTGTCGATGTAATGTTGCAGTTTCGTGCTTTTGCAAAGGCACTGCATTACAAAGAAATGGAGTTTGAAGGTACACGCTCCAAGAAGATGGATGCTGACCCGGGTGCTGTAGTTGAAGCTCTAATACATATAAATAATCAGCTACACCAACATGAGGTCCGCTTTTCATTATTTATGCTTGTTGACAATTTACATACCATTCTTGAAATTGATTATGTCTGCTCTCAGACTTTCATTACATGATCATTGTTCTAATGATAAATGATTATTACTCTTAGGCGGCAGTTGGAATACTAACCTATGCCCAGCAAAATCTGGAGGTGCAACTGAAGGAGTCATGGTAATGTTGAGTTTGACTATTCAATTGGATTTGACATTTTTAGTGTGTGTGTGTGTGTGTGTGTGTGTGTGTGTGTGTGTGTCTAGCTTTTAATCATGGTTTTAGCTTTTGACTGTAGCCATCGCTTTTGGTGCATAGCATGTAATGTCTATTTTAAATTTAATAATTGCTTTGTTTAAATAATTATGATATTGAACATCTCAAATATTAAAAATATATACAAATATTTGATTTATAGCCATTTAAATTTTCTTATGTATGCTTTCTAACTAAACCGCATAAGTGAAAAGCTAGTAAGTAGGTAACCCGACTTCTGGCTTCTATGCCAAAATCCCTAGGTTTGAGAAAATATTGTACAAGCATCATAGGCCCAAATCATCAAATAATGCAGTGTATAATTAATAGTCGTAGTGTGCCTTCCATATGCAACGACTTCTGCAACTTCCTCCACTTTCTTTGTGATTTTGAAGTTTGAACATTGACCTGCTACACACTCGGATGGCTAGCTGTAATTGGTATTGTTACACCACATAGATTGATGACATGATGTATAATGCTAACTCAATTTATTTTGTACATACTTTCTATGTCAATATGCCAAAGGGTAGATCTTACCCGACCCATTGATGTGAATGCTTATATAGGCCTGTCTTTTCAGGTATGAGAAACTGCAGCGATGGGATGATGCTCTGAAGGCATATACTCTCAAGGCATCTCAGGCGTCTAGTCCACATCTGGTTTTAGATGCTACATTAGGTTAGTGATTGTGCGTGTACATTTAGTTGTTGTGGTAGCAAGTCTAACGTATTATACCTGTAATCTTTGGAAGAATTGGTTAGTGATGAAATTGACTGATTTTCATGTTGTAGAGATTTTTTCATAGTCCATTTTACCGTAGGTCTTCCTGGAAATGAACCATCTCCCCACTATAGAGTCATGTTTTCGGGATGAACTTCAAGAGCTTGCATGAGACGTGTAGATGTACACCAGTCTTTGGATGGTCTAGATTGTGTTTATTCACTACTTTGAAATCAGAATGATTGACCCTGCACAAGTGTGGCCACACAACTGATGTGGCAGGAAAGGTTTTACACTGATGAAGTGTGGGATCAAAAGTGGGTAGCACTTGCAAATGTTAATACTCATAAGAGATGTTGAAATGCTTGGTGCTTGGTCGAGTCGATTTATAACTTTAACCATTTCTCATATTAGTTGCTTTTCTTTATCCAGTCTCACTTGGAGTTTACCCTGTTGCCTGAAGTCTTTAGTTACTGCCACATGTATAATGTCGCAGTGACCTTTTTTTGAGTAGAATGATACTTCGTCGATTGACAATTTGGATCAAATTGAATGTGTCCTATCTTTTACAAATTGAGTATTGCCATTTAGCAGGTGCTTGAGTTGGGTTCTCTTGTTTGCTAGATGTGTATAGATATTTAAAAAGTGTATTTGTCAGAACTTTTCGGCCCCTTGTTCCTAGCTCTATCCACATGATATTTCAGGCCGGATGCGATGTCTTGCGGCTTTAGCTAGATGGGAAGAACTCAACAATTTATGTAAGGAATATTGGACCCCAGCCGAGCCAGCTGCCCGTCTAGAAATGGCACCGATGGTTAGGCTGTTCTTTATATCACTGCTTCTCTTCTTCCTTGTTACGTATTTTTAATTTGTTCTGTTACTCATAGGCTGCTAGTGCTGCTTGGAACATGGGAGAGTGGGATCAGATGGCGGAGTATGTTAATAGACTGGATGATGGTGATGAAACTAAGTTTCGGGGTTTAGGAAACTCTGCTGCTGGTGGTGATGGCAGTAGCAATGGCACATTCTATAGGGCTGTTTTACTTGTGCGCAGAGGGAAGGTAGTTTGCTGTGCACTAATGTATCAATTGTTTAGATGTATTCAGCATTGACCTCCTCTTGTACCTTGCAGTATGATGAGGCACGTGAATATGTTGAGAGGGCCAGAAAGTGCTTGGCAACTGAGCTTGCTGCTTTGGTAAGTTTCCTGTCTTAAGAGCTCAATCTTTTTTAGTGAAATCTCCTCAATCGAAGTTTGTACAAACAATTGCTGCTGCACTTCTTTCTCATGCTTATGTTCCGTCATACTGGCCACCCCTTTTTCTCTTGTATACTCCGGTTATTAGAAGTAAAACTAATCTCTTTTGTGATTTTTATCGATATTAAGACTATGCTAGAAATCAAATGAGTAAGTAACATTTCACTAATAGGCATTAAGGTTTCCTACACCTTGAAAGAATGCATCCAAGAAATTTACAAAAATAACAAAAGACAGCACGATGTATGATATTTTTTAGCACCATAGCAGCGGTTTATAATGGTCGCAGGGTCCACCTTTCCTGTTACGTAACGGCCTTTACGGACTGATTTGTAATTCCTTGGTTGTAAATGCTCACTATAGCATTTGGATCTGCATTTTGCATTTTACAATTTTTTGATGGCACTGGGTAGACCTCCTTAAAATTCAGGTTGTCAGGACACATGGCACTTATGTTAGATGATAAATGAAACATCAAGTATGTAAGTAAACTTTGTTGATGGATTCTTTCTTGACCTCCTTTGTGGCCTTGGGTGATCACGAGTCTAAATCTCTCCTTATGCCAGGAAGCGGTATCTGTTGCAAATGGTAAATAGGAAGAGAGTTTTTGAACACATTGGTGATGAAACTTATATCTTGCTTCTTGCTAATTATCTGTAGTCTCTTTGTTAACTTTGGTAAAATCTTCCTCGATTTAGACCATAGGAGCTTGTTTTGGTTGTATGTTCATATAAAGTAGTTTCAGTTTGAAACAAATTTTTATTTGTTGATACCTGCTTAGGTCTTGGAGAGCTACGATCGTGCTTACAGCAACATGGTCCGTGTTCAGCAGCTTCTGGAACTGGAAGAGGTTTAACCTGATCTCATCATCTACAACAGTTGATGTTGGTATATGTGATCAAGGAAGTTACTGCTTTTCTTACATATTCAATAATCTTGACAGGTCATCGATTACTCTACTCTTCCTTTGGGAAACCATGTCGCTGAAGGACGGCGAGCCCTTATTCGGAATATGTGGACTGAGCGCATTAAAGGAGTGAAAAGAAATGTTGAGGTAGACTATGGGATGGGTCACTAGGTTTATAATTCTATCGTAATCAACTCATGCATCTATAACCATTTAAACAATTCTCTTGCCTTATAGGGGGGTAAAATAAAAAAGTTGTGGTACTAAGAAGAGTCGAAATTGAACTGATTAAATGTTTCCCGTATTTTCTCATATTAACATCTGATGGGATCATATCTCCGAATGGATGGACTTTTTTTTTTGTTTTTTTGGTTGGACAAATGGATGGACTTTAGGCTCTAACTTATTTGACTTTTTTAATGTGACATTTTAATCTTATTATCCATCTCTCTGGGATTGACCTGTTTAAACTTTTTTGCGTTTACCTTGCAAATTATAGCAAACTTTGTATTCTTGTTGCTAGAAGTTAAATGGCTATCTGTTTGTTTTAGAGTTTAACATGTGAACTATTTTACTTCTGTTCTGGTGAATTCTTTCATCTCTCACTTCTTCCTGATACTTAATTGACAGGTCTGGCAAGGCCTGTTGGCCGTTAGAGCCCTTGTTCTACCACCGGCAGAAGATATTGAAACGTGGCTCAAATTTTCTTCTCTTTGTAGAAAAAGTAATCGAATTAGTCAGGCTAGATCTACCTTAATTAAGCTCTTGCAGGTGAGTGGGGTATCTTTACAGCAGTGAAAGAAAAGAGGCATGCAGATGTTAAGTAGTTTATAATGATCTGACATGTTTGGTATAAACAAGCAGTTTGACCCTGAAACATCTGAGAATGTGGGATACCGTGGTCCTCCACAAGTAATGCTGGCATACTTGAAGTACCAGTGGTCTCTTGGCGAGGATATTAAGCGGAAAGATGCGTTTTTTAGGCTTCAGGTCCAATGATTTACTCTATTTATGGAATCATGTGCAACTGTATCACATAAGTGCCCTTTTTGATTTCCTTGCTGTGTTTTTTAATGGGCAAAAATTTAATTTTACAGAATTTGGCTGAAGAGCTGTCAAGTGCAACAAATCTTCAGGCAATTTCTCCAATAGGTCTAACAAGCAGTAAAGGTCCAAGTGCTCGACTGCTCGCACGTGTATATCTCACACTTGGTTCCTGGCAGTGGGCGCTTTCTCCTGGTTTAGATGAAGAAACTATAAAAGGTAGTCCTTGTTTGTTGGTCCATAGTGCCGAGATCTTTTGGACCATTATGTAATGAGCTCCTTTGCTTGCAGAAATTCTCAATGCATTTGGAAATGCCACTCAATGTGAACCAAAGTGGGCAAAAGCATGGCATAAATGGGCATTGTTCAATACTGCCGTGATGTCGCATTATACTTTAAGAGGTTATCCCAATGTCGCTGCCCGAATTCGTCGTACAAGCAGTAACTGGATATTTTCATTCGATTGCCTGTGGGGCTAACGCAAAAGGTGGTGATGATAGTTTGAAGGTAACAAAGTCAATCTCACTTATAAAGTATTCTACAAATGCTGTCTTCAGTAGTCTTTATGCCCTGATGTGATGCAAGATGGCTTTACCTCTGTTCAAGAGAAACCGTATTTGTGACATTTGTGGTCAGGATGAAGATAAATATTCTGAGGGAGGGAGGGTGGGAGGTGTTCTTGTGGTGAAGGGGGACGGGATAGCTTTACTTTATTGTGCAATAGCAGTAGTCAAAAGTCTTCCTACAGCATGGACAAGTAAAAAATTATGACCGGAAGTGTTAATTGGTGTGTTCTTGTGTTGAAGGGGGAGGGGATAGCTTTACTTTATTGTGCAATAGCAGTTGTCAAAAGTTTTCCTACAGCATGCACAAGTATTAAATGATGACCGGAAGTGTTAATTGGTAGACTTTAACCCTGCTTATAATTTCTCAAGTGGCTGCCTAGTTATATCCTTTACTTCCTGTATATGTTTGTTGGTTGCGCTCATCCTGTTGAAAGCAACTATAAGAATGTCCAAACACATACTGCCTTTCTGCAAAGTACCTTGCTTTCTTTTGTGAGCATGTGTGCGCAGGTGAATAAATATACGGAAGGAATCATATCTACTGTTGATTTGTTAGTCTAAGTGAGTCCTGTAATGCGGGGGTTTGTAACAAGATGATTCCTTCTACAATCCTGTGAGATTCTCCACCTAAACAAAGTATCTGGGTACCTTCTAGTGTGGCTTCCTGAGTTCAATATGATGCAGTTAAAAGAAAGTTGTTCAATCGTAAGCACCTCATGAATGGTTTTACTCTTTGAAGATCATACTTGTTGTTTGGCACAGAGATTACCAAAACATAATTGTTTTCTCATCATACCACTACCCACAGTTGCCTAATTCCATTTTACTTCAGGATATACTTCGTCTTCTCACACTGTGGTTCAACCATGGAGCTACTATAGAAGTTCAAATGGCCCTGCAGAAAGGACTCACTCTTGTAAAAATCAACACATGGCTGGTCGTGCTGCCACAAATAATTGCCAGAATTCATTCAAACAACCGTGCTGTTAGGGAGCTTATCCAAACACTTTTAATTCGTATTGGACAACGTCATCCACAGGTTTGCATTGAGGCTTCCAAAGCCTGCTGTAAACTCTATCTCTCGTTCTTTTCTGCTTGTGCTTAATGGATCAATGACCTTCTAGAATTCCATTTTCCAATCCCTCTATTACATGCTGGATTAAGTTGCCTTGTATTTCTCTTTTTAATATGACTAAGAAACATATATATCCCCCTAAGAATGATGTTGGAGGTGATGTATGCAGTTTAATGCACTTTGGCTTGAACACTCACTTGTTTCAATCTCTTTATGTGTTGTCCTTTTCTGCCATGTGGGGTCTTCTTTCCATTGAAGTATTTTAGTTTTCTCTCTAGGCACTCATGTGCCCTCTTCTAGTGGCGTGCAAATCGATAAGCAATTTACGAAGAGCTGCTGCTCAGGAAGTTGTTGAGAGAGTACGGCAGCACAGTGGTGCACTTGTAAAGCAGGTGAAAAGTGCGTGAACCCTGTAGATTATTGATTTGCAAGTTGCTTGCGCTGATCTTGAGGTAAACCCTTTTGACAGGCACAACTTGTGTCGACGGAGCTCATCAGGGTTGCAATTCTTTGGCATGAAATGTGGCATGAAGCATTGGAAGAGGCTAGTCGCCTCTATTTCGGGGAGCATAATATTGAAGCAATGCTAAAGGCACTGGAGCCATTGCACGAATTGCTCGAGGAAGGGGCTAGGAAAAGCAATACAACCATCAAAGAGAGGGCATTTATTGAGGTTGCCATCTGAATGTTGTCTATGGATGGATACATATTGTTTAGACCTTTTTTTATTTATTTGGTCATGATGATTGCATGTGCATGTGGAACTCCTAATCTTTATGCGTCTGGATGACCTGAGTATTCTTCATTTCAACTCTTTTGTGGATTACTGGTTAATTTGGACTGTCGCAGTCTAATTAGATGTTTCTTCCTTTTGCAATCCAGGCTTACCATGCGGAGTTGATGGAGGCATATGAATGTTGCATGAAATATAAGAAAACTGGAAAAGATGCAGAGCTTACACAGGTACGAGTCCTCATCCATAAAATGGTCATTCTCCTGTGTCAGATAATGCTATCTCTTTAATTACATAGACTCAATGATTTGGAGGAATATCAACATTGGATTTGTTGGTGTATGTAATTACAGCTATTGCTGATTATTTGCTTTTCATGTAACATCCTGAGAATTTGTCCTAATGAAGTTCTGCTTGTTATTTCTTGCATCAGTTCTTGCCTGATTGTTCTCTGGGTTGTTTTCGGTTTTAAAGTTCTGCTTGATGAAAAGATTACCAAAAGGACTAAAGGAGAGTTTATTTCTTGGATGAAACATGTTGCCTTTCCACATTATGGAGTTGAATGCCTATTCTCTTTCATGCTGATAGCCTTGTGTCATCTGACGCATCAAAGCACTCAAAGTGTGCAGGGATGATGTTGCTTCTTTTTATCCTGTCTGTCTGCACATGGCTTCGGTTTATTTGTTTTACCCTTTTTGTTGCTTAAATTGACTAAGACTCTGTTTGTTTCACAGAAAGTGAATGATTTGGAAACATTTTCCTAAAAATGATCTCTTTTGTTGCTTGAAATAATTAGCCAATGGAAGATTTTTTCATTATTGACAACAAATTATGTCTAAGCAGTCTCGTGGATGATGAAGATATTTGTCGTTTATTCATTTTTGTAAGCAATGCAAGCGGTCATTTTTAGAAAAATCTTTTTCAAATCATTCATTTTCTGCAAAACAAACTGAGCCTAAAATAACAGAAAAAAGAGTAAAAAGCAAATAAACAAGTCATAATTATACGAGGATGACAACAACAAACTAGCCTGATTATAGATTACGGCTATGCTCCGAGTCTCCCAGCAATTGATATTCTGAATGCAGCTTTGTTTACCATCAGTTCATAATTTTGAACAGATCATTTCAGTTATTGATGACCATAGCCTTTACTAGTTTATTAGGAAGAAAACTTGGGTAACATTAACTCTTTGGGCTGTAATAAAAAATTTGTGTGGTCATGTGAATTTGTGTGGCGCCTGCTTGCGCAGAACATAATGTCCCTCTCCTAAAGCAGTCTTCTAGATAGGTAGGATTCTTTGCCAAGACCAGGGCTCGATCAACTGATTGAATATAACCACTTCCCTAGCCTCCTTTCACTCAGGGTTCTTCTGGTCAATTAAGGTTTTATAAATATTAGTATTTCCATATGATACTAATAATATGTGCTACATCTTGACTAGGCATGGGATCTTTACTATCATGTATTCAGGCGAATAGACAAGCAGCTTCAGAGTCTTACCACCCTGGACCTCCAGGCAAGAAGAAGATTCTTTATAGTTAACATTTTCAATCAATATCATTGCCATTATGCTCTGACCCCTATTTGGTGGATCACCAGTCTGTCTCTCCTGAGTTGTTGGCTTGTCGCGACTTGGAGCTTGCCGTGCCTGGAACATACCGTGCAGGTGAAGAAGAGAGCTAATTGATAATTTCTTGTTAAAGGGGGAAATAAGTTACTTTAGTCGATACCAACAGGGTGTTTGTTTTCCAGATGCACCAGTGGTGACAGTTGCATCATTTGCTCCTCAGCTGGATGTCATAACTTCCAAGCAAAGACCTCGAAAGTTAACTATTCATGGGAGTGATGGTGAAGAATATACTTTTCTGCTGAAGGGACATGAAGATCTACGTCAGGATGAACGTGTCATGCAGGTTTATATTGATTTTCTTCACATTATCCTCTTTGTGGTCGTTATCAGGCATTTGGTGGCTGAGTCACAACAGGCCCATTGTTTTTGCTCATACTTTTTTGTGTTACCACTTTCTCTTTGTCAAGTGAATATCTATACATCCTAACGAGTTTCTTCCTCTCAGCTCTTTGGTCTGGTGAACACTTTGTTGGAAAATAATAGAAAAACGGCTGAAAAGGATTGGTCAATCCAAAGATATGATGTGATTCCATTATCCCCAAATAGTGGATTAATTGGATGGGTCCCAAATTGTGACACTTTACACCAACTGATTCGAGAATATAGAGATGCTAGAAAGGTCGGTCGACTTCTCTTCTACATCTTCTTGTCAGTAAAATCAACACTTTTTATTATTCACTTTCTGTGATTTAGCAGTTTTGTTTGGTCAAAGGGAAGCTGCCTTCATTCAAGAATTATTTTATTCTTGTTAACAGATCACTCTCAATCAAGAGCACAAGCATATGCTAAGTTTTGCCCCAGATTATGATCATTTGCCCCTCATAGCCAAAGTTGAAGTTTTTGAGTACGCCCTGCAGAATACAGAAGGAAATGACCTTGCAAGGGTAATCTGTTGTTACTATTTTTAGGGGAAGAGGAAGGGATAGGGGGAGAGTTTGAATATTTGGTCTGAAATTTATAACCAATGATTATGAGCTTATAATGTCCTCTTTGGATTTTGGTAGGTTCTCTGGTTGAAGAGCCGCACTTCTGAGGTTTGGCTGGAGAGGCGGACTAATTACACTCGGAGCTTGGCAGTCATGAGCATGGTATATGCTTTCTCGCATCTCATTTGAAGAAAAGAGGAAGATGTCTCGTCTCTTTCTTCTGATTCTGCAAGAACTGTGATTAGTTGCAAAAGAAAATATAAATATTGTCTCTTAGAATATCCACACTAAGCACTTAGACATGTGGTGTGATATAAAATTGGAAAAATTATCAAAAAAGTCCTAAAGCTATTATACTTTTGCCAATTCAGTCCTAAATATTTTAAGTTTGCCAATTTAGTCCTAAACCTTTTCACTTCTCGCCAATTCAGTCCATTTGGCTGGCCGGTGCTGACGTGGCGATTTTTAAATATTTTTTTCCGAATTTTTAAATATATTTTTTTCTTTTTTTTTCCGCCTTTTTCCTCTTGCCGGTTCGGTGACCGGCGACTGTCCAGAGGCGTGGGCCGGCGAGGTCGACCTCGTCGGCCTCTGGCAAAGCTCGCCCCCGCCAGCCACCGGCGAGGGCGAGCCTTGACAGCTGCTGCGAGGCCGGCCTCGCCTCGGCTGGGCGAGGCTTGCCCTCGTTGATGGCCGGCGGGGGCGGTCTTCGCCAAAGGCAGGTGAGGTCAACCTCACCGGTCCACGCCTCTAGCCGGTTGCTGGTCGCCGAACCGGCCAGAGGGAAAAGGCAGAAAAAAAAAAGAGATAAAAAAAGAGAAAAAAATATTTAAAAATTGCCACGTCGATCTTGCCAACCATGTCATGTCGATGCCAGCCGGCCAAATAGACTGAATTGCAAGAAGGGAAAAGGTTTAGGAATGAATTGGCAAACTTAAAAGGTTTAGGACTGAATTGGCAAAAGTGCAATGGGTTTAGGACTTTTTTGACAATTTTCCCTATAAAATTAGATGTGCTTACTGTGCAAAGAGTGTGATATTAATGTTTCATCCATTTATCCTTGTTTTTTCTATTTAACTTCCTTATTTCAAATAGTCTGGCCCTCATATTGGTGTCTAACAAGGAGATAATAACATGTGATTAAATGGACAAGAATCATTGGGTTCTCAAAAGTAGGCGTACATAAACACGTTTGAATATCTGGCCAAAAACAACTGATTTTGAATGGCATCGTATGTGAAACCTTCAAATTCAGCACATCAGTGGAAAAACAATATGCGGTTACATTTTTTTACTTGATAGGACTTGAATTTGCAGAACTTTGTGTTAGATTTACTAATTTTTGGATTTAATTTCAGGTGGGCTACCTTCTTGGCTTAGGTGATCGCCATCCAAGCAACCTTATGTTGCACCGTTACAGGTAAATCATGTGAAGCAAGGAAGAAGGTTGGATTTTAGTTTCAAAGTATCATGTATGTCTCTTATGTCACAGTGGGAAGATCTTACACATTGATTTTGGGGACTGCTTTGAAGCTTCAATGCACCGAGAAAAATTTCCAGAAAAGGTACCGTCCAGAATGTTTTCTCTGTGTCACGCTCTAAGCTAACAAACAAAGCATGATGATGTTGGTTCTGCACATGAATTAAGTCAATCGGGCACTTCATTAAAGTATATTAAGTGATACAGGTACCTTTCCGCTTGACTAGAATGCTTGTGAAAGCAATGGAGGTCAGTGGCATTGAGGGGAACTTCCGTTCAACTTGCGAAAATGTGATGCAAGTGCTTCGAACGAATAGGGACAGTGTAATGGCAATGATGGAGGTATATCTTTCAGAATGGTTCTTTTTATTTTGTTACGTCTTGACTTTGGACATGAATTGATGGAACGCATCATTTAAGGCATAGTTGTTTGTATGTAGTGAACTATGTATCTAAATATTTTGCATGGTGGGAGGGACAGATGAATAATAATTTGTGTACTAGGCATTTTTGGGCCCTTCCTTTCTTTTTTCTTTTTAACAAATAGCCATGTGCCTTGAAGTTTGCAATTGCACTGATGTAAAGTGCTGCTAATTGTGCTTATACATAGATGATAGAACTTCTTCTAAGATCATATGGATGATACGACTATTGAAGGAAATTGATTCCTGTTTCATCTGTTTTCAGGCTTTTGTACATGATCCACTTATTAATTGGCGTCTTTTTCCCCAAGTATCGATGTTTGCTAATACACATG
Source organism: Syzygium grande (assembly GCA_024733475.1). Lineage (NCBI taxonomy): Eukaryota > Viridiplantae > Streptophyta > Magnoliopsida > Myrtales > Myrtaceae > Syzygium > Syzygium grande. The sequence goes on along the minus strand of JAMXDD010000003.1, from coordinate 21,704,677 downwards.
CCCCACCGGTTGTGAATGCTGAAGAATCTTCTCAAAATAGAGAGCTTGTTCAGCCACAGCGTGGTGCCAGAGAAAGGGAGCTTCTTCAGGTAGACAAATTCAGAAGTGGAAGAGCTTGAAAACTACCATGATCTAAGTGATACCTACATTTTGATATGTTTTTGTATAGGCCGTTAATCAACTTGGTGATGCTAATGAGGTGCTGAATGAACGTGCTGTGACGGTCATGGCTCGGATGAGTCATAAGCTTACTGGCCGTGACTTTTCCAGCTCTCCAGTATCAAGCAGCTCTAACCAACCTTCCATGGATCACAGCAATTTATTTTCAGGGGATTCTCGTGAAGATCATGGTTTATCTGTTAAACTTCAAGTTCAAAAGTTGATTATTCAAGCTAGATCTCATGAAAATTTATGCCAGAACTATGTTGGGTATGGTGCTGTAATTTCACTTTGTTGGTTTGTGCTGATTCTGTAGCTGTCTTACATGCATGTGCTTTTTGATTCCAAATGTCTCGAGGTTTGTCTTGATTAGTAGTAGGAGCCGAAATGGCTGGCTTGGATGAGGATGTTGGTCTAATTTTCCCTAGTGTATTTAGATTCTTCTGGACTGCACGAAGCTAATCTTCTAACCATACTTGCATTCCAATTATAGTTTTAAACCTCAGCAAATTGAAGATGATCTGTGGGAAATGGGTAGCAAGTCCAATTGTAGGTTTGGTGGTTGGGTTAACTGTATTTTGGCATTGTATATTTTGTCGTTTTCAAATTTGTTTTTGAGTTTGCAAGGTCATTGCTTCTGCAAAAGATTTTGGGAAGTTATACAAATTAGGAAATTCATTTTCCTGTGGTTTGCATTTAGAATTGTTTAGATCTGTCGACCACAACCAAGCCTTGTTCCACTAAGTGGGATAGGCTGAATGAATTCTATTACTCCATTGAGCTTTGATGCTTCATTAGATCCGCTGGAAGTTCTAAATACTCCATGTCTTTCTTTGAAGACTTTTTCCACATATTCTAGGTCCTTTCCTTCCCCTTTGAACCCGTGTGTCCATCCCTTGCTCAAGTCTCCTCACTGGGAATTCGGAGGTCTTTGTTCAGCATGGTCAAACCATCTCAAATGACCTCCTCTTATCTTAATCTCGATTTCTATCAAGGGATGACAAAAATCATACACTTATCCTGTTGTTCTGAATTTTAATATTTTCATATTCATGTGTTATATCTCATTCCAAAATCCATGTCTTGTGTTTCTCAACTGTTCTAAGAGCAAGGCTATTCCCATGTTTTAGTTCTGCCATATCTGTACTTGTTAGGCAATGATTGGGTGGTCTCAAGGAATGCTCATCTAGAGGAACCCTGATATTTTCTTGGTTTGCACCAATAAAAGAGTCCAAAATGAACTCCAATTGTAGAGCAGAGGCTTAGAAGGGCTGCTTGATTGGTTATATGTTTTAGGAGTTGGCATAACATCTTTGGGACCATATGATCCATCTTTGGCTGTGAAATAGTCCTCCGTTTTTTTTCTGGTTACAGCTGTTATTTAGTCTAATTATCTGAAATCTGCTCGTTGCAGGTGGTGTCCTTTCTGGTGAGCTGAAGATAATCAGATGTTGTATATATCTTGTGCGTAGCTGGGATTTGTCTTGGTACCTCAGAGGTAGCATAATGTATTATATGGTTTATTGTAGTCTTTGTACAGAAACTTGTGATGTAAAGATGCAATGTGAATTAATAGAGGACTGGGTAGTTGTGCGTAGGACCAGCAATATTTATTGTCAAGAAGCAACTTGTAAAGCATTGATGTGATGACAACGGACAATGGAGATCACGAAGGCAACGGCCACAACTTATCTGGGCTGATGAGGGCATTTGTCGATAGACACGGGCTATCCTAGATTATAGACTAATTGTCTAGATGCCAAGCTTTCCCATTTGGGATGGAATGAAGCCATCAGTAAAAGTCCAAGTTGATATGTACATGGAATCTAAACGTACTATATCATTCACAATTAAGAGGAACAGAGAACAAGTTCGGATGGCGAAATTTTCCTTGCTTAGCTTTGGTGATGAGTACGGAGTCTAGTTGCGTCAGCATTTTCTTAACAGTATGGACCATTGGATGTTGGGGCTTTACTTTTGGGTTTCAGTTTTGCCGTGTTGGTGTCGTCATTGTTGACGTTTTATGCAAGAGAGTGATGCCGAGCTAGCATGTGCTGTCTGGCACTTGCACAGAGATGATCTTTTAACTACCTTCCATGGCTCTGTGTTCGCGACCTTTCAATATGAGCGAAGCATGTGGTTGAATGACCGTTGCTGTTGATGGCCTTCGGTTAGACGATGTTGGTGGTGATTGGTACTTCTAAGGCAACCTCAACGGTGGTAGATTCTAGGACGGAATCTGGGGGGATGCTTCTAGGTTATGGTAGACTTATCCTTTGCTCGTAGTTTCTTGCGACAATTTCAGGTATCCTTTGTTCGTGATAGTCACACGTTCCTTGTGCATGAGTCAGCCTTAAAATTTTGGTGTAAATTATGATGTGAGGATCTTTCAGTTATTACCTTTGCGTCCCTCTTTAAACTGCATAAAATATTGAAATGTCGGATTGTGATGACTATGTCAAACGTCAAGAAGAGAGATCTTGTTTTTATTGCAAGGAATCAAGAGAACTGTCAAGATGTTACATCGACCGTGATACTAAGAATGATTGGATTATACATATTAACAAATTTTATTGTACATGACTTTTAAAACTTCTCTCATCGAAGGGCAATCCTCTGCAACAGAGTGAGTCTGATGCTCCGTTCTAGAGTTTGAAGGTGCTAAACTCCTCCTGAATGCAATCTCAAGCAGATCGGCAGGCACCAGGTATTAGGTCAAACTTACCTGGAAACAACAAAATCAGAACTGTGATGTTTTAGGGGTATTAACATTGTGTACTTGTTAGCAGCTGGGCAAACGGCATTCTATACCAGTCACAGATATTTGTTAATTGTTCCGATTCCGAGGATCATCTAATACTGCATGTATAATTGAAACTTGCTTCCCATAGTTCCAGTTCACCCCTTGCTTTTGCTCACACTCAGTAAAAAATCGGTAAACATGTGCTCGTAGTCGGGCAATTTACCGTATCCTGCATTGGCATTAAAAAGCTATTTCATAACCAACCAGGACGGTGGAGGGAAGCATGCATGTTTTAAGTTTCACAGGCTTTTCGTACACCAAAAACTACAATCTAATACTTGCCTGGAAAGTAGTTGATGTCAATGACAAAATACATGTCTCTATTCACCTGCTCCCTTATCATATCTATGTTGAACAGTTGGAGACCCTGTAACGAGATACAAATGATAAAGTTAAAAAGAAGGCTACAACAGGTATAAAAGAGGTGCCAATGGCCATGTTGGCATAGTAGACAGGAAGAAGCGTAAAAGACGATACCAGCCGGTGGCGGAGCTCTTTTGCAAGCTTCTCCAGTAAGGGCCTGGGAGGGAGTTCTGCACGGGAAGCCAACCTTATGAAAAGGTCTTAGGAAGTAAATCTAGTGGTCAACTTTTATTTTAACTGCTATGCCACTCATCATAAGTATATGTTTTATCGAGAAAGATGACAAACCACGTAGAGAGATACCAGGGTAAGAAATTGTTTGGAGGAACTTTGAATGAATCATTATGAGCCACAAATGTTTCATAATAAGTTTCACAACAAACAGAACTCCAAAAGTTTCATCCTGCCATTTCTTGTGTTTGCAGATGCTTCCAGATGAAGTCGACAACATTTGCAAAGTTATGATAGTGAATGAAACAGGAGCGAGAAAAAGGAACTTTTCACTCATGCCTCTCATGTTTCTTCCTCTACTAGGAAATTGTGCCTTCCCCAATTTTCACTAACCTAATAAGGCTTCAGAGGATGTTATTAAATAGGAAGTCTCCAATCCGAACTGGTGGATGGAGATGACATAAACAGCATAAGTCTGGATGAAATACTAAAGGATATTGAAGGACAACAAAACCTCTGAATGTTATGGTTTTCTGCCCCGACCAAAGATCACCTAGAAACTGACTCGAAAATTTCCACTCGACAAGATATACATAAAACAAAGCAGTTCAATATCTCTTACCAGTAACACCAGGGTCGAGATCAGCATCTTCTGCTGAAGATGCAGCAGAGGAAACCCTTGGGAATGGAAACACTCCAGTAACTTTAGAAAGTTTCCGCCTGCTGATATTTGGTAGAGAGAAACGCCTAACAACCTTTATAAAATCACCAATAATATATACCTTAAAGAGCACACCACCTTCAACAAACAAAGCACAAGTTGTGACACAGTTAATTTACGTGATTTGATTGTCAGAGTGTATGATATCTAGCAGCAGACACTTCAAAAACAAAAATGAAGAGTAATACCATGATTAACAAACTCTTGCAAAACCAGGGGAGGCTCAAGCTCTGCAAGGGAGTACCGATCATAAGCAAGAAACAATTCATGGGACTTCGGGCTTCCATCCACCACTAGTGGTTTGGCAACTGAAACAGCAACAACCAAGAAAACTTAGTAATTAAGCCCCAGTAACAGAGAACTCACTTGACTCTCAGCAAGTGTCATTATTGTCTAATCCTGACGAATTCACAGTGCACAGTGCATTGAAGTATGAAAATCGCCTTTGCACCCCACGCTTGCTCACATGCAACTCTCTGTGTGCTTAGAGTCATTGCCCCCAGGAATCTAGAGGGAGTTCTTTTGAGACATTGTCAATGCTATAACGCGAAATTCCCTAATCTGGAAGTCATGCAAATTTTGGAGGAGATAAGGTGTTGGAGGAAATGCAAGTTCTATCCCATCAGGTGTCAGAATGAACATAACGCCACGACATACCTAGTGGCAAACTTAGTCCAGCTTCAGCAACTTCGCACGGGATGGATTGAGAATCTTCTCTTATGACCAATTGCTTTGGAACTCCCACTGTGCCTACAAGAATTTTTAATTTTTTTAGTTAGAAAAAAGAGTCAGTCAGCATCAATGAATGACTATCTTCTACATTATGCCATCTAGTTCCAAAACTGGAGATTGCTATTTAACCTAATGCACTTCCCACAAACTACGAACTAAAAAATAAATTATTACCATAGCAGTCATGCATGTTCAGATCTGCAACATCCTGGAGCATGGATTGGCGATCACGTAAATGTTCAATAGCATCAGGAGGATCAACTACAGCTACTTCTGGATGTTGTCTCTGGTAGCCCTTCAAAAAGGATAGATGGTAACTGTGTCAACTCTGGCAGGCTAAGCGAAGTATCAAGGAACTTGCCTGTTCTAAGAAGCTCAGAAAAGAGATTAAAGGTCCATCCATTTGTTGTACTGGTTCAAACCTTTTTGTACCAGATGTTAATTAAGCTATGGAATTTAAAATAAGCACAGAGCTTCCCTGATTGTTCGATGATCAAACCATTCTCATCCCTCAGAAGATTAAGCCACATTATCCAAAAAAATGACTCTCAAAACTAACAGTGAAACGAACTCCTGGAAATGAGTCTACTTGTATAGCAGAAACAAAAGCCTCAAACTCTATTGAGGAGGGCTTCTGTCATTCGCGATCTTATCCTTAGATTCTGAGAGAGTAGACAATAAAGTCAAATGCAAAAAATTACTTTGAAGGGGCCAAGAAGCATTGAACTTTCTGTAAGCCCCGATATTTCCTAACACGCAAATAAACTAGATGGAGATTTGGTCTCACTAAAAAGCAAAGAAAGCAGTTCATGTGCTAAGGTCAGTGGATAATAAAACTTAGAAGTTCTTTAGGTCGCACTTTTGTCCCCAGGCCTCTGCTTTTGGCTTATAATACAAGTATAATAATTTTTTTCAACCAAAAGTTGCTGCTTCTACAGAAAGTACTATAAAAACTTAGGAAGTGAATTTTTAGGCCCATTGACCTCAGAAATTCCCACTAGATTGCATTCTCGAGGAACAGATTTCAACCATCTGATAATGGTTATTAGGAGATGAGCAAGGAATCTACAAATTGTCTCAAAGGTTTGAGTTTCCAGGTTCTAAACCCCATCATAATTTACAACGGAATAATATAAAATTTTGAGTAATCTCGTGGAACAGTTGGAAAGGCACTTGTCAGAAGTCGAATTCTACAATTTTGTTCAATTCATATAAAAGGCAGATAAAACACATGGCACAGTGCTGAGAAGGACGGACCTCAATGATCTTGAACCATTCCTTTCCTGATATCTGGGAGGAACACAGGCTAATCAGATGCTTAACAGCAGTACAAAATGCACAGAGCTTTTCAGATAATCCGCAAGTTGATCTGTGCATGAAATATTGACTAACCTTGTGCAAAACAACATCGAATGGACCTTGGTCTGCTAAGGGCCTGCTGATATCGATGGCAACAAACAGAATCCCCTTGTTTCTGCATCAAACATATTGTTATCTGACGGTCCACCATGATAGTTTCGGATGAGCATTTCTCATCATAGAAACGGTCAGTTTTAAAGACTCTTAGATTTATAACATCTTCCATTTTCCAACTAAAACGCGATTAACAAAATCACTTTCACAACTGTGAAAAGTATATGCTATACAGCAGACAAAGCCAAATCTTATAAAAACTGCTGATACTTTCAATTTTTTTTCATGTTTTGTCTTTTCGTCCTTCCAATGAAAGCTAAACCAACTGATCTATCCAAGCATGGGATGCAAGGCCAGGAAGGAACCGGGAGTCATTACATGCTGTAGACTTCTGATAACCTGTAATCGTCTTTTACATACAGCATGACACTGAGACGTTAATAAACAAACATGGCATTTCTTTAAACTGGACATATGTGAGATCACTGAAACTGCAACTGACGGTCAGCCAGCAATGAAGCCAGGGATTTGGCTAAAAAATCAATAGATCGAGTACAGTAACTCCAGGGACACATGGCTAAATAAACACCCAGAGAGGCCCGAAACCAGAGTCGGAAGATTCCCACGAAAAAGCATGCCAAAGGATTTACCAAATATATTTCTTTTCTGGTCGAAACCAAATATTGACTTTAAATCCCTTAGCGTTGGACTCGTCCAAAGGAATATAATTCAGGATATTCCTCGGAAACAGTTGGCAAAAAAACAACCCAAGAGTCTAGATACCAGCAGAAGGATGTTGATGTGATAATAAGTCAAGCAAAAACCAGTTGGATCAATCCGCGAAAGCGAACTATGTCTACCCAATTAGTTCCCCCAACTGTAGCAGGACATGCCAAGAGACAAGCAAGAAACAGGGAACATTTCCTCCGATCTCAGAAACCCCATATGAAGTCAGGTAACCAGAACCATCAACTTTTCACAGATTTCGGGCCTTCCCGTTTCAAGAACTTGCGATCTAAGCAACCGTGAAACCCGAAAATGAAAAACTTTTCACGTGATATACACGCACGTGTACCTACAGCGAGAATACCCACCGCGCAAGTCCTTCGAGTTTCGGCCGCAGAAAACTCTTCTTCTTCTTGGAAGTCAGAGCGTAGCCCACCACCACCTTGTCATCGACGTGGAGTGAACTCGGGCAGACGTGTGAATCCACTCGTTCCTCCTTCTCTTCCTCGTCCTCACTCGAAATCTCTCCAGTCAACCTCATGCCCACCGTCGTATACAAAATCACCGCCGAATCCTGAATGCAAATGGGTGACCAAGATTTGGCCTCCGCGCTAGTTCTTGGATCACTCCCGCGTATATAACAAGAAAATGAGGCCCACCCAGATCGTTCTTTCTCGAGTTCTTACTGGGTTCCCTCAGTCTCTACCAATAAGCTCTCCAATCTATCAAGATGTGCAAGATCTGCCTCACAGAAAGAGAGAGAGAGAGAGAGAGAGAGAGAGAGAGAGTTTGCATGGAAGCTCGTCGTATATAAAGAGGAGAGAGAGAGAGAGAGAGAGAGAGGCAGAGGAGGCGCTTCGCGTACAGCGGTGTGAACTGTGTTGCGGGGGAATATTCACTCTGCAGAAGACAAAGGTCCGATTTTTGACTGCGGTTCTTTTGAGGAAAAAAATAAAAAAGAAGAAGAAATTAATGATGCGTTTTTTTTTAAGTTTTAAATAATAAAACCAGTGGTCAATCCATAGATTAGTGGGACGGCCCAAAAAAATATAAATAAGATTAGGCAGCTCAATTTCCTATCTTGGCCTTACTTTTCTGGTGCTTTTATTAATTGTTCTATTGCTGGACATGTCTTCTCCCTTTCTAGTTAGTTTAATGATACCCACAAGATTATCCAATTTCTATCTAATCCATGCCTGTTTTGTTTTGAGAAAAGTTCTTATTCATTATAATAATTATTCATGATTCAAAAACTTCCTACGTTGGAGGAAATTTCCTGATCTCTTGACCTGTTCTCCCTTCGGCACTCCAATCTTATAGCAAGTGAATTCCACTAAACTATGTCATTTAATCTCCCTTTTTTCGACTTTTTTTTGTAAAATTGTATACAAGATATAAAGCATTTAAATTTTAAAATCGAAGTACGTAAGATATAAAATAGAGCTGCCTATTTACGCATTTCTTATTCTTTGAATAAATAATCTACCTCTTAAAAAAAGGAGGTCTTCTTTATTTTATATGTTAGCATAGACTTCGTTTAGGGAGATGTTCTAATATGACGTGATCGTTTTGCTACTTTGTTACCTCTCTTATTACATCCTTTATATTGTATATAAAAAAAAAATTACATGACATAAGTATAGCTCATCTTCAGATCTATAACAAGGCAAGTTCTGGGTGCAAATAAATTTGCCCATTAATTGTGGAAGAGGAGTTTACAAGAATCAGTCGATCCAAAATATGTTTTTACAAGATCTCCTTTCTTTTTACTCATATATATATACACACACATAAGGAGGACAACCCTACCAAAGATTAAATTGTATTCCAATATTCATTTAATTTCTGAAGGAAAAGAAATAATAATAATGACATGATTGACTTACATATGTTTAAGTCGTCGTTGATTCAAATCATGAACCTAGACGGTGTCCCTTTCAACGCTCCATAAATTTAGGATGTAATAGTCTGAATCATCTTCAATTTAGCCCGTTTGAATATGTGAAGCATGCGGTAATTTCGGATAGCAAAATCATTAGTCTTTTTGGTTCGAGAATATGCTCGGAATCATGCCTCCATCGATTCTTGGCTAGTACTCCATGAGGTGGTCATTTTGGGTTGGTTAATATCCTAAATGACCTCAACAAGAAATCTATTGAACTAATCATTTTTATATTGAATGTTTTTCATTAGTTTATCACCCCTAAGACAACCTAAAATCTTTTTAACAAAACATTATCGGAATAAGTGTGTTGAAAATTTTAAAACTTGTCATGAAAGTGCAATTACGAAAAGCGTAATCAAGTCCTAAAAATTATTGAATTAGTGTAATCGAGTCCTTTCGTTGATTCCGTCAAACTTGACTAACAGAAATACTGATGTGACTTTCTTTTAATATTTTTCTCTCTCCTATGTGGTGATGACGTGATTAAAACATGAAACATAAAGCTAAAATAATGTCGGTTTGATTCAAATTTGATTTTGAATACAAATTTTATTTAAAATAAATTAAAAAACAATAAAGAGGTGAGAACCAGTCCTCGCCGTCGTTGGGGGAACAGTCGACGAGGGTCACCGAGCCTTGGCCACCAGGCCATAGGCGAGGGCCTCCGACCATCCTCGCCTCATTGGCCCTTCCTACCGATGTTGGGGCAATGATGGTACATTTGGTTCTCACGTTATTTTTTTTTTAAATTTAGCTTTTTTTAATTTATTATGTATAAAATTTGTGTTGAAAATCAAATTTGGATTAAAACGACGTCATCTTATCTCGTCATCGCCACGTAGGATAGAGAAAAAAAATCCATGTCAGCATTTTCCACTAATCAAGTTAGATGGAGTTGATGGAGGGACTCGGTTGCACTAATTTAATAAGTTTTAGAATTTGATTACATTTTTTACAAGTTTTAAGACTCAATTACACTTTATAACAAGTTTTAAGACTTCTGGTGCATTTATTTCAAAAATTTTATTTTAAAAATATAATCATATCATTTTACTTTAAGTGCTTTTAATAGGGCAAGGTAACAATGTAATTAGGGGCTTAACTTGGATCCTTGGTTAGTGGTTACACCGGTAAACTCACCAAACCAGGGGTTGTTTCCAACCAACATAGGTTGTTTGTGCCTGTCCACAAATGTGGCGGATTAGAAGACTGTGTTCCTTATTTTAATATGATAGTGTCCACATGTTACACTTTCCTAATTTCTCATGTATATTTGTTTTCTTCATAAGAAATCAATAACTTATTGTTGTTTTATGTTTAAGGGATGCCGAGATCCGCGTGAAACTTCGGACAAAGCGGTTTTACCTCATGTTTAGAGGAAATAGCATGACTTGTTCTATCGTTCCAGATAGAAGATAACAGAAGCTGAAATCATGTCTGGGGGTGAAACGAGGGCAGGCAAGAAACATGTTGCACGTGGGCTGCAGGTTTCTCGTTTTTATGATGATTTGAATTGTCACGTTCATTTCTCGAGCCGACACGTTTTATCTATTTATGTCATTCGCGCACGTGCTTCAGATGATAATTCATGCCTCGTGACATGACAATGTTTTTAAGAATAGCTATTTTTCGAGTCTTGATTATTGAAAAAATTGACCACAACCTCCATTGGCCCCAAAGTCTGAGACCGTTATATCAAATCAAGTAAGAAAATTGCTTTTTAATTCAATCAAGAAAATAAATCTTTTGCTTTATTCAGTATCTCTTGGTGGGCCCTACAGCGATTCTGAATCACGCAGTAAGATTTATTCAAATGGTCAATAGTCTAATATACATTAAGAGTGCGTTTAGCAACTTACCAAATAGCAACTGATTCTATTCTTTTATTTTTAGAATCAGTTTGGGAACAGAAATCTATTTATTAAATTTTTTGTGCCCGAGCACAATTTTGCAAAAAATTGTGACCAGAATCAGTTTTGAAACAGAATCAAGATACAAAAAAAAGTAATTTCTTGATTCTGGAATAATTTTTTCGGAACTGATTCTTCTTTGTTTTCTTCCTTTTTGGTTTGTTGTTGTTCTTTGGTTCCGCCACCCGCTAGCCACCGACCATAGGCCACTAGCAACCGACCACAGGCAGGGCCAGTGAGGGCCTTGAGGCCCTCGTCGATGGCCGGCGAGGGCGTCGCGGCTCTCATATGTGGCTGGCGAGGCCAACCGCCTTGGCTAGGCACGTGCTTGACCTCGCCTTAGCTGGCCTTGCCGTTGCCACCCAAGCAATGGGCCAGGGTGGCGGCGGTGAAGGTGGCGATGAGGGCTGCAATGCCCTCGCCGGCCTTGGCCTGTGGTCGGTCGCCGGCGCCGGCGGTCGGCCATGGCCAAGGAAGGGAGGAAAAATAAAGGAAAAAAAAGAAAAAAAGAAAGAAATATTAAAAATTCAAAATATTATTAATAAAAAGAAATTTTGTGTAGTTACCAAACGCATTTGTGTTCTTTTTCTATTTTAAGAACATAAATTTTGGACAGTTACCAAATGCCTTCAAATGCTTAGAAATTATTTTCAGACACAGAATAAAAAAAAATTATTTCTGCTCAGAATCTGTTTTTGGGCACATAATGGTTGTCATGTGCAGTCTAAATGACACGTATTAAAATGAAGGGCTATAAAAAGAAATTGGAACCTATCCAAATCAAAAGTTTTAGGTCTTCTCGAGTCGGGCCGGTTCTCCTCCAGTTCGGATAAACGCTTTAAAATCTAGGTATTTAATAATTTTGGTTCGGTTCGAGTTATGAAACCAAACCAAACCGAAACATAGTTCAAACACTACCTCTGTTGTTTTATAGCCCTAAATGAAGGGATGCTCGTCGTTCACTACAACCCATCGTCATGGACGGTGCCTTGCAACCTTCGGACACTGTCACTCCTGCCGTCGCTCTTGATTGCACAGTCCCTTGATCTCTAGTTTTTCATTTTATGGAAAAAAGTCACAAAAAACCCTAAGCTATGATCATTGTGTCAAATTTATAATGAATTTTTTTTGTAACATAAAAATCTCAAATTATGCCCACCATTGCATATTTGCTCTAAACTTTTTTTGTGATGTAAAAAATCACAAATTTATATTTATATGACATATTTACCCTCCATCAAGATTTCGTTAGATAAATTTTTGGCCAAAACAACGTCATTATTATTTTATTTAAATCATGTGAGCGCTATGTCAATGTTATTTACTTTCTGGTTTCCATGTAGGTAAATTTTTAACGGTTTTATTAACAGAATTTTGACGAAAGTAAATACGTCACACACGTATAAGTTTGGGATATTTTGTATCACAGAAAAAATTTAGGATAAATATATTACAATGGACATAATTTAAGATTTTTGCTCTTCTTTTTCTAGTTGTGCTATGTTATTCTTTCTCTCTCTAACTCTCTTTGTCTCTTCCTAGCAACCCAATTGTTGAGCTTGCCAGCTCTTTCACCAGAGGCGTCGAGCCTCTAGACCTTAATTAGTTACCTCTAGGACCGTGAAATCATCCGTCGATATGGAAATAGTCTTGAGCTTTGTTAAATATGTCTTGAATTTTATGTACTCGGTCCGGTTCATGATCCGACTTGACATATTTTTTGTGCGACCCGGAAGTGGAGAGAAAATTGAGATTTGGTTCCCGACGTGGAGGGTTAGGTCGATAGGCCCAACCCGTAACAAGCGAACAAATTTTATAGCGAACCGCCCAAGCTGGAGCAAGCGAACCAATATCTTGGGGGTTTCGGGGGCTATGCCCCCGAGGAAAATTTTGGAAGCAATTTTTTATATTGCGGCTAGGTTTTCTCATTAATGTAGAGAGAATTTGGTTTTCGGAGAGTTTTCATGAGCCGTGAGGTTTTGTCGTTATTTCGACTTCTAAAATTTGTATTCTTTTTGATTATAGTGGAATCTTGTCTTGTTTCGCCCGTGTACATAAATCACCTTGTGATCGAACTACTTAAAATTCCTGTGTTCCGTCTTTTATTTTTCCGCATCTGTCTTCAACAAGCTTGATAGAGGAGCTCGTGGCATTCTCACCCAATAATTGTTCCAATTTTCCCTCCAAAACGGAGATCTTGAATTCGCCCCCGCGGGGAGGCAGCATGTAGTCCCGAATAAGTGCATGTCGGGGCTGATTCCAGAACGGGTTGGAATCCAACTCGAACATTCTTGAAAGGATTTTCTCCTTCCGATCGATAATAAGGTCGATTTCGTCATCCGAGACAATTCTAGATCTAAAGGCTCGACACCTTCCCCATGGTGTTGGAGCCTGCCATGGAGGAGCCACAAGCTCATGGTCATTGGTGCCGAACGGAGGCGAGGTACTCAGGGTCGACATGAGTGAGGGCAAGCCGCGTGGAGGTCGAGACGGTGGTGGCTAGGTCATCGACGGTGATAATGACTTGTGGCCAGTTGCGGCTGCACCTAGGGTTTTGTACGCCTTTTTGCTTTACTGGTCTCTGTGACTCCAACCTCATGCCCGTAAATTTTTAAATTCTTGGAGACCATTCAAGAATGGATTTCTTTACCTAAGAACACTCTCCATTCTTCTTCGATTACTTTACTTGCTTTGAGAATTTTTTTTTATTTTTTTTGTTGAGTTTGATGAGAATCCAATATGTGGTTTTCGGGAGCAAAAAAAGACAGAAGACCGGAAAACCCAATTCTAACCAAACCGACTCGAATCGTGCTTTTGATTCGAGTTGCATGCAGCTCGAGTTGTAACAAACACACTTCCTTGACACTCGACCTGAACAGAAACCGTTGACACTCATGTTAAAAAGTTCCTTAATGAAACAATTTGCTTCATCTCTCGTGCATAATGGAAGAATGCAAAAAAGAAATAAAAACATAAATGATGAAGTTTTCTCTAATTAGTGAATTTTGTCTAGCAGCTCAAGGCACAAGAGGGCACTGCCCCGAAAAGAAAAATTAGAATAATGCATAAAAATAGTTTGGCGAGAAAAAAATGCTTTTTATCAAAAATCATTCACATGCGTCGTGATATAATTTGAGCGATGACAAACACATGCATATATAGTAGTCCTTGGAGAAATAGAGAAATTACAGGTTGACTTGGATGAAGAGGATATATAACGTTGGCAAACATCAACCCAACTCTAGAAGATATGGAAGGACGAAGTATAAATGCCACATGGCTTGCTCGATCTGAACATGTCTGAACGTGTAATTCTAGGACAGATACGATCTGTTTAGAGATCTTGTAATCTAGTGCCCTCTTAGCTAGCTAGATTTGGTGGACCTTTCCTTCTCTGCAAATTTTTGTTGGATGATCCTATCTTCCTACTGCCACACTCATACGAGAGAATATGCCTTCCATGCGCGTGCACATCCGTAAATTCTTGGAAAAATGGCATAAATAATTCATAAATTTTAACTAAATATTCAATATGATTCATAAATTTTTAATTTATTTGATATGATTCATGAACTTTATCCCAATGTGTAATGGAGTCCATGAACTTATAATTTATTCAATGTGGTCCATGTATTTTTAGTACATGTTCAATTTTATTCATGAACTATATGAAAATATTCATTATTGTCATTCAATTATTTCAAATTAAAGGAAAATATTGAATATTTTCATATAGTCAAGAAAATAAAATGAATATGTATAAAAAGTCTAAGGACTACATTGAATAATTTAAAAGTTTAGGGATAACATTGCACATTGAGCTAAAGTTCAGAAACCACATTACACTTTGAGCCAAAATTTAGAGACAATTTATGTTCTTATCCTTACATCCTCTCCTCTCTTTATTTTATTTCCTGGTTTTTCAGGTGACCGTTTTCTTCTCTTAACTTTTGACAAAAAAAAATGTTGCCTTTTAAGGAATACGAGTATGGCTTGCTTTGCCCTCCACGAATTGTCATATACCCAGCCATCGCCAACATTTTATCAAATTGGGGTTCTTCCATCATATTATTCGTATTGTTACTTCAAGAGATGGTTCGATGCCGTGGGTAAAGTATTCGTCTTTACAGGAATCTCTTCCAGCACGATAATACAATCTACAGCGTAACACACGACGGTCTCACGTCGAAGTCCACAGACGGCCCAAGTTGGATTTTTCTTTAGGCTCTGGAGGCAACAAAGGCTGTCCATTTGGGTGGGGAAAACTCGGGACCATCTGACGTGAGACCCCGACAGAACATCCGATTTCAGATGTCGTCTTTGTCCTCAAGTCTGATGTCTGTGTCCGTACAAAAGTACACAGGAGAAAATTGAGCTGACCCGTAATTGCTATTGGCTTACACTAAAGAAGGAAACGACTCAGAAAGACCATGGAGATTTTCAGCTTCTGCGTAGTTAGGAGGTCGAAGACAAAGCGCACAACTACTAGTCACGCTAATGCTATAGCGAAGAATAATGGTTGACCGTTAATGTTGGAGCACCTTTTTAAAAAGTTACCAACGTCAGCGACCTACTCTGTCCTTTGAACTCATCTCCAGTTCTTTAATGCATTAATGTAATTGCTAAACCAATGGCGGCAGCAGTTGTTCCGGAGTTTGCAGCAAAGTTGGTTTGACCTTTTGTGGTCACCTTCTTGCTTTGAATATTTGGTACTCTCTCAAAAAAATCGGACCCTTATTGTAATCTTCACTCTCTCTCTATTGAAAAGTTCAGATCTCGACGGACTCTACGATTTGAAGGCGAAATCTGTCTCTACTCAATACACTTTTCACCTGTGCGTGTCCAAGACTTCATCGAAAGCTGATTCCTGAACTTGGTTCCCAGATTTTCATCTGCAAGCAAGCGATAATATTCGATCGTCAGGAACATGGCAGTCGCAGGGGAATTAACAGTTCCCTGTGGTCAGATCAGTTCAAAGATCCCAACTTTCAATGCCAAGAGCCATATTTTTGGTGTGCCCATGATTTCTTGCTCTGGAGGGAAACTGAACAGTAGGATGTCTACTGGAGTTAGCGCAGTATTGCAAATGGGAGTGGGAGCAGCTGAGAGTGGGAGCATGGTTGGGGGGTGCTTTAGGTTTTGATGTGGTGTCGCAGGAAGAGTTGAGAGAGAAGGGTTTTCTGGGTATGAGGAAGACAAAGCTCGTGTGCACTATTGGCCCTGCTTGTTCCTCTTCGGAAGATCTGGAGAGGTTGGCATTAGGAGGGATGAATGTGGCAAGGCTCAACATGTGTCACAACTCGAGGGAGTGGCATTTGGATGTGATCAGGAAGATCAAGAAATTGAATGAAGAAAAGGGTTTTTGTGTTTCGGTCGTGATTGATACCGAGGGCAGTCAGATTCATGTCGTTGATCATGGTGCTCCTTCCTCTGTCAAAGTAGAGGTCAGTGTGCGACAAAGGGATAACTTAATGCTTCATAGTTTAGGGAGTGTCGATAATTCTGGACTTCTTTTTTGTGATATTTTGTCTGTTCTGGTCTGCGTTTATGTTTAAGCTTCATCTTAATTGATTACACTTTAATATGCTTAGTCCTATTCTCATGGTGCTTTGTTTTGCTCTGAGAAAATTAGGAAGGATCGATCTGGTTATTTACTACGAAAAAGTTTGAGGGTTCCCGCCCTTTCACTGTCCAAGCAAACCACTCCGGATTTTCTGAAGGTAAGAGTCAATGCATAGATAATGGAGCCTTTTAATGTAATTGACATATTTTGAGGTCTAACCGTTGCTCTCTACGTTAAACCTAAACTTTCGCAGGTGTCGAGGTTGGTGATGAGCTCGTTATTGATGGGGGCATGGCAAGTTTTGAAGTCGTTGAAAAGATTGGGAATGATTTGAAGTGTAAGTGCACAGATTCTGGTTTGTTTCTTCCTTGCGCAAAGTTCAGCTTTTGGAGAGATGGGAAGCTTGTCGAGAGGAATTACAAATTGCCTACTCTGTCAAGAAAGGTGGATTTCATAATCCTGGTTTCTTGTTTATATTCCTCAGACTTGGACGTTACTGCTTTCAGTAGTCCTTTGATGATTTCAGTGTGTTGTTCTTGCTTCAATGTGAACATTCTGCATGGCTTTTATTTATTGCTGGCCTGTTGCATTATATGGTCGGCTGTAAGAAAACGCGAGAAAAGGAGAAGACTACATTCTCATGCATTACCATTTGTGCCAAGAAGGGAGAAAAGTTTGGTTCTGGCAAACCATGAATAGCCCAACTATGACCTTGCCGGAGCTTCATTTGTAAAATTTTGTTGCGGCCCCTTATTCCTTTCTTCTGAAGTGGGTGATTCATAATACTGTATGTGGAAGAGCTATCCAGGTGTTACACATGCTATATCATTATTTCTAGCGCACGGTTGTGGGGCTACAAATTTGCCACATGACCTCGGCACTTCATTGCAATGTATTGATACCGTTACCATCTGAATCCTTGATACTTTCGCATTTGATGGAAATGGTGGTTAATATAAAACTAAGAAGTGAGCACTAGCTTACGAGGATGGATATGAAAAAGGACTCATCAGCTGGGAAGTATACTAGTGGAGATGAGATTATTATCATGCTGATTTAGGTTCTCTCTTCTTGATTCCACTAATTAAAAGCAACATATAGATATATATATATATATATATATATATATATATCAGAAAATTCTAATTGTCCTTTTCATTGTAGATTGTTTTTCTTAGATGGCGAAATTGCACTGCAAGCCTTCAATTGATGATCTTGATAAACAAAAAATCTACGAATTCCTTTCAAGCTTGTGGGTTCACTGCATTATATGGTTTGTTTGCAGGATTGGGCTGACATAGACTTTGGAATTGCTGAAGGTGTAGACTTCATTGCAATGTCATTTGTCAATGATGCTGATGCAGTCAGCAACCTTAAGGATTACATTTCCACCAAATCATCCAAGTAAGTTGAAGTGTTGCATAAAGTTCACAAGAAGGAAGTTCTGTAGTCTCCTTTTCTACAATTGTATGGAACCTCTTGATATTGGAATCCAAAACAATATTTCTTTCTCATTTACCAGATCTATTAGAGTATTGGCAAAGATAGAGAGCCTAGAGTCTCTTCAAAAATTGGGGGGAGATTGTTGAAGCTTCCGATGGTATCATGATTGCTCGGGGTGATCTTGGAGTCGAAATCCCCCTGGAGCAGATTCCCACAGTCCAAGAGGAAATAACTTATGTCTGCAGGCAAATGAATAAGCCTGTGATTGTAGCTTCGCAACTTCTTGAGTCCATGGTCGAATTTCCTACTCCAACCCGTGCGGAGGTACTATTTACTAGGAATGAATTTCTGTTATATAGACAGGCCAGTTACATTCACGGAGTCATTGATTTGATGCTCGGTTCATAAGGTTGCAGATGTGTCTGAAGCAGTTAGACAGTATGCCGATGCTTTGATGTTATCTGGTGAATCTGCGATAGGATCATATGGACAGAAAGCTCTTTCTGTCTTGCGAATGGCTAGCAGTCGGATGGAATCGTGGAGCCGGCAGGAAAACCGACAGAGCACGCTCTTTCATTGTAAGCTAGGAACGTCATTGCCTGACCGTATTGCTGAGCAAATTTGTAATTGTGCTGCTGAAATGGGTAAGATTCCTTTCTCCTTCAGCATCCTTATATTCTTCCATGTATGTTTTATCATGCTAGATGTCCCATATATGCTGCTAGCCAGCATTAGATACTCCACAATGGTATACTTGTGCTTTTGAAGCATTTTAGACTAGCAGTTGGTGGTTATTTTTGGAGCCAAGAATCGAGTACCATCTGTTAAAATATTACATGAAAATTGCGATGCCCACTTTGTGCCGTTGTCCAGGTAGACTCATACACCCCAAGCTCTCAGGTTATGGTATGTAAAATAACCGAATCTTGAACACTTTGTCTAGTTTGTTCGAGTACACAAATTTTGAATAGGCACACTTGCTCTTTTTTTTTTTGCACGAACACTTGCTTCTAGTTGAGTTATGATCTATTATTGGACAAATAAACTGTACTGGTTGAAATCAACATAGAATTTGTGCGCTTTTTTGTTCACTTCGCAGCTAACAACCTCGGCGTTGATGCCATTTTTGTGTACACAAAACATGGACACATGGCATCACTTCTGTCACGCAACCGTCCATACTGTCCCATATTCGCGTTCACGAACGACAAAAGCACCAGGATGGCTCTCAATTTGCAGTGGGGAGTTATTCCCCTCTTCATTGACTTGACAGATGACATGGAAGCTAACATCGCAAGGTCAGTCGATCTGATGAAGGTGAAGGGGTTGGTGAGGGAGGGAGACGCTGTACTGGTGGTCTCGGATGTCACTCCCACCGGTGCACCCTCTACTGCTTTCCAATCGATCCAGGTGAAGACCATTTCTTAAGCACTCGAACCACACAATAAGTGATCTTTATATCGAGTGCAGCAGAAGTCTTCTTTACATGATGCCATTCATGTATTATTCATTGATTGGGAAATGCATGATTGCTTTGAATTTTTAGAGGATATATGGACCTCACTTTGGGTTCTGATGCAACGCCCTCAAGCTCAATCTTGCATTGTTAAGCTAGTGACTGAACAATCATGCTTGCTCAAAAGTTGCTAGTTCAAAGCTTTGATCACTTGAGCATCTGTTGGCACGGCAAGAACGCAAAGGGAAAGCATACGTTACCGAACGTGGACCGCTTAAGTAGCTTAAATGCAACACTAATCAGGAGCTTGCTTTTGCCTCTGTTCAAATGCACTTGTACCTGAAACGCTATGTATCTTGAACCCGGAGATTAGATATCTTACATATGTCTAAAGCTTGCGATATCGGAGGAGTGGTCCTGGATAAGAGACAATTACACTCCACTGCTCGCCACTTCTAAATCTCGTGAGAAAAAAACAATCAATGTCAAAAAAGAGAGAGAGTTTCGGACTCGAGATCATCTGTACGATACAGACAAATCAAGTGTGCAGATACTATGTCCAGGTATTTGTAAAACTCTACATCCTGCTTGACCCATTTGAACCCAAAGGCGTGCAAGAAAGAGGTTGAAGAGTTCTGTACGAGCATGGCCCGTCACATGGACTTGGAGGTAATAGAGGCAAAACATTTTTTTGTCCGAGAGAGACTTATTTGCGCAAGCAAAAAGTCATTGTCCCACTAATTCCGAATCCAATCAGTTTTGACGTTTCTGAATAACGCTTTCCTGTGAAACTTATTCGGTGCATGTTGATAAACCAATTTGGACTTTCTGCTCACTTCGATTCAACGACACACAAATAACTCCGTTTCTTTCCCATAGAACAACATCATCTTTCACCGAATCCTTTGATGGGAAATTTGTCGCCGAGCTTCGAAGTGCTCGAACTGATTTTCGATCGTTATGTTCTTATGCATTGTAGATCTACTCAATGCAAGAACAATTATGCAGACGGTAGTAGTAACTATAATAACGATAATAACGATAGTTTTTTCCACATTTCATGCCAGACATTAAAAAATGCGACTGCCTCCGCTAAACTCACGTCTCTAAGAGCTTCGCCCGGAGGCAAATTACACGTCGCCATCTCTCTCTCTCGAAGCGCAGTCGCATACGCACAGCCACAAAACAAAGCGCGCACGTTAGCCCTTGCCCCGGTCCCCCCGCTAAATTCCGCCTCCCCCCGCATGAGAACAGAGACCATCCACCACGTCCGCGTTTCGTCTACCACTGGATCCTTTGTCCATCTGGAAGAGAAGGCAAAGCGCCCCACGCTTGCTGCTTCCTTTTACGCAACTTGTTCTTCTCGTTCTTCGCATACGAACATGAAATTCTTCCTTCGCTGACGCATGTAGCCGTGAGCACAGAACTGAACAGAGTCTGCAACTGATGATGGCTTCGCTGCAGATTGCGAGACCCGCTTTCGCTTCGTCATCCGTCCCCCGATCGAAATTCAGCGGGAGCTCGAGGTGGTGTAAGGAATCGGGACCCAGGCGGAGGGTTTTGAGATTAATGGATTGTGGGTATTCGAGGGATGGTTTGAAAAGGCGGCCTTTTGTTTCGTGTAAAGTCCAGGACGGCGACGGGAAAAGCAATGGAATTGGCAAGTTCCCTTCTTTTTGCTCTCTTCGCGTTTTGTTTCTCGCATTGAAAGAGACTTCCTTCTGTTTCTGGTGGTTTCCTCGAGCGGATTGATTCTTGGGCTGCCTTGCTCTTTTCTTGTTTGGTTGATGTTTTGCGCTCATGGGTATGCTCTGCAATTTCGTCTTTCAAGCTACGCTTACGAGACATGCTTCTCAAGCGTGTCGAAGATTACCCACTTGGATGAATTGAGACGATATGGCACAAATTTTTGTTTCCTTTTTCGTCTCAGATCGATTTGAACATCATACTCAGAAGTTCTGTTTGCTTTCTTGCTTTGCAAGTGCAGAGTCTCTCCTGAAAACTGCATGTTGTGTGTGTTTTAGTAGGAGCCACTACTCATACAGCGTCCCACAATGCTTAATGGTTTGTGAACCGAATCAATCTTGTAGTCTTCGGGGGATGCGTGAACCTGGATGCTAAGCGGTGCTGGTGGATTGAATGGTGCTGGTGATAATTCGTTCTTGAGCGGATTCATTTGTTGGAATTAGTTTATTTGAATGGTCCAGTGCGCTTTTGGCAGCTCATTTGTGGATCTTAAAAAAATTGCTTGCTGAACCACAGTCTAGGAGCGAAAGGTGTCTTGGTTACTCCAGATTAAGCGGGATTTCTTGTCACCACGTATAACAAGTTGATGGAAATTAAGGAACTTTCTTGGGATTTATTGAGTTTCCCACTTGTATCGATAGCTCTTCTTGCAGAGAGAAAGGGAGAAGGGGAAATTTCATTTACCTGTCCAAAAAGAAGAGAGAAAGGCGGGGGGCTGGGTGAGGGAGGGGGAAAGATCAAGGTTTCCTTCTTTAATCTTATTGGTGAAGGCAGATTGTGAATTTGTGATGCTTCACATTACTTTTTCTTAGGTTTATATTTATTATGATCTCCTTCCTTTGCATTTGTCCATGTGTTGTGTACATGAGAGTTGAGCCGTTCCTGTTTTTAATCATCACATTATCAAATTACTGCAGGTGAAGAACCTCCTGAATCTTTGTTTATGAAAGAATTAAAGAGGAGGGGCATGACTCCCACTTCATTGCTTGAGGACACAAAAAAGAGCAGCTACGACAGTGGATTAGAAGAAGAGAGGGGGTTTTTCGAAAAGAAATGCAGTCTCTACTGAACCGGGAAATAATTTAACCAACCAAAGGGAGCAGTCCATGGCATTGAACAGTGAGGGCCTCGAGGTTGGCAAATTCAAGCTCTTTTTTCTTTTTGTTATCAAGTTCCAATTTTTATAGCTCAAACCTTAAATGATGAGCTTTGACAGTTTTTCTCCCCCTTGTTCTGGCTCACGGGACGTGCATTCAAGAAATTGAAATTACATATATATTCTTGGCAGGGACTGATTCCACGGGCTAAACTTTTGTTAACACTTGGAGGGACTTTCTTTTTGGGGTTTTGACCACTGATTCTTATGACTGTGGCATCCTTTTCTGCTCTGTACCTCGGAAACTACCTTTCTTGGCCTTCCTGCTGTACATGTGACTTCCGTTAGATTGCCACTGGCCAGACACTTATTATACTATGAGACCCAATTCTGTGGAATATCGTTTTCTAGCTGACTTGTCTCTGCCTAACGTTATAGCAATTTGCCTGACACTTAATATGCTCTTGGGAACCAATCCTGTGGAACTTTATTTTTCTCGCCGACTTGTCAGTGCCTAACCTCGTAGCGATTTAAGCACATTTGATGTTCTGAAATGAAGTCCGTGAATAATAATCTAAATCTCTTTTGTTGAAATTGATATAATGCCTAGGACGATTGTCTTAGTCTAAAAATGCTGTGGCGCTTACGTTTGTTCGAGTTGCCAGGAAAATATGCATGAAATGGACAGTTGCTTGCTCTATCATTTGCGGTGTTTTCTTGTCCTTTTGATCATTATATTGATGTACGTATAAGTGGATAGTACAAAGGTATGGACTCAACAATGTCTTAGCATCATTTAAACTTCACAGCATTTGCTCAGGCTTATTCCGATTCGATTTTCTGTCTAGTGCCGTCTCTTCGGAACTCTTGACTGCGTTTTGATTTGGAAGCACTTTGCAAAAATTCCATGATCTAAATGGTAATACCCCTCTGTTTATTTGACAGTATTTTGGACTGACTTTTGTCCACGATGGAAGCAATGTGCAAGTGTCGCCACCCCAGTACATCGATCCATATGCGCTTCTCGAAGACGAAAGAATATCCCAAACGGCTCCTCGAGTTAATTGAAGCAGGAAAACGTCATCACTCGAGCCAATTCATTGAAGATCTCTGTTGCAACTTGCTACCCTGGCTTATGTTTATGTCCATGTAAATCCTTAATCAGATAGAACCTGCGTTGCTCTGGTGTTGGTCACCGGTTGGCTTGTTATCTTCATGCAATTGCTTGAAAGATTTAATTGCTACTCATATTGCTGTGTTCAATTGGTTATATGTTCCAGATGAAGCAGGCCGCTGAGACTGTTTCTTGTAAATACATAATTTGAATCATTTAAATGTGCAATGTCTCGACA
This sequence comes from Syzygium grande, assembly GCA_024733475.1. Lineage (NCBI taxonomy): Eukaryota > Viridiplantae > Streptophyta > Magnoliopsida > Myrtales > Myrtaceae > Syzygium > Syzygium grande. Next base: position 21,681,078 of record JAMXDD010000003.1, on the reverse strand, counting down.
CTAGACGGCACCTTGGGTAGCTGATGCCTTAATTTTGGCCATAAGCTCAAGCCATACACACATTGTAATACTAATTATAATCCATTAGGTCAATCATATGACATGAATCGTAGGATGCAATCAAGTGCCTCTTAACAATGACTTGTACGTATACATTGTCTAGCTATAATTGAATAAGAACCTCGTTAATAATCAAGTCAGCTCTAATTTAACTTCATGGCCAGGAAAGGAAAAACTTTGATCAACCCTATTCTGCCAAGAGAACCTCTAATCAACTCTATTGAAACAAGAAAGTAGTTGTCAAGAACACACAACTTCATGTACAATGGATTAGTCAGTATTGGTAGGTAAACATGGAAAGCGAGGACTTCTGTAAAACTAAATTAACAGTAAAACTCCAACCTTTGTCAAAGTTCAATCAATCCTCATCTTCCTAAGGGCTAAGCACCCAATTCTATCTTTACAGCAACCATTTCATAATACCACAAGTGCTACACTATGTCGGCATCTATTGCGCGACGGTCATCGAGATCTGCTCAAATCCCGACTCACATCAGCAGTTAATCCTCCCAGATTGCAGTCAGGGTAAGAGTTGAACTTGACAAAATGGCTGTCGAAAGGAGGAGGAACCAAAAGGGACCAGATAAGCGATCACAATCACCGCCTGTAATTCCTCAAACAACAAGGTACTGAGACCCCTTCAAATTCTAAAAAGGGGAAGGGTAAGGAGTCTGATTTCATTTGCTCTCCATCTTCTGATCTCCCTTGCTGTCCACAACTGTTTTTCGAAACGCTGCTTCCAAGGGATCGTCCCTCCTCCTTTTGCCATCCGCTCTCCAAACTCCTCCACGTACTTTTGCTTCCACAAGTCATCATTGGATGCCAAACCCCGAAGTTCCGAACACACGCATCCTACCCTCGCGAGGTCAATGCGGGAAGCGATTTGAGAATCTTGAGCTTCAGTTCCACGGGAAGCCATGCAAAACAGGACTGGACCGGCAAGCCAGCTCTCCCTGCAAAACAAAACAAAACAAAACAAAACATTTTTTTTAAAATAAAATTGGCCTAAGTCCACTAAGAATTTTATCAAGTCCTCAGTGGAGTTATCAAGTTGTTGCGATCTCCCCGAAATGCCCCAAAGTGGGCGCACCACCTAGGGTTCAGCTAATAGATTACTAAGCCTAAACTTATCTTGGGCTCTCCCAAATCATACCAATTCGCAACTTATTAATATGCAAAATCATTTCAATTAGGTCTATCAAGAGCGGCAATGCCAAGCCATCTTTCACAAGCATCCAAAACTCGAACACTTCTTTCAGGGGACACGAGCTCGAAGAACCACAATCCTCCTTTGCTTCCGGCGTCATCGTCATCGCCTTTCACCCCGATCAAGCCTATAGCAGGAGCAAACCTGCGCTCATCCAAACAGACCCTACGCAAACCCAGCTTGGCCTTAGGCAGACCTCCATAGACGGTGATGAACTGACCACGGCTCTGAAACTTCAAAAGTACCCTCTCGGACATGTTCAGACCCTGCTTCCTAGCCACAATCTCAGGCAGACTGTACCACACGGACGTGGCCAACGCCGTCGACGGCGGCCACCGATCGGGGAGACGGAACCGATCGGCGGGCATTCCGGTCACCGCATCAACCGCGACGAAGCCGGACTCCCGCATAACCGCGAGCACCGCCGCGACTAGAAGCCTATGCTCCCCCACCGTCGCCGCCCAATTCCTCTCTCAAAACCCTCCTAAGAAGAACGTAAGGCTCCGAGAACTTACCGTCAACCACAGCCGACCCATCCGCAGCGCCATCAAGATCAACACTTCCGGAAGAAGAATTACGTCGACCCTCGGCGCTTATCGGAGCATCGGCTTTCTTCTGTCCATCTCCAGGAACCAAATCGGTCATCTCCGAATCCGCAGCCGCCGCCGCCGCCTCAGGCCGCCGTCCTAAACCCCTCCGCCTCCGCCTCCGCCTCCGCCTCCGCCTCGTCTCAAGTAAATCGCCTCCGGAACCAGCTCTCTCTCTAGCACTCCCCCCGGCCTCCGCCTCTCCCAAGCCCCAGGGTCGCTCAAGCTGAATCGCTTCCTGGCACGTCGCCCCCCCTAGAAGTCCCGCCCGATCGCGCTCTCGTCGACTCTCGGCTTCCTCGAACAACATCGCCTTGTGCCTTTTCACGAACAACATCACCACCGTGCTTGGTTGCTGCTGTTCTGTGTTCTTTCACGACACCGCCGTAGCTCTTTGTCTTTGTCGCCGTGCGGCAGCCCAGCGTTCGCCGGCATTTGCCGTCACCGTTTAGCGCCACGCCAGCCGTGATCGCGGGCGCTCTCCGTCCAAATGCGGCAAATGTTGCCGTCCGGCCTTTGGCCAGCGGGCCACCCGGCCACCCGTCCCTGGCCGCGGGACGGGACGACCCCCTCCGCCTCCCGCGTCAACCGCGAAGCTTTTTTTTTTTCCATTTCGGGTCAACCAGCGGCTTATTGCTCTGGCGAATATGTTTTGTGGTTGTCCATGTGATTGGAAGCTATCGTGTAGATATTGCGTCTTTTCATGTTCTTCCCTAATCCTCCTTCGATTATTAAACTGTTTGTTAAAGTTGATCTGTTTTTAACTCCGGCCATGTCTCATTACTTGTTTATTCTGTTGAAGGTTACCGGAGAACCTTTGATTCAGCACAAGGATGATACTGCAGCTATTCTCAAATCTCGACTTCAGGCATTCCATAAGCAAACTGAACCGGTACCTACACGTTTTCTTAGTATGGGAGTTCCAATATTTGATCTGTTTCACATTATCTTTGCTTTGCATCTATGATTGTCAATTTGTTGGACATAACAATTTCTTGAGTGCCTCGAACTTACTTTAAGTTAATAAAATTTACATTGGTTGAATGGCATCTGGTGCATATTGTGAAGGGAACGACAATTGAACTTAAAAGAGTGTGAAACATGTATTGAGTTAAGACTCTATTGTATTGAAGGGCACTAAGATATCATAATGGCATCTAAAACATCTCGCTCTCGATCTCTACGTGCTTAGTTTTTTTATGTTTTTCTATTATTAATTTAGGGGCCCGATTTATATTGAAAATAGTTTCTGAAACTCTAGTGGACATAGCCATGGTATTTATGAAGGTTTGAGCATGCTTACATTCTTATAAGAGAATGCCGTATTCGTATCAAACTTGCTTTAATTCTTTGCTGGACCATCTTGATGCAATTTTGTCCTCCAATTGCTGTAGCATTCTCGTAATTTCTCAGTTTCATGATTTTCATCTTCGACCTATTCCTTTAGGTGTTGCACTAGTTCTCTGCCAGTCAGATCCTGTGCTAAATGATGGGCAGAACAAAGGTGATGCATCAAGAAAAGCTGTCATTGACGGAGTTCATAAAAAGTTCATAGAGAAAGTTGTGGCAGACCATGAAGATGATGACGATGGATCATCAAGTGATAAGCATCTCATAGTCTCTGTTTCTTTTCTTTCGGAGTTCAAGCTGAAGGTGCGGATGTTTCATCATTAGCATGGAGGACTCGATAGTCTACTTAATTCCTCTTGCTTAAGGCTTGCAATTTTCTTTTCTTTTGCTTTCAATATCCTTAAATTGGTGAAGAGAGATTCTGCTTGTGAATTCCAAGTCGGTAAAGAGAAGTAAATTTTGTGCAATTAAGTAATGGCTCGGGAGGCCGACTTTTATGTCATGCCCAAGCCGGATAGTTGTAACCGCAATTTTTCGACAATCGTTTTCTAGGTTAATTTTATCGATTTGTTAATGGAAAGCAGCTCATTCCTATTGGTGTGATCCTCTTCGTTTTTTGCCTGAATCTCCACAAATGCCGTTCAGCCTAAAATCTCTGGCAAACAAGAAGTTTGTCGTTGTTTTTTTGTTCGTGATCATTTTTCAGTTTTGCCACACTAGTACGCCATTGTTGAAAATATGAAGATATTCACAACTTGCTTAGTGTAAGATTCTTAACGAATATTGAAGTTGGTGGAGGATCTAATGCTAGAGATACAATTTCCATCCCATGTCCATTCGAATGTACTAGGTAGTCGACAACTTTGTCATTTGGACTGAGCAACTCCATCCACATAGCAAAAGCATTCGGCACCTGCCTGGTTGTATAGCTAAGAAACTTTTTAACCTTGACGAGCCATTCAGAGTGAAGCTAATAACAAGTTCGAAGACATTGTGCTGCAAAAGGCTTGATCCCCTGTAATTTCATACACATTGGGGTTACTCTTTGTCAAGCATGACACTGCTTAGAGATGCCAGTCACCATAGAGTCTCAAGATGGATATACGGGTGCGCATGTTTTGTACACAACTATCCCTGTGGAGACAGTTCGGTGAACTGGAGACGGAAAACAAGATTAAGATCAAAAGGCAGAACCTGGTTCCACAACCAGTTTCACAAAAAGAGTGACTCGGGAAATTAACACATTTGCAAACCATCAAGCTCTCAAAGAAGCATCTAAATTACAGTCAATTATTCCCTTGTTGCATAAAATAGAACCCATCCCGCAAATTTTTTCACAGCGATCCAATCGATCCGCCGAGAGAAGAGTATAGGCGAGCTCCGAGAATCCCACATTGGACAAAAAGAGGTTGCAAAGGAGATGTCGCATGGATTGCGCATCCAAACATGTACACATAGGCAATCAAATGTAATCGCTCTTGACATGTTCTCTTCATTCACCGACTTCGGGGTCTTTTTCTCTTCTTACCCTTCTTTGTGTCGGCGCTTTCCACTTTGTTGCTGCTCAGCCTTTTTCTCGAGCTCGAATCATGGCACGCCTTGCACGAGGTCGCATTTTCGTACTTGTCTAGGAGGCATCACATAAGGCTCAAGAGGCCGGTCAAGCAAAAGGGTGTTCACCACCAGCAAATATTCTGAGTTTTCTGTCTCTATCCCGCATACAGTAACAAGGAACGGCCTTTAATTAGATTCAAACATAAGCTAGGATAATAATTGCAAATGCAACTAGAGAAAAGCTGCGTGATTTAATTGAACCGTCATTTTAAGAACAGAAAGTTGAACGAACTGGATTGCCAACCAGGAAGGTAAAAACCAGATACCTCCAACGTAATAGCTTAGCTTCCTCTCACCAGAATTCTGAATTAACCACATAATAGGAATACTCACGAATGCTGATTACAAAATGTGTCATAGGCTCCATTGTTTTTTTTTTCAGCTATTGTTCTTTGACTAGTTAGAATACTGATGCTTCGTGCGAGATGGAAAGAAATATCTTTACAAACAGTAACAATTACAGAGCCTGCCTCTTGTGTCATACTTTCATCTTAAAGCAATTTTAATATTTCCACAAGGAAATTTCGTCAGTGCCTCCACACAAAAGCGACAAAACAAATCTAAAGTAAATATTTTATCCATATGGTCATGAACCACTGCAGTCAACAGTGCTGGAAGTGATCTCATACTTTACAGCATGATAGGATGCAATAAGCCAGTTGTACTCTCTTTCAGTCTTTGTATGAAGTAATTCCCGAATTCCGATAGGCATCAGAGATTTGAAATCTTTACAAACTGTTTTTCAGATGCGGTTTTAGAGGAAAATACTTATTGGGCCTGAATATCTTCGTATTAGAACAATTAAAGACACAAGTAAAGAAAAAGAATGTCACATTTAAAGACAGAGGAAACTCATCAGAAGAAAATTGGCCCTTCGCTTACATCACGCAATTTGTTTCTGGGAAGCATGCGGAGAACTGCTTTCCTAATGACTTCTGTGGGGTCCTTCGCCATTTGGTCCTTTAAGGTCCTTTCCTTGTGCTTTCCATGTCTCATTACTTGTTTATGGAATGCCTGAAGTCGAGATTTGAGAATAGCTGCAGTATCATCCTTGTGCTGAATCAAAGGTTCTCCGGTAACCTTCAACAGAATAAACAAGTAATGAGACATGGCCGGAGTTAAAAACAGATCAACTTTAACAAACAGTTTAATAATCGAAGGAGGATTAGGGGAAGAACATGAAAAGACGCAATATCTACCTGATAGCTTCCAATCACATGGACAACCACAAACATATTCGCCAGAGCAATAAGCCAAGCTGGTTGATCCGAAATGGAAAGCTAAAAAAGCTTCCCTCATGGTTGACGCGAGGCGAGGGGGCTCGGGTCCCGGTGGCCAGCGGCGGTTAGGACGTGGTGGCGGGCAAGCTCTGTCAGCGTCGGACGGCAACACGGGCGGCATCGGACGAGAGCGCTCTGCGATCAGCGGGTTTGCGTGGCGTAAACGGTGATTTTCGCGGCTGGCGCAACGGGGCTGCTTCGGCACGGCGACAGCAAAGCAGCTACGGCGGTGTCGTGAAAGAACACAGAACAGCAACCAAGCACGGTGGTGATGTTGTCCGTGCTAGAGAGAGAGAGAGAGAGCCGGGTTCCGGAGGCGACGACGGAGACGGAGGCGGAGGCGGAGGCGGAGGCGGAGGCGGAGGGGGAGGGGGCTCGGGGTCGAAGTGCTGGAGAAAGAGAGAGAGAGAGTCTCTACCTTGAGAAGGTAAAGTTGAAAATTGAAAAGAGAGAGAGAGAGAGAGAATTCGAGCGCACTTTTAATTTTTGGTGTTTACTGTTGCTCTGTCCTTTCCCCGGCCCCCGCCCGCGAACAAAGTGAAAAGAAGGCTTTTTCAATTTTTCATTTTCCAGCTAAGCCGACACGTGTCGGACTCTGAATGGAATATGCACGCCACGAGGGGCGATGACGTGGTGCTAAGTTAGCACTGAATATTTTCTTTGTTACATGTATAACCGTTTAGATTTTTTGTGATTATAAAATTAGTTCGAAGTAAAAAAATATACAAATTTGAAGTTTTTCCTGATATTAACCTGTCAAATAATCATGTAACACATTGCCACGAATACCTCCTACTATATAAACGTATTAGGAGGTGCCCACAAAAGAATTCACAAATTTTATCATGAGATTTATTTATTTCACGACGCTTGCGATTCCTATCCTAAAAACTAAAGCCCAACTCTTCCTATGCATAAAATACTCTAAAATATGGGAAATTCCATAGGAGATTATATTCAGATTAGAAAACCATTGAAATTAGGAAATCTACTCTAAGGAGAAAAATCCCCGCTTTGAATTTCCTTTCCAAGTTCAAATTCGAGAGTATTCTTAACGTTTTTGGTTCAGTATTTTGAAAGCTTTTTGAGGTCTGAAAGCTCCTTGGGGAAAATTTGGGATGTTTAGGGTGCGCATGAATACCATTACGTCTTGATCACAAGCATCCAAAACTCGAACACTTCTTTCAAGGGATACGAGGTCGAAGAACCACCATCCTCATTCGCTTCGGCCTCGTCGTCGTCGTCACCGTTCCCTGATCAAGTCTTTAGCAATTGCAAACCTTTTCATTACGCAAATCCAGCTTGGCTTTTAGGATTCCTTAGACAGTGATGAAATGACCAAGGCTCTGAAACTTCAAAAGCACCCGCTCGGACATGTTCAGACCCTGCTCCCGAGCCACGAGCTCAGGCAGGCTGTACCACACGGACATGGCGAACGCCGTCGACGGCGGCCGCTGATCGGCGGGCATTCCGGTGGCCGGGTCAACCGCGACGAAGCCGGACTCCTGCATAACCGCGTGCGCCGCCGAGACTAGAAGCCTATGCTCGCCGCCGCCGCCGCCGCCGCCCAATTCCTCTCTCAAAATCCTCCTAAGAAGAACGTAAGGCTCCGAGAACTTACCGCGGACCACAGCCGACCCATCCGCAACGCCATCGAGATCAACACTTCCGGAAGAAGAATTACGTCGACCCTCGGCGCTTGTCGGAGCATCGGCTTTCTTCTGTCCATCTCCAGGAACCAAATCGGTCATCTCCGAATCCGCCGCCGCTGCCGGCGCCGGCGCCTCCTCAGGCCGCCGTCCTAAACCGGGGCAACTCTGAGAATCCATGCCCTCGGTGCCCTTGAGGAGAGACCCGATCCGATTCGATGCTTCCTGCAAAACACGAATGGTGCTTGTCAACGAAGGGTCGATACCGCGAAAACTTTGGTACCTTTATAATAAATTTACCTAAATTATTTTTTTATCAATAAAAATTTTAAAATTGATATTCTTGTAATAAATTTATCAACCTTATATTAATTTTTATTAATTTTAATATTAAATTGTTGAGTTGGATAATATGTGACAGTCGGCGAATGTATTAATTTGAAATTTTATCCAAAAAGTTTATCAATTTGTAAACGCCAGTATTAAAATTTAATAGATGATAAATTTGTCACAAGTGTATCAATTTGAGATTTTCGATAGTCAAAAAATTAATTTAGGGTAAATTTGTCACATGTATAATGATTTAGATTTTTTGTGATTATAAAATTTGTTCGAAGTAAAAAAATATAAAAGTTTGAAGTTTTTCTTGATATTAACCTGTCAAATAATCATGTAAGACATTGCCACGAATACCTCCTACTGTATAAACGTATTACGAGGTGCCCACAAAAGAATTCGCAAATTTTATCACGAGATTTATTTATTTCACAACGCTTGCGATTCCTATCCTAAAAACTAAAGCCCAACTCTTCCTATACATAAAATACTCTAAAATATGGGAAATTCCATTTTAGGAGATTATATTCAGATTAGAAAACCATTGAAATTAGGAAACCTAATCTAAGGAGAAAATTCCCCGCTTTGAATTTCCTTTCAGGTTTAGAGTATTCTCAACGTTTTTGGTTCAGTATTTTAAAAGTTTTTTGAGGTCTGAAAGCTCCTTGGGAAAAATTTGGAATGTTTAGCAACCATTCCCCAAGGAGGTTTGGGGTGAAAGTTAGCCTTGGAAATCTTTGAAAGCTTCGATCTTAGTCCCTCTTAGCGTTGAGCTTTCGATATTTCAGAATCTTTGAAACCATGAATTAATGAAATTTTATCGGTTTCCTGTTTTACCCTAAAAAATTTATTAAAAGCCCAATTTTGCCCTTTTTATAAAAGAAAACCCTACATAAGCGTTTTGTCTCTTTTGCTTCTCTCTTCGTCGTTCAACTGCTCCTTCTTGCTTCGCTCTCCTTCGCTCAGATTTGTGCTCTCCGAGCAGGAGTCCCTCGCCTAGAGCTGCGCCAAGCCCACTCGCGGCCCTGCCACGTCGTCTGGACACCAAGGTCACCTCCCACGTTGGCATGAAGCTAGGCTTCCGGTTGATCGAAATCAGGGTCAGCAACATCGAGATCGACCTCGACGAGACCTATTTGGTTCAGATTTGAAATGCTCATTTGGGATCTAAAATCCATTGATCAAATACAAATGGCATTTGGCAATTTTTTTGAAATACTTTGGGGAAATGCAATTACATATCCAAAGACTTCTAAAGTCTTTTAGCCCAAGGCAAGTTTGGAGGCACTTTAGTAAGTTGCATTTTCGGAATGCAAGGTGGACTGTTAATGCACACAGTTCATCTTCCCGAGGAACCAAATCGGAACGGGCCACCGTCGCCTAAGGGGTCCGACCACCGCTGCGGGGGGGTTGCCCGACCCCGGCGACGGAGCCATGTGACCTAGGCGATGCCTAGGTCAAGCGACCTCAGCGAGGCTGGCTGCTGGCGACGGCCGTTGGCAATTAATTGGCCAACGGCCACATCCGGCAGCCAAATTTGGCCAATGGAGGTTGGTCGGCGGTCGTTTTGGCCTACTGGCAGTGGCTAAGTTCTTTACTGATTTTTTTTTTAAATATTAGCAAAAGTCCTTTACAAAATTAGTTTTTACTAAACGGTATTTAGACCAAAGTTGCTTTCAAACGTGATTTTAAAATACATATTATCAAATACTACTTGCATTTCAAAAATTCAAAGGCCTTTGCATTTTGCCAAAGGTATTCCCCCAAAGCCGAACCAAATAGGCTTAAAATAGCCCTTGCACAAACACCGAATCCCAGCTATCCGACGCAAGGAGAACACGTGACTGAAAAGCTAACGCCAAAATCACCGATTGACGAAAACATCAGAGCAAATTTATATGGGAATATGCTAGTAACTCATCGTCCCAAAAAGAAAACTGAAGCAAGGAACAAATCTCGTTCACCTGCCATGCTCTTTGAAACCAAGTACCACCAATCTCATACGTGACCAAAAACTCAATTGGCATGTTCTAAAGGCAAAGCCCTTTTTCACTTCTCTTTGTTTATACGAAATATAGAACAACACCAAAATAAAAGTTCAAAGAAAAATGGAAGTCCACCATCATGTGGGTCCAAAGTGGGTTTCAATAACATATCCATTTAGACTCACTTCTTTTGGACTTTTTGAGCAGATCATTTATGAGCCACTTTAATAAATATGGGTTAGCGACCCATATTGACAGCTCCAGCCAAGCGCAAGTGTTCCCACCCCAGTACATTGATCCAGTTGTGCTTCTCGAAGACGACGGAAGAATATCCCAAACAGCTCCTCGAATTAATTTGAAGCAGAAAATGTCAGTCACTCGAGGCAATTCATTGAAGATCTCTTTTGCAACTTGCTACATGTAACCTTCGATGCTCGTGTTGGTTGCCGGTTGGCTTGTTATCTTCATGCAATTGCTTGAAAGATGCGATTGCTACTCATATTGCTGTGTTCAATTGGTTATATGTCCCGGATGAAGCAGGCTGCTCAGTTTGTTTCTTGTAAATACTTACATCTAATCACGTAAATGCGCAACATCATACCACCAAATAGCACCATTGGTCTCTGATGTCTAAATTCCAGCCGTAAGCGCAAGATATGTACGCATGGTAATACTAATTTTAATCCATCAGGTCGATCATATGACATTAATCGTACAATGCAATCAAGCGCCTCCTAACAATGAAATCAAGTCAGCTTTAATTAACTTCATGGCCGGGAAAGGCAAAGCTTTAATCAACTTTATTCTGCCAAGAGAACCTCTTATCAACTTTTATTGAAACAAGCAAGTAGTTGTCAAGAACACACAACTTCATGTACAATGGAGGAGTCGGTATTGGTAACATGGAAAAAGCGAGACTTCTGTAAAACTAAATTGACAGTAGAACACATCCTCATCGTGCTAAGTGCTAAGCACCCAATTCTATCTTTATAGCAATCATTTCATACACACGTCCAGTGCCACAATATCTCAGCAGCCATTACGCGACAGTCTTCGAGATCTATTCAAATCTTTCGGCAAGAGTTGAGCTTCACGAAATGGCTGTCTGAAGAGAGGTGGAACGCAGGACCAGATAAGCGATCCATTATCATCGACTATAATTCTCGAGACCATGAAGCCTTCGTAACCTTGCCAATTCACTTGCAAAGGCGTCTGCGACCAACTGAGCGCCTTCTCTTCTTTTTCACCTCTGAGCTTCTCGGTCTGCTCTTCTTGTTCGCCTCCGAAGACGGCGTCTGTGACTATCTGAGTATCCCCCTCTTCGCTTCTTCCACGACCATGCGAAACGCTGCTTCCAATCGATCATCCCTTGGCTTTCTGTCGTCTTCTTTTTTAAACTCATCCATGTACTTCTGCTTCCACAAGTCATTACTGGATGTCAAATACCGAAGTTCCAAACACACACACCCTACCCTTGCTAGGTCAATGCCAGAGAGCGATTCGAAAATCTTGAGCTTCAGTTCCGTGGGAAGGTACGTGAAATAAGACGGGAGCGACAAGCCAACACTTTCGGTTAGGTCTAGTAACAGCGGCAATGCCAAGTAATCTTTCACAATCCTCCAGAACTCGAACATCCTTTTTACAGGATATGAACTCCAAAAGCCACCATTATCATCCGCTTCCATATCATTATTGTCATTGCCTTTCGCCCACATCTGCATCAACTCGACAGCAGGAGCAAAGCTGCGCATATCCAAACAACAGACCCTGGGCAAACCCGCCAAGACTCTAGGCAAACCCAAGTTGGCATTAGCCAAAGATCCGTAGACAGTGATGAAATGACCTGGGCTCTGAAACGTCAAAGTTACACTCTCGGGCATGTTCAGACCCTGGCTCCTAGCCACAAGCTCAGGCAGACTATACCGCAACAAAACCGGATTCCTGCATAACCGATCAGCAGCAGGCATTCCGCTTGCTGGCGGATCAAGCACAAAGAAACCGGATTCCAGCATAACCGCGTGCACCGCCATGACTATAAGCTTACCACCGTTCTTACCCAACTCCTCTTTCAAAATCCTCTCCGTCAAGACCCTCTTGAAAAGAAAGTAAGGCTCGGATAACTTGGTGCGAATCACAATCGGCCCATCCATGGCGAGAACGCCAGCACTTCCAGAAGAAGAATTACCTCGACCCTTGGCGCTGCTTCCCGAAGCTTCGACTTGCTGTCCATCTTCAGGAACCAAATGGGACATCTCCGAATCCGCAGCGCCCTCATCCTCAGGCCGCCCTCCTAAACCGGGGCAATCTTCAGAATCCATGACCCCTCGTGTCCTCGAGAGAAGACCTGATCCAATGCTTCCTGTACAGGAATTGGGGTTCGAGAGGAGGCTATGATCTCGCCCGGAAAGGATGCGAGGCTGAGAGATCGGAGAGAACCGGTGGAGTCCGGAGACTGAAGCTCCGTCCGTGGTGGTTGAGAAAGAGGCAGGAGGAGGAGAGTGTTGAGTGGCAATCGGCATGTCATCAGTATCACTATTATATTTCGCCTCCAAGTGGTTCTACTTTGTAGAAAGCGAAAATGACAAAAAAAGTTCAGCAACTTTCACCAAAACATGTAATGTAATCTTTAAGCTTTTAATTTATTTAATGTGATCCCGAAACTTTAACTCAATATAAAAATGAAGCCTCTGAACTTTTAATTTATTCAATATCGTCCCCGAACTTTTGATACATATTCAATTTAGTCCCTGAACTATATAAAAATGTAGTTTAGGGACTACGTTGAATAAATACTATTAAAAATTTAAAGACCACATTAAACAGACACCATTAAAAGTTTAGGGACCAAATTAAACATTAGGCAAAAGTTCAGGAACTATATTGAATAAATTAAAAGTTCATTGACCACATTGCATATTGGACCAAAGTTCAATAACTGTTTGTGTTATTATCCTTTATAGAAAATCAATTAAATCATCCATAAAGACCTAGTGTGGCAATTGAATACTGTGCTAAACAAGAACAGTGCTTATGAAACAACCATTTAGATAGTTGCCATGAACACCTCCTAATATACAAGCGTCTTAGGAGATGTTTCACGACTATATTTATTAGTTTTAAAACACTTGCGATAAGCCCACCTCTTGTACATAAAAAGGATCCAAAATAGAAAATTCCTTTTCAAGGAGACCATAGTCAAATTAGAAAACCATCGAAACTGGAAAACTAGTTCAAATAAGGAAATTTCACGAATTCAAACTCCAGAGATATTATAAATAGAGAAATGATTGGATGACAGTTTTCAATCTACAGTGAAAATAATAGTTTGTTCGGAACAACAAAACATCAAATAATAAATAATTATAAATTATTGTGAGGTCCATTTTTTTAAAAATTTTTAGCTCCCAATAAATTATTATTCTTATAATAACTCAAAAATTGTTTTGCTAGTAAAACCTTTATTAATATTAGTTATGGCCGCTGGCCATGGGCCATGGAGTACATCATATGGGTGAATGATCCAAATCATGGACTGAGCAACCAATGAAGGGTAAATTTGGATGGATGATCACAATTTTTCAAAGTGCATTTGGTACTGACGACTTTATACTATTGCCTAAGTAGCTTTTGAGTGCGTTTGTACGTTTTATAGCGAATGCGATGATGCAACACGCACTTGCTGTAATATTTGTATCTTAAAAGCAAATAGTTAGTGGTGGGGCCTAAAAGAAAAAGGAAAAACAGAAGAAGAATGACTAGACTTGGTTAATAAAGCAGCAACTGCATTTTAAAATTGAGAGCTCTCACAAGCGGAAAGAAAAGGAAAGAGGAAAAGGAAAGAGGAAAGTGGAAAAGGGAAAGAAAAAGAAAAAGCAGAGAGATGGCTTTACGTATTCTTGTCATGGAAGTTTCGTCAAGCCAGATTCACTTTGTATTGCATCACCAAAATAAGTGCTCCCGTCCCTCGTTTGTCCAATTGAAGTGATTTTTGGAGTTATGATTTGAATTCGGAATTATGTGAGATTCGAGTAGCAAAGTCTAAGTTGCTGAGCCGTGAAATTTCATGAAAATAGTGATTTATGGCATTATGGAGCCGCTCGATGGGAGTTGTTTTGAAACAACAGTTTGGCGGAGTGAGAATTTTAGGGTTTCGGGTGCGATCTTTGCATTGCAAACAATTTGAATAATCGTTTCGGGTGTGCAATTTGTTGGCATATGAGTTGTTTTGTTAGTTTAGCCGATTCATAGTTGTTATAATATTTTACTTGATTTTGACGTCGATTCTCGTTTAATTGTTAATATTATGAAAACGTCAACTTGTGTGTTATTGGTTTTTGGTATTCACAGGTGAGTGGTGTTATTTGTAAAACTCATGCTCTTTTTTGGTTTTGTAAAACTCATACTTTGAAGTAAAAGCAAAAATGGTTTAAAAAGAGCATTTTTGTTGCATAAAGTGAGATCGGATATTCATTACATTTTGGCTATTTGAGAATGGTTTGAGAAACATATTGTGAAATGTGCTTTGTGAACCTAATTTATGAAATGGATTATGAATTGATTATGTAAACGTATAGTGATTTATGAAATGGATTATAAAATAGTTTGCGATACATATTGTGATTTATGAAATGGTTTATGGATTTGTAATTGTAGATTATTGGAGGGTAGGGGTTTCGGGTATGCACATTGGTTTGAAATATCCTTCTGGGCGAACCACTGGCTTTGTAAGTAGAGACCTTGCCAAGGGGGCTTGGTCATTTTGTCACGAGACATTGAGTTGTGACCATGGTAGTTAAGGGTAAGCATAGTCCCACCCTAGAATCAGAAACCACCTACTAAATATCGGTTTCAAAAAATTGGAACTGGGAACCGCCCGTTAGTTCTATGGACCCACCCGAGAATCGGACCACCAGTTCGGTCCAATTCCGACCGGTTCAGTTCCTGAGTTGGTCCATGGAACCGGTCCAACCAAGTTTCTTTGGAATAATCAGAAAATGTATCGATCTAATCCCCACCCGTTAGGGGCTGTGTTCACCACATGTCACTTCCACTTTGACCTTAATGCGCGTGTATGATGTATCTTCAGTGTACAGAATTGTTCTTTCGCATTTGATTTCACCAATTCTTTCTTGTCCAAGTGACAAGTGAGCGTTCCATCTAAAATGGTCTGACACGGAAGTCAAAGTAAAAATGCCCCTTCAAGATTTTCTCTGCCATCACCCCTTTATTCCTAGTAACCTGCCAGTACGTACAACCCTCCGAATAAGACGCCTAATTACATATCCTCTGCCAATGTTTGACGACATCACTCAGTCCTAGATGAGATATACAATTGCCGGCATATGGTCCCCTATGATCTCCGAAATAACCACATGTATGAGGATCATTAGCACTCCTTGAAGAAAAAGAAGATCACCATCCTGATAATTATTTCAAAAGACTAAATCACACTTAAAAATTGCTATTGATACAAACTTTGAGCTTTGAGTAATAAGCGTCTCGCGTGTTTAGGGTATTAGGATTTCTCTTTTTGTAAATAAAAATTAAATAAATATATAATATATTATTACATTACCGGTCCGGTCTAGGTGGACAGTTTCACATCTGGAACCGGGAACCGGACTGGTATCCATCAATTCCAATTTATTGGAAGCGAGAACCCAACCGGTTCATTTAGTAACCACGGTTCCGGGCCGGTCCAATCCAGTTCCGAGTGGTTCAGGCAATTCTTGATTCTTTTGCACACCCCTAATGATAGTATATTGAGCAATATATTAGTCAATGGTGTGGATCATTGACGTGATTTTTATAGAGATTGATCAATAGACTTGACTTGTTGAAATACAATTCTTATGTGATTCGATATGTATTTTATACCTTGAATTAGGGTTATGAAGTTCTGGTATTGTTTTGTATACATACATAATGGTTGCTCGATTTACTTAGAAATATATGTATCACTCACTGGGCTGTGATTGCTCAGCTCTTTCTTTCCCAATCTTTTTAGGTTCCTCGGCTAGCAGCTGCTATCGCAAGTACTTTCGGAAGTTAGATTTTG
Organism: Syzygium grande; assembly: GCA_024733475.1. Lineage (NCBI taxonomy): Eukaryota > Viridiplantae > Streptophyta > Magnoliopsida > Myrtales > Myrtaceae > Syzygium > Syzygium grande. The sequence continues at coordinate 21,664,952 of JAMXDD010000003.1, read as the reverse complement.
GGTATGTTTTTGGGAGTTACACGTATGGTTGTTTATAGTTTGTTGGATTGGCTGAGTTCTAGTTGTACATATTCTTTTTGGTGGATTATATAAACTCAGATGTTATAATCAATTGGTTTATATATATATAAAACAGGTTGTGGGTTATGCTGCCTTCTTCGTGTGGAATAACGGTCATATCATCCCCTTTCTAGTTGAAAGGGCGTGACACTTGTAGTTGCTCGCGGACTCTTCTCCATCTCCTCCTTGTTCACCAAATCGAAGCATGTCCGAGTTTTTAGCAATCTGATCAGATCATCTGTTCGACATCGGCACATGTTGCTGCCCCGTCCTGTGCCGACTCTTCGGTCTGCTTTGCTTTAACCAGAGACACACAAGTATAAGTCAAATCCAGTCTCGTAAAATGCTCAGAGCAATTGTTTCGGAGAATCCATATGATTATACGAGACTCTTCAAAAAGCATGTTTCCGCATACGCATCAACGAGCCTGGCGCCAAGATTCTCCGAGCTCAGTCTCAGGTGCTCGACAAGGCTTGAAGCGCCAGGCAAGGCGATTAAGATATTCGGGCATATTGCAGACACTATCTCCGAGGATGAATCCTAAAAAAAAACCAATCACGGGAGTAGTTGTATCAAGAAAGGGCTTCAACTGGTGCAGGTTGAATCTAGTATTCTTCACCAATTCGCGTGATGCCTCGTTCCGGCCCCCCTTTTATCGCCACTTCACAGTTCACTGCACATCCTGCGATTTCATATTATAGCTACGTCATTGTCTTTCGAAGCCCTCCGCAACCAGCTATAACAATGGTATTGATATCTGCAACTTTTCGTGCGAGAGGCATCTTGAAAATAAATTCGTGGAAACTACGAATGAGCATGATCCAGATGGGCAGCTCCCACCATGGTACTAAGAACCACCCATTAAAGACCTGTTCCAAAAAATTGGAACCAGGAATCGCCCGTTGCCAATAAGGAACCGGGGTCCGGTTCTTGCAAATGGGTTTTCATTTTTCTTAAAAATTGTTTTTGTTGAAATTTTTATAAAAAATTATATATATACCGGTCCGATTGGGGTGAGCGGTTCTGCGCCTAGAATCGGAAATCAGATTAGTACTCACTGTTTCTAGTAAATGGGAATCGGAAATTGGGCTAGTCCCCATGGGAACCGCTGCTTCTGGGCTGGTTCCGGATGGTTCCTGATTCCTTTGCGTACCCCTAGTGGAAACAGTAAATTGGATGAAAAGGTAAGTCTTCTCAGGACTCCTACTGTTGATTACGAAATCCTACGGTTGCATTTTTAGTTTGGTTGGGTCTTAGCTTGGTGGGACTGTGAGTTTAAGAAAGCGGTGGAGGAGATTGGAGAAGCCGTAACATAGGTGGAGAAAATGTTTAGATGATATAGTGATCTATGTGGCAACTAGAATTGTGGAGTTCACTGTAGTGCCGATTTTGCAGCATGTACAATATGTATTTTCTGTTGTCACCCTAGCATATCATACGTAATATGTTGATCATATCAACGACTTGTAAAACAAGAAAAAAATACGAACAACACAAGCAAGTTTGATCCGAGCCCAACGAAGAGACGTTGTGTCCTTAAGACAAACTTTGTACCCAAGGTAGATGGACAATTGTTCCCAGGATAGAACGGATCCTTTACTTGCTGGAAAAGGTAACGGAACGCGCTGGAATTGATCGCACAAAAAAAGCGTGAGGAAAAATGGTTGTAAAAAACGGTTAGCCTTTGTTTTGAGATTCAAGCGAACCGATTTAATGAAGAATGTTATAAATAAATAAATAAATAAATGAGTCGGATAATTTCTTGAGGCGGAAGCGGCGGGGGTTACTAGGTCCACTCTTCCACAAAAGTGGGGTACCCTTGGGGCCCAACCCTTCATGGAAGACACAAGCTAATATATCCCAAGCTCCCATCTTTCCTATGGGACTCTCTCCTTCATCTTTAATATCATTCAAACAATTTGATGGATTTTGGCTCCAAAATTTGCAATTTGGAGTTCCTCCAATTTGCTCAAAATCCCAACAATCCCCCACATGAATGATATATATTTGTAATCATGACTCTTCGTAAATGCAAGTAATGGATCATCCATGAGAGAACGTTGCATGATGAGTAGTTGAAACTTTGAACCCATCCTAGTGAACATCTATCGGACTTACCGGTCAATCAAGAAACGCGATTGTCTTTGAACCGTCAACCTTTGGTGTAAGCCTAGACAACGAAGTCACTGGCGATCTCTCGAACGAAGTTCGTTCTCACTCGTTGTGTTCGTTTTGGCCATGAAACCGCTTTGGTCTCATGAGTGTTCTAGAGAAGGCCTTTTCAATTCTCATAGAAGCGCCCACACTTCACACTCACATAGGTGGATCGACATACTCTAGAATCATTAAAAGCTTAAGCTTAACCTTCACATATTAGTACTATCTCAAACAGGAATGGGTAGAGATTGATAGTACTTTACTCCGATCTTCATAACTTAGTTGTCCTTTTGAACCTAGTTCTTGGGATCTCCATCTAAGTAGGGTTACCGCTATGAAGACTTATTGATCGGCCTTAGACCCATTCCTCTTGAAGTTTTCATAACCATCTCTCTAGTTAAGCTTTTTGTTAGCGGATCCGCAATATTATCTTTTGACTTTACATAGTCAATCGTGATAATTCCACTAGAGATTAGTTGACGGTGTCATGTCTCCGACTTAATATGTCGAGATGTTATACATGACATTCCTTGCTCTTCCAATAGCAGCTTGGCTATCGTAATGAATACATGGCACCGGTTTAGGCCCGGTTTGGAATGTCTTCTAAGAAAGAAGCCATTACGCCTCTTCTCAGCCTTGTCCAAAGCAATGAATTCAGCCTCCATCGTGGACCTTTATGAGGTTTGTTTGGACGACTTCAAGACACGCTCCCCCCAAAGGGTAAACACAAATCCACTAGTGGATTTTGTATCTTTGTTTAATCCAATTTGCATCACAATATCCTTCAAGGGATATTCTATGTAATGCAAACTATAATTCTGGGTATACTTCAAATAGCCCAAAACACGCCTCATAGCTTTCAGTTGATCTTCATTTCGATATATCGACTTAGCTTACTTTGCTATGAACAGTTCATGACATACATTAAACTCGCCTAGTATACTTGCATACTCATTTTGTTCTTTGATTGTACAGAATTTTTGTAAGATGTAAATTCACATCTATCGGGGTCCTTACAGTGCAACATCTAGATTCTTACATTTATCTAGAATTTTCTCAATATAATTGCTAGTCCCTCAGATGTTTTATGGATTTTAATTCCTAAAATAACATCTGGACCCCAAATCTTTCATATCAAAATTCTCTTCGTTGCCTTAGACAGTCACTTCCCATTATAAGCTCCGACATATAGACAAAGAATGACAAAACCATTATGAGTGTTCTTAACGTATACACATTTATCACACTCATTGATTCTATATTCATTCGACAACATCACTTGGTCAAACTTAGCATGCCATTGCTTAGGTGCTTGTCTTAGACCATACAACGACTTGATAAGCCGACACACTTTTTTTCTTGTCCAGAGCAACACACCCTTCAGGTTGCTCCAAATAAATTTCCTCTTCAAGTCCCCATTCAAGAAGGCCGTTTTCACATCCATTTGATGGATCTCCCTTATACACCGCAGCTATTGCAATCAACATCCTTATTGATGTAATTCTCGTGACCGGTGAATAAGTGTCAAAATAATCAAGACCTTCTCGTTGCTTGTAGCCTTTAACCACAAGTCTAGCTTTATACTTATCAATAGTGCCATCCGCCTTCATTTTCTTTTTTGAAGATCCACTTACTTTGTAGTGGTTTATTTCAGGCGGAAGGTCAAGCGTATGATTCGATAGAATTGATTCAATTTCGCTATTGATAGCTTCTTTCAGAACGGAGACGGGGATGTCATGACCTCTTTTGACAGTCTGAGGCTCGTTCTCTAACAGATAAGTTAGAAAATCTGGACCAAAGGATGTGGAGGTCCTTTGTCTCTTACTCCGTCTAGGTTCATCCTCGATAGGATCATTTGTTGAAGCAACATCTCGAGGTCTCTTATTATTTTCATGTGAATCATATACTTTGTTATACGGAAAAATATTCTCAAAGAACGAGGCGTCCCTTGATTCAATAATCGTATTAACATGTATATCCGAGACCTCGATTTATGTACAAGGAACCGATATGCACTACTATTTTGGGTATATCCAATAAAAGACACAATCAATGGTCTTTGGTCCTATTTTAACCTTCTTTGGTTTAGGAATCATGACCTTAGCCAAACACCCCCACACTTTGAGATAATTCAAATTAGGCATTCTACCTTTCCATTTCTCATAGGGTGTTTGTTGTGTCTTCTTGTGGGGGAACTCGATTCAAGATAAAATTCGCCCAAAACAGCTTCCCCCCCACAAATTCTCAGGTAAACCGGAACTATTCAACAATGCATTCATCATTTCCTTTAGTGTCCGATTTTTCCTTTCAGCTACTCCATTAGCTTGAGGCGCATAGGGAGGTGTCAGTTGGTGTATAATACCAAAATCGGAACATACTTCCTCAAAGGGAAATTCGTATTCACCTCCTCTATCAGATCTTATCATTTTGATCTTCTTGTTTAATTGCGTTTCCACTTAAGACTTATAAGTCTTAAACGCATTAATTGCCTCATCTTTGCTTTTGAGCAAATAAACATAACAAAATCTAGAGCAATCATTTATAAAAGTTATAACATATTTATTACCTCCTCTAGATGGTGTTGATTTCATGTCGCAAATATCGGTGTGAATTAATTCTAAAGTCTCCGTTACTCTATCATTCACAGAAACAAACGGAAGTCTAGAAAATTTGGATTCAACACACACTTGGCATTTTTCTCTTGGACAATCGAATTTTGGTAACAAGCCCATATCAATTAATTTCTTAATTGACTTATAATTCACGTGTCCTAATCTAGCATGCCAAATAGTAGGAAGCTCAACCACATAAGCGAAATCAACTTTATTAGTAGAAACATTAGAAGGTACAATAGCCAAAACATTCATCTTGAACAGACCATCACTAAGATACCCCTTGCCCACATACATATCACTCTTGGAGAGTATAAACTTATCAGACACAAAAACCATCTTAAACCCATGCTTACTAAGGAGAGAACCCGACACTAAATTCTTGCGCACATCCGGCACATACAATACATCATTTAGTGTCACTTGCTTCCCAGAGGTCATCTTCAAAACAACTCTTCCAATTCCTTCAACCTTTGAGGTCGATGAGTTACCCATGTAGAGTATCTCTTCACGTGCCATCGGCGTATAAGTTGTGAACAAGGATTTGTTGGCACAAAAGTTGCTCCAGTGTCAATGAACCATTCTTTGGAGTTTCCCACCAGATTACATTGGGAAATCACAGCAGCAAGGTTGATGTCTTGACACCACTAGAAATAATGTTCCACCACATTAGCATTGGTCTTTTGCTTCTTCTTGGCTCTACACTCTTTGGATCGATGTCCAGGCTTTCCACAATTGAAGCACTTGCCAAGAAACTTTTTCGGACCTTGGTTGGAACCCTCTCCATAGCTCTTCCTCTTCTTGTTGGGTTTCTTTGCTTCCTCAACAATGTTAGCTCTTGATGTCTCAAAGGTTTTGCCACCTTTCTTCTCGGAGATTCTATTATCTTCCTCTATCCTCAATCGAACGATCAAGTCTTCAAGTGACAACTCCTTTCTCTTGTGTTTAAGATAATTCTTGAAGTCTTTCCACGAAGGTGGTAGCTTCTCAATGAAGGCAGCAACTTGGAAGGACTCACTTAGAGTCATTCCTTCAGCATGAATGTCATGCGGGATCACTTGAAGCTCTTGGACTTGACTCAAAAGAGTTTTAGAGTCCACCATCTTGAAGTCAAGAAACTTGCCAACAATGAATTTCTTCAGTCCGGCATCTTCGGGTCTTGTACTTCTTGTCTCCAGACTATCCCACAATTCCTTAGCCGTTTCAGAGGGCTATACACATTATAAAGGGCATTGTCCAGACCATTGAGAACGTAGTTTCGACAAAAGAAGTCTGAATGCTTCCAAGCATCCACGGCAGCAAGCCTCTCTTTATCAGCATCTCCTTCATCCAACTTGGAGCATCCTCATTGAGAAATCGAGCCAAGTTCAAAGTTGTGAGGTAGAACAACATCTTTTGTTGCCACCTCTTGAAATCAACAAAGGCTTTTCTCCATGAGCTCCATGAGTTGGGATCGACAAAGTTTTCTAAAAGCCATTTTGAGCGTCAAACAAAAAAAAAGATTAACTTGAATATACGAACACTAATTTGTTTAGTTAACACGAACAAAAATGCTTTTCACCAGAAACCAAGTTTTGTGGTAGTGCGACCGAATGAAAATAGAAACTTAAAAGATTATAAACTTCAGATGTTGAAGACCGCACACGTCAGTAACACCGAATGTAGAAAAAACCAACTATTTCCGAAAAACAAACTTCACCGAACTCAATAACACAGAATGTATAATAAGCAGAACCCACGATTATCACCATAACCGAATGCAAAGTTCATAGAATATTAGCACCAATTCGGACAGAGAATAAGATCCGATTATGAGCAAGTACGTATGAACACAGAATGCGAAGCAACAGCAGACGTACATGAACAAACATACAAAAAATTTGTCTTAAGATTTTCCTCTAAAAGTAACGTCAACGAGTTGAAAGATGAGCATAGAAGGTTAGTCGAAAAGAGGGCCAGTGTGCAACTGCTAGTAGATGAGGCCGAGAGGAACTTTACTGGAGGTTGCGCCAGCTGCTGCGAGCTGGTTGAAAAGCGTCGATGAGATTAATGAAGATGTGAGAGGGTTCTTCGGAGATGAAGTTACAGTCACTCTAAAGTGTTGTAAAGGGTGGCGTCCCAATCTGAAGACGCACTATTTACTTAGCCAGATGGCTAAGAAGAAGGGTGCTTTCGTTGCTAAGCTTGAAAGGGATGGAGAATTTGATGAAGTTGCTTACCCTGCTTCCCCACGAAAACTGGGGAGAACATTTGCAGGTGGTTCTAAGGGCCTTGAATCAACGACAAAGGTTATGAACCAGATAGTGGATGCAACCAGATTGTGCTATGGGACAATGGCCAGAAGAAGATACATGCCAAGATTGGCATGCGATTTCCCTCCTTTTTGATCAATTGCATGACCATTCATGTGAATGGGACTATCCGAAGTCAAAGCTTTTGCAAAGGGCATGCACAAATACTTCTCAGACACTAGCCGATAATCACTTTAGAGGAACGAGAGAACTCAATGTTCTTACTTTGCTGGGATTATCGATCCAACAAGCAACTTCATCTCTTCAATTCTTGCTGAACCTTCAAACTTTGCGTTTAGAGTTTTGTCAGTTGAGAGATGTGTCCATTGATTGGAACAATAAAAACACTGGAACTTCTTAGCTTGGTTGGCTCAGAATTGAGAGTAGTCACCTGAAGAAATAAATCTTCTCAAGAAGCTGAGAAGTCTTGATTTAAGAGGTTGCAAAAGTCTCCGAAGAATCCCTCCTTGTGTTCTCTCAAATTTATCTCTCATTGGAAGAGTTATACTTAGGGTACTGCTTTGACAGCAGGAGAGAATATGGCAGTGGTCAAGAGAGTAATGCGAGTCTTGGTGAGTTGACAGGTTCGCAATGTCCGAGTGATTTACATATTTGCATACGATAACGTGAAATCTTGCCAAACGGTCTCCTTTCAAAGAAGTTAATGAGATTTACCGTAGAATTGGGACATTCTCCTACTTGGTTCTTATGTTCCTCTCAAAACAAGAAAAATCTACTCGTATCTCCCAGCAAACCCAGCAAGAAGGAGGGCCTGAGGAGAAAGGGAACTGAGCAGCTGCCAACCGTCAGATACCCTAGCTCATGGCATGACTGGTGCCCAAGACACAATGTTTCGATGATGGAGATTGACGTGGAAGATCTACCGATGAAAAATATTAATGTGCTGCTAGAGAAATGCGAAGTTCTTTATGTAGATGTCCGTGGTTTGACAAATATTTCCTACGAGCTGGACAAAGCAGGATTTGTCGTCTTGAAGAGATTACTAATCGCACAGTGTGGGTTTAGAGTATGTAATAAACCTGACAAAGCAGGATTTGTCCTCTTGAACTTGCATGGAGCCTTATTAGAGCTTTAGCTAGAGCACATGACATTCTATCTGGTTGAGCTGGTCCTGATGGATTATACCTTCAGCGTAGTGTAGTCACCATCAATGTCTGCATCAGCGTCGGTTTATACAGCTCGATACCTTCTGGGTGGATGCTCTCTGTGGAGTGAGGCACAGGCACATCAGTTCTGCACTATCTACTCAGAGTCTCAGCTTAGGTAAACTTAAACATGCCATTTTTGGCTTTAACTGTGATCGCCCAAAACAAAGGGAAGTAACCATCTGATTTTCTTCTGAGTTGGCCTGCTTGCTTTTGTTGTTGTTTGCTCTATGAAAACTTCTTCCTTCCAATAGGTACTGCTTTGAGCGCCCATTGAGCAAGCACTTGAATGCTGGAGAAGCTAAAACTTCAGGCTGTATACAGGAAGTTATCCGAGGCTCAACAAGGGTATGTTGTGCTCGTCCTTCCAAGGGAGACCTCCGTATATGGCAATTTAGGGCACGCATGGAATCCATTCTGGAGCAAAAATTCTACTCCAAAATGCATTTCGAAATAGAAATGTGTTTGTTAAAAATTTTCCGAAATGCATTCTGGAGCAATTTTTGCATTTTGGAATAAAAATACGTTTGTTAAAAATAGTTGATTCTAGGATGTATTTTTTATTCCAGAATGAGCTTTGGGCAAGAAAAAAAGAAAGCTATTTTTTGTAGCTTCTCTCCTCCAGAATATATTCTCCCTCTTTTTTTTCTTTTTCGTGGCCTTTACAGCACATTTTGAGATTTCACTAATTTTTTTTCAGAAAATTTCATAAAAATCGAAAAATTCCAGAAAAATTCATAAAAATTTCAAGAAAATAAAAAAAAGTCAGATTTCGGGAAAATAGGAAATTTGGTGATTTTTTTTCAAAAATATAAAAAAAATAAAAAATTTCGAAACTTCACAGAATGGCTTAGAAGCTATCCTTGAGTGAAATTTAAATTTTTTTAGGTGTCCAAAAAAATCAAAAAATAAAAAATTTCAAAATTTCACAGAATGACTTTGAATACTTGTAACCACCCACTTTAAGTGAAATTTGAATCTTTTGAAGTGCCCAAAAAAATAAAAAATTTCAAAACTTCACAGAATGGCTTAAGAATACATGTGGTCACCCATTTTAAATGAAATTTAATTTTTTTGATGTGCCAAAAAAATTAAAAATTTTTCAAAATTGGCCACTTACTTTGAGTGAAAATTTTTTGAGGGCCAAAAATATAAAATAAAAAATTTTTGATCACCTACTTTGAACGAAATTTAAATTTTTTTAGGTGCAAAAAAAATCAACAAATGAAAATAGATTTCTATTCCAAAAATCAATTTCTAGAGCAAAATTAGTCATGTTTTATCAAACAGATTTCTCCTCCAAAAATCAATTTCTAACAAGAATTCCAGAAATCAATTTTTGGCAAGAATTTGATTTCTGGAGAAAAATAATTACCATTCGCGCCCTTATCTACCGTTGACCCTCCTCAAAGTTCTAAATTGTCCTTAGGGACGGAGGGTGGTAATACCATTGCTAAGGATGGGAAATTCGCCGACGATGGCAAACGAGACGCGAAACAAGCGGTGGCCATCAGTTAGTGGGAGCAGGAGCAGCAGGTTGTGGATTTGAGTCCAGCCTTCTTTCATCTCTTAATCGAAGGAGAATTCAAGCCCTATGGGACGCTTGCCAAGCATCTTAACCGGATGGAGGCCATATTCTGGGGAGAACCGATGCTCAGTCTGAAGGTGGGCATGACGTCCAAGGTCGATCTAATGTCCCATTGATGGAATCTCCTTGTTGTGCTTGAAATGCCATGTCAATTTTAGAACTTAATTGCAAAAACGAAAACCCTACCCTCATGTCTTAGCAAGTTATGATCACGTACATTTAGTCGTGATACTTCTGAAAAAGACAAGATGACAAGCAAAAACCTAAAAAATTTTGCACCAACATTTGAGATCTATTACTTTGTGGTCCAACAACTATCAATCCACGAGGAATGACTTATCAAGGAATTGTTGAAGCATATGCCAGGGTATACCAGAAAATTATGATCCTAACTCCCTATGCCTTAGTCCAAATAAGTTTCAATACCGGATGACATTGCTTCACCTGCATGGATCCATTCAGATATCACGTTCAAATGAGAATAACACCACATCAATAAAAAAACCCTGCACGATTACACCACCTCAATAAATTACACCACCTCCAATAACAACTAGTGATACTTAGATATGCAGGTCAAGTTTCATCAACTTCATTGGAAGTTCTTCAAAGACTGAAGAATTATTTCCAAGGAAAAGGATGCGCGAGCCATGTAGTGGGGAAGGAGACCTCCAGCACACTAAGGAAAATACAAAGCAACAGTGAAAATTGAACCTCTACATTATTCTACTAACACATGTTTATCTTGCTAAAAACATAGACCTGTGCACAATAGTGGCCAATCACAGATGCCTCCAAAGCCACCGTATCTCAGCAGCCACCGCTTGACAGTCAATTAAGATCTGTTCAAAACCCAACTCATGTCAGACATTAGGTCCTCCCAGATTGCAGTTGGGGGTGATGTTCCGCCGGAATTGAACTCGACGAAATGGCTGGCCAAAAGGAGGAGGAACCCCAAGACCAGGTAGGCGGTCATAATCTCCACCTATAATTCCTGGAACAATGAAAGGGTTAGGATCCCTCCTGATCCTAAAGTAGAAAGGCCTGTCCACACGAGCAGGCATCTGCCAGTAACTACTCTCCCTCTTCCTCTTCTTCTTCACCTCCCATAACCATGTGAAAGTCTGCTTCCAATTGTTCGTCTTTAGCCTTTCTATCCTTGGTCCAAACTCCTCAACATACTTCTGCTTCCACAAGTCATCATTGGATGTCAAATACCGAAGTTCCGAACATGCACACCCTGCTCTCGCCAGGTCAATACCAGAAAGTGATTCGATAATCTTGAGCTTCAGTTCCGTTGGAAGGCGTGTGAAACAGGACGGGAGTGGCAAACCAACCCTCTCAGTCAGGTCTATTAACAGAGGCAATGCCAAACCGTCTTTCACAATCTTCCAAAACTCAAACACTTCCTTTTCGGAACTCGAACTCGAAGAGCCACCATCCTCATTCACTTCCACACCGTCATTCGCCCACATCACGTCTATAATAGGAGCAAACCTACGCTCATCCAAACAGATCCTACGCAAACCCGACTTCGCTTTAGCCAGAGACCCATACACAGTTATGAAATGACCTAGACTCTGAAACTTCAAAACAACACTCTCAGGCATATTCAGACTCTGTGTCCCATCCACAACAAGCTCGGGCAGACTGTACTGCAACGAGATGGTAAAGGCCCTAGACGGCCATTCACCAGGGAGATGAAACCGGTCGGCACGCATCCCGGTCACCGGATCGACCGCGACGAAACCGGATTCCAGCAGGACCGCGTGCACCGCAATAACTAGAAGCCTATGGTCACCGCCGTCGCCATCCAGTTCTTCCCTCAAAACCCTCCTCAGAAAGTAAGGCTCGGAGAACCTACTGCGAACCACAACCGACCCATCCCCGGCGACGAAACCCTCGCCCTCAAAATCATCACTTCCAGAGACAGAATTACCTCGCTCCTCGGCGCTTCCCGAAGCATCGACTTCCCGCGCATCGTCTTCAGGAACCGAATCGATCATCTCCGAATCGGGCGAACCTTCGGGATCCATGTCCGCGTGACCCCGAGAGACCTGACTCGACGCACCAGCAGAGAAATTGGGGCTCGAGGAGCTATCATCTCCCCGACTGAGGGAGTAATAGACGAGGTCGCCGGACGCGAGGCCGAGGGACTGGAGGGAGACGGCGGGGTCCGGCGACCGGAGCTCGTCGGTGCGGTTGAGGGAGAGGCGGAGGGAGGAGCCGGGAGGCGGCGTCGGAGGGGGGAGGCGGTCGGCGATGATCTGGCGGAGCTGGGGGAGGGAGCAGGGGTCGGGGACGTCGAGCTTGAGGGTCTCCTTGGATTCCAGAGATCGGAGCCGGAGCTTCATGATGACGATGACGGTCAACCGCAGCGATGTTTCATCCCGTTCGCGTGTGAAACGGGAGAGGAGTCAAAGTTCCCATCTTTAAAGAGGATGAAGAAGACCACCGCCTTTCGGGCCCATTACATGTTTCAGGCCCAATAACCATCAGAATCGGTTCTGAACTTCGCCACTAAGGAATGCCTAACATTCTCATTGCATCTTCCCATTTATGGTTTGCCCGAACTAGGGGCGAGCATGGTTTCAGTATAGACTTTGGAACCGGAAAATCGGACCATTGGAAACCTGTCCAGTTTCGGATTTCAACGTGTGCAGGATAAGTTCCAGATTCTAAAAATTAGCCAACTTATTTTGATGGGTAGGTTTTAAGTTATAGGTAGGTGGAATCTGGAACCTAGAATCGGAAACAAGTTTTTTTTGTTTTTTTTTTTGTCTATGTCTTCGTGTGATCCTGCGGTATTCCATGACATCTGATGATGAGTGTGTAATTTAGAATCACTAGTATGAGTTTTCATTTTATGACTGAGACTTTTGATTTGTTAATATTTTATATTTTTCATGTGTCAGTCAAAAACAGCAAGCGGTGATCATTAAAATTGTCTATTCACTGCGATCGTTCAATTAATGATACATGTAGAACCTAGGTAGGCCTTCGAACTTGAGTAGACCCTGTAACATGGTAGATTTTAGGTTCCGAGGTATGTAAAGTAAGTTCCAGATTCAAAAAAATGATGAACTTGTTCCAACTAGTAGGTTCCAGGTTCTAGGTAGAATCGGAACCTAAACCTGAAACCGCTCATCCTTAGTTAGAACTATCGCCTCGCCACAGCTTCATTTAGAAGATTTTGTTGCTGCCCCTCGTCCTTATTTCCTCGCGGGCAATTCGCAACATTGTATGTTGAAGAGTTATCCGGGCGTCACGCATGCTATATTGTCATTTCTGCCTCGCGGTATGGGGCTTCAAATTTGCCGCACGACCTCAGGCACTATATTGTAATGTATTGATAATCTATCGAAGTTGATGGAAACGGTACTGTAAAACTGAGAAGTGAGCTTTAGCTCACGAGGATGGATATGAGAAAGGAATCTGGGAAGTATGTTACTGGAGATGAGAGGATTATCGGGCTGGTATAGGTTCTCTCTTCTTGATTCCCACTGACTGATGTCTGCAGGCAAATGAATGAGCCTGTGATTGTAGCCTTCGCAACTTATCGAGTCCATGGACGAATTTCCTAGTCCAACCCGTGGGAAGGTGCTTTTGCTAGGAATGAATTTTGTCATATAGACAGGCCGCTTAAATTCACTGAGAAGGATATATCTAGTTACTGGCAAATTTAGGGTAAACAGATCGTAGTGTGGGCATAATTTGAAATTTTTGACGTCTTTTTCCCTGACAAAGACAAAAGCTACTTGGTACGATTTAGAGAATGCACGTATGGGCCATGGAGACGATATGGCCCATTCGTGATTATTCGTTGTTTCTCCATAGCCCAACAACTCGTCCCAGCTTTCATATGGTATCGGTAGGCTACTCTACACACTCTTTTGGCAAAGTTGGGATCTGTTTTGTGATTTATGAATGGTTCGAAACCTGTCTATATCTAATCCAAATTAAAGTCTAAACCCATTTCATGATTTATGGATTGCTTGGGACAGATTTTTACCATCTTTATGCTCTTATCGATAACTAGACCCCTAAACTCCCTCGCTAACTCAATGAGTCTATCCATGAGATCGTTCATTATTCAAAGGCAACAGTGTAAGGAGAAAAATTACTAACAATAGATTTGAGGGGGTCAGATCAGATATAGATCAGGTGTCGGCCACTAAATCTATATTTTGTATATATGGGTCAATTTGGATCGGATCGACTCAACTAGCTCATTTGACAAGTGTACCTATCAACCAATACATGTTGCTAAGAACGCCTCACAACATAAGTGCCTTGAATTTACAATGTCGTAAGTCGTCACGCGAATCTTCCTATCGGAAAACGGGTTTGGTTTCTTCAAAACAGAGCACCCACCAACCGAAAATAACCGAAGGAACAATAAAATAAAAACAAGAACCGTTGATACAAATCTTAAAACAATCATGTGTTGATGGTTTCTCAGCCTCTCCGAGAGGCAGAATCTCGCGATGATCGTTGGAAAAAGAAAAGGAGGAATTGGCCTAAACTTGTCACAAAAGTCTCGACACGAACGTCTGACCAAGTAGAAGCTTCTCATCCAAACCACGGTGGGCAGATTGCATACTTATCTTCGGTTGGAGCATAAATTCTTGCCTTTGTTTGTTTTTTTTTTCCTATTTCAAGCCACCCAACTCCACCTTCAAAGAAAAAGAGTGGCGTTTCATTAAATTGTGCCCAGAAAATAATGGTCTGCCTAGCCATTTCTAGAGGCTGACTTTATTACCTTATTATTTACGAGTCTCTTTGACCATCCTGCTTTCCAAATTCCTGGGATTAGGCACGATGATCTACTTGAGCATTGCCACAACATATATATATACACATGGCCTATGGACTGCCCCGCGAGAGTTTTCATCGCGCAATATCACGGTACTGCATTTACAACACGGGTTTCTTCTCCAAGAATAATGTTATAAACTTGGCCAATGACAGACCGGAGAAACCGGTCGCCCCTGATCGCTTAGTTTTTACACCCGATTTGCCTCTGAATATGTGGAAATGTACCGAACTAACAAATCGGATTATCTTATAAAGACTTGGAAAATCATGGCAAAATCCCAAGGACTTAATTTATATATGTTGCCGACCACCCATTATTTTTGGTCACATGTTTGCATTGGAAGATCTTCGCGGTATGTTTTATAATGGAATATGAAACGACATAAAGTAAGACGACAAAACGCAGAAATACCGTGTGATATTGGTTTGAATATATATGTTAAGATGAGAATGTCCGACGAAAAAGCGGCGCCGTTTTGTCATCCGGGGGCCACTATGAAACGCGTTGACTATTCAGCGGGAATGCTTCCCCTGTGTAGGTGTGACAGATTGTCAAATTAATTAAATATTGTGGCCAGAAATTATAAAAAAGCATAAGAATGTTCTTCGTGTGTCACGAAGAAGCGCATTTTAATGGAAAAATTCCACGTCTTGACCTTTCTTTTAAGAGATAAATATTTCGTAAATAGGATAAAAAAAAAAAAAAAAATTAGCTTCGAATTCGAAATAATTTGTACGTGATAGTGTGGGGAATCGATCTTGCATTGCATAATCCGCACAAATTCATATCTCAATTTTATAATCCTACCGATGGCGTAAATACTATTTTAACATAAAATGCATGATTATTTTGATCGACTAAATGATTTAGGATGTCAAGTCACTGTGATTTTTGGACTCCGCCATCTAACTTGAAGATTGCAAGTACTTGAGATGAAAGAGGGGAGTCACATTCATTGTAAATTATTCAGTTTCATTTCCCGAATTGCAAGGGATCTGGAGCTTATTATCTTTTCCAAGATAACATATAATCACGGTTCTAGAATCGTTGCATCATTCTTAATATTCAATGACAGAGACGGTCGAGGCCCTATGATTCACCCAACTAAACGCCGTACGAAACTTTTCATTTCCTATGAACAAATTTATCACCTTCATTTATTCAATTATTTATTATTTATTATTCCGTTTCGCACCTTCCATGCAGCTTCCCCTGTCTCTATAAGTTACGGCGGGTCTCTCCAGTTCCAAGCAATTCTAGAGAGTGCTGAGAATGATGAAGGCTTCTAGAGTGGTCATCGCCTTGTCTTTGTTAACCCTCCTCTTGATCTCCGACGTGTCTCGAGCCGCTCGGCCGGCCCCGGCTGGAGGCGATGCGTCGGAAACTCGGCCCGAGGTGCGTTATCTCCCCTTTCTCGAAAACAAAAGGCCCTTTTTTTCTGTCTTGTTATGTGTTTCTGGATTGATAGAAAGAAGCTCATGGTGATGGAAATTTTGCAGGGTGTTGATGGTGAAGCAGAGAAGGTAGAGGTGGACCAGTGTGAAGGAGTTGGAGAAGAGGAGTGCTTGATGAGAAGAACCCTCGAAGCTCACCTTGATTACATCTACACTCAGGAGAAAAAACCCTGATGAAAATGCGTGCGCGCCCGCACCCATCATGTTCGGTTGATTTATTACCTGTGCTTGTTCAGTAGTTGCACTTTCGTTCGACATGATTCTGCAGGATTTTGTATGTAAATGTGATACAGATGGCCTAGGCTCTGTCAAATGTCCCTGCTTTGCTCTTTGCCGTGCGGAACATTGGTCAGGGTCTGGTGCCGTAGAGAGCTTGTGTTCTTGATGTATTAGCTTAGCCTTCGTCAAATTTTCGCTCATTCTATTACTCCTGTGATCATCTCGAGTCTTGACTAATTGAATGGAGGGAAATGGCCCAACCCACTTCCAGATGAGCGATCAAATTCAAAGTCTTATCCATACCTTGGTCTACAGGAATGATGGTTGACTGTTAGGGTTGACCAGAAAGCGAATTGGCGTGCTCCTTTCTCACGTCCTGTCTAACCTCAACCACACTTTGATTGACTGCATCAAACCCTTTCCTTAATTTGGTTGACTTGTCCTTTCTTCCTGATTTCTGCGGACGGTTGATTTCCATCTACAAGGTGTAGTTGTTATCTTCCCAAAATCTCAGTTCCAACGTCATTCTAGCCCGCAGATCAACCATATAAGAACCAAGTCGGGTTGAAGTTCAAACCTGCAGGGTAGGTGCTTGCTTTCTTCATCTAGAAGACTAGTGGTCTGAGTAACAGCCAAGCAACAAATATTGCAGTATTTCACTCGAGTATTGCACTTGCCTCAGACTGCATCAATGGTACTGATCCACCATCCTTGCCAAAAAAATAAGTACTCAATCTCAATGTTCTGCTGTGCATGACAGTGCTTAATATGTCCTTAGGGTTTTCAGTAACAGAACCTCGTCATAAACCCGGCAACAATGTTTTTTGCAAATGAACTCTCGGTATATAAATTACTTTTGAAAACTTGTAAATCGCTAGTCTCATGTCATCCGGTTCTCGTTCAAGCATAATCAAATTATCGTGCGACTTCCAATCAAGTATGTATATCCCTCACATATTGGATGAAAGATCTCTTATTCCCTTAACGTGTGTACGTAAAAGACCCGCATCACGAATCATTGAAAGGATGCAGGCTAAGAAGACACGCGTTCGAATCCCGCGCGCGCGACAACAAGTGAGACCCATCAGGAAAAGAGAGAAACCCATGTCCATCGCACATCGCGCCTCAAGCTTATTATTGGGATTAACAAATCATCATACGATAGCTAAAAATCATAGGCGCACATACCCAATGACCTTAACGATGCGCCATGATGCCGGTGAACACACGCCGGAAGTCTTTTGGTCATTATCATTATGGGCCTCTTTCTCTATATTTTATGGGGCAGTTTTTTTGCATGTTAAGGTTGATGTTTTGTATTTTGTTATTCAAGAGATTATGAGGCGGTTCGAAGGTCCCCTAACCAGTTTCAACACACGGGGTTAATAAAAAATAAAAAAAAGAGTTTTACAAGTATAATTTTTCAAAAAGCTATTTTACCCAAAATTACTTTGCAAAGAATTTTTAAGTTATAACTTACCAAACGTAATTTAAATTTTAAAAAACCTCTTTAACCTAAAGTCTTTTATATTTACCCAAAGACTTTCTCCCAAAGCATTCCCAAACGCAGCCGTCATCCGGTTCTCGTTCACTCATAATCAAATTATCGTGCGACTCCCAATCAAGTATGTATATCCCTCACATATTGAATGAAAGATCTCTTATTCACCTTAACGTGTGTACGTAAAAAGACCGGCATCACGAATCATTGAAAGGATGCAGGCTAAGAAGACGCGTTCGAATCCCGCGCGCACGACATGAAGTGAGACCCATCAGGAAAAGAGAGAAACCCATGTCCATCGCACATCGCGCCTCAAGCTTATTATTGGGATTTACAAATCATCATACGATAGCTAAAAATCATAGGCGCAAATACCTAGTGACCTTAACGATGCGCCATGATGCCGGTGAACACACGCCGGAAGTCTTTTGATGATCATAATCATGGGCCTCTTTCTCTATATTTTATGGTACAGTTTTTGCATGTTAAGGTTGATGTCTTGTATTTTATTATTCAAGAGATTATGAGGCGGTTCTGAAAGGCCCCTTGACAATTAGACAGCACGAGGGTCCCGCTCTCCGGTGAGCAGGCGGGGGTCCGGGAGGGCCGCCCGGGTAGTGCCCTTGAGCCGCCAGAGGTGTTTTATGTTCAGTTATAGAAGGATTTATATGGAAAAACTAAATATTTTAGGCTATGTGAGCAATTTTGTAATTTGTATCATGTAGGATTTCGCTATATATATTTAGGGCGAAACGAGTCTCTAAAATAGAGATAGGAGGTGAGAAAGAGTGGCTGTATACTTTTCTACATTATTAGTGAAACGGATCTCTTCTCCCTGTGAACGTAGGTAGGTGGAACATCTCCCCTGCTGAATCACGTAAATTCTTGTGTTGTGCGAATTTTCATTACTTTCTTGCATCATTGATATGATCGAATTTAGACATTCAACATTGTCCACCGACGCTCTCAAAAGTTAAGATTAGGCTGACTTTGGTGCAACAAAACGATTCACTATGCTCCGCGATGAAGCGCCTCATTCCGGTAGAGCGAAATTGGTGAACGGAACCTATTTTCCCTTCTCTAAACTCGTATACATCTCGACTTGTTTTTCCATTATCCAACATTAATTGGAGCCACGTGAATTTTGTAATGGCGAGGCTACTGCAAGTTCCATTCATAGGTGGCCGTATAGAAACTGGCCCTCGAGGATTACATAGGGAGAGATTGATTGACTGGTAAGGAAATTATTGGGGATCGCTAGTGCTATCGAAGTCGTCATCATGCCTACTCAAAGAAGACTGTGTAAGAACCTTGGAGTCCACGCCACTCCAAAGCAATCAATGAATGCTCTCCATCATGCGTGGCATAAGGTATTTTGAGTTGGTTTGACCACGAGCACCGTATTGGAACTATTTAAGAGTTTCTCTCGGTTTTCCTCTTTGATCAACTTTTAAGGGTTTGTTTATTTAAAAAAGGAATGACGATATAAATAGTCTTGAAATTTTAACTCAATGTATAATTTGATCTCCGAATTTTTTATTTATTCAATGTAATTCATGAACTTTAGTCTAATATTTAATGTGATCTATGAACTTTTACTTTATTCAATATGATCTTTGAACTTTTGGTACATGTTCAATTTAGTTCTTCAATTATATGAAAATATTCAATTTAGTCCTTTCATTAATTCAAGTTTAAGTATTATATTGAACATTTTTATATAGTTCAGGGACTAAGTTGAATATATACCAAAAGTTCAAGAACCACATTAAACAAATTAAAAATTTGGAGACCACATTGAACATCAAGTCAAAGTTCAGGAACTACATTGAACAAATTAAGAGTTTAAGGATCAAATTGTACATTGAGCTAAAGTTCAAGGGCTGTTTGTGTCATTTTTCCTTAAAAAGAATGAATGATTTGAATAATATTTTCTTAAAATTGATCTCTTCTATCATTTATAAAAACGAATAAACAGAAAATATTTTCGTCGTTCGCATTGTTTAGACATAAATTGTTATCGATAATGAAATAAATTTTTATAAATAAATTATTTCGAATGATATAAATGATTATTTTTAGGATAATATTTTATAAATATTTCATTTTTCGTGAAATTAACAAGTCTAAATTAAAAGTCAAGTTGAAGACATTTGAAAAATGGAATCGTACATGTAATAGGATTTCTTTGCGAAAGGATTATGGATTCTGCCCTCGAATTGTCAGAAGATGGAATATTGTAATGCAACTTTCAATTTTTTTCTTTTAATGCGGTTAGAATGGCTCGTTGATAATCGCGCTCAAGCCCCGTACTAAGGTCCCTAACCTTTCTATTAATCTTTGAAATTTACTGTAATTTTAGAAGCTTTCATTTCCTAAAGTATTTCCTAACATAAAACATCAACCTCTAAATTTTTTTTTATGGATTTCTTTTAGTAAAAGATTTCTTTTTCTTTAATTGTAAAAAAAAAAAAAAAAAATAAAAAGAAAAAGAAAAATCGGTCATGACTTTTCACTTCCCTAGCCTAGCTGTTGTACATTCCAAGGTTCCAGGTTTCGGGGACCGGAGTGCTCCTCGGCGGCCATCCTTGTTGGCGCCAGAACCCTGCGTTTCCCGCCATAAAAGCCTCGACTTTCCGGCTCCGGAGGCTGCCAAGCTCAAACCCTTCGCTTCGCTTCGCCGCCGGAGACCGCGAGCCTCGATCTTTCGCCGCCGAAGAGATGGGCAAGCCCAAGCAGTACTGGCTCCTGAAGACCGAGCCGGGCGAGTGGTCCTGGGACGACCAGGTGGCCTCCGACGGCGGCGTCGCCGAGTGGGACGGCGTCAAGAACAAGCAGGCTCAGAAGAACCTCAAGTCCATGCGCCTCCGCGACCTCTGCCTCTTTTACCACTCCGGGGCCAAGGCCCGCCGCGTCGTCGGCGTCGTCGAGGTGGCGCGCCAGTGGTACGAGGACGGGGACGGCGGCCATGGCGGCGGCGGCGGCGACGGGGCGGTGGACGTGAGGGTGGTGGGGGAGATGAGGAGGCACGTGGAGCTGGCGGAGCTGAAGGGGGACGGAGCGCTCAAGGGGTTCGCGCTGCTGAGGCAGCCGAGGCTGTCGGTGGTGCCGGTGGCGGCGGATGTCTGGGAGAGGATCTGCGAGCTGGGAGGTGGGTACGAGGGGGATGGCGGAGATGCGGACGACGGCGACGGTGAGGGCTGAGGAATGAGAGAGGGAACTGTTGCCTTGTAGGTGTTTGTGGAAATGTCGCAGCGGGAAGTGTTTTTTGAGGTTGTGGTGGGATATGTCCCATTTTGTGTTGATTGTAAATACCAGGGGATCCTTGGTCGTGAAAGTCAGTCGTCCCCTTCCTTTTGGCAATCCTGTAAATCGTTGCTCGGCATGCTGCAGACTTCCATGGAATAGATGAACCATTATCTTCCTTAAGAATTCCTCTCTGTTGTTCTTTGTTTTGAATGGGCCATGTTTCACCAAAGTTCTTGACAAAACCACGAATTGACCATCAAGCAAATCCCAGCAAAAACAAAGAAGAAAAAGGTGGGGTTGATTTTCAGGGAATTTCTCTGGCGATTCAAGTGGCAACCCAGTTTCAAACATGGTAAAAGGTTGATTTTTTGTTTTGGTCGAAAGGATAGAAGGTTGATTAATTCGGTGGTAAATCCACACGAAAGTGTTCCGATGTCATTGTCGATTTTGGATGTATTTGATCAAATAAAGGGATTTGATAATTATTTATATGTTAAATAATCTGAAGAGTAAAAAGAGCAAACAAGAGGAAGCGAGCCAGCATTAGAGTGTCTGTCTCCCCAGAAAGAAGCAGAACTGCACCACTGGAGCTTGAGAGCTTTGGGAAACCAAGGAAAATCCCGAATGCAAGCTCACCAACCCACGTTCCACCGCTTTGTCGCCCTCTCGAACCGATGTTGGCACCGACAGCCGAGCAAGTTTCGAGCTTTCTGCAGCTCCTCGTCTTCTTCGGATTGCTCCAACCAGTCTCGCGGTGGGCTCCCTCGCTTCTTCTCCGAGGTCCTCCCTCCTTCGAAGGTTTCCCTCTTTCCATGTGCCCGGGTGTCGGACAGCTCGTGTCGTGTCTTCTGGTGTTAATGGGTTTTCTTTTGTCTGCTTACTGTCCAACTGCAGGGTGGGGTTGTTCGCGTGCAAGGAGATGAATTCTGGCATATGACCAAAGTGTTGAGGTTGAGCACAAACGACAGGTATCTTCAGACCTTCTTCTTTTCTAACGCAATGGTTGCTGTATTTTCTTGCACTCTTGCTCTGTGGTAGACAATATGGGGATGATTGTTCGGTTGCCTTCGCAATTGTGCTATGATGATAAGGGGTGATTTTAAGCAGTTCGAAATGACTTACTTGCATTGCCTGCTTGGGCTATGATCTGCTGAACTTTTGGTCTCTTTATATATCCTGTGGACATTACGTGCGGACCAACTGTTCGACAAAATCTCCCTGTAGTAATTTTATTGTCTAGCTTTGTAAACTTGATGAGTACCAAGACGATGGCGTTTATGTTCTTGCGTTTAATATCGCTGCAAGGGTAGAGCTCTTCAATGGGAAGGGAGGATTAGTTAGGGGAAACATTCAGAGTGTTGATAGAGCTGGATTGGACTTTGCTGCTCTGGAAGACCCGAAATTGGTCCCTCCTCAAAGGCCGCAGTGGCATGTATTTGCTGCTTTTGGTGAGTTATTACTGATCTAAGCAAATATTCGGAAGTAGTTCGTTTTTGAAGGCTCAGGACATAATTCCTTTTTTAGCTCATACTTATCGTCGACATTGCTTAGGATCTCTAAAGGGTGGTCGAGCTGATTGGCTTGTTGAGAAATGTACGGTATGTGCCCATGCAATTATGTCTTCTGCTTTCCGCATTTGATAATTAAATTGTCCCTTTGTGCTATGCTTGTTACTATCAATTTGTTCTTTGATTCCCATAGGAGCTGGGGGCTAGCAGCGTAACTCCTCTTTTGACAGAGCGATCTCCTTCAGTCTCAGAAAATAGGGTCGACAGGCTGCAACGGCTCATCTTAGCTGCATCAAAGCAATGTCAGTTATTCATCACCGCATGAGTAGTCTGCATTTATAGAAGTCTTTGTTCATATTAGTTATTCTTTTTCTTTGGGGGGCTAAATCAATTTATACTTTGTATTTTCCGAAATAATATAACAGAGGAGGTCCCTTTGGCTTGGTTGAGTAGTTGTTCCAACTTACGATCTTTTATTGCATTTCAGGTCAGCGGCTTCATGAAATGGTACTTAAGCCTCCACAAAAAATCAACGACATTCTACCTTATGTAAGTTAATATTCCTTGACTGCAAGCCATCACCTTTGAAAAATTTCCCAATTTCGTTCTCATTTAGAAATAGATTTTTCGTTCTTTGATTTAGTGTTTAATTTATGTATGGTTTTGTAATTGGATTTTATAGGTTCAGAAGTCAAAGCTATCTTTACTTGCTGTTGCAGAAGCTCCTTCTCTTATGAGTGCATTGACTTCAAGCAGAATTGAACCTGATGGGATTATGATTGTTGGACCTGAAGGAGGTTAGTCCCGTTTTTCTTTTGCTGATTTTCCGGCATATAATTGAGAAAATGCTGACACCTTGTTTGTGTGTGTTGGGGGGTGAGGGGGTGAGGCCATGGATTTGGTTGTGAGGGTCAGGTTGGTGGTGGGTGGTGGCTTGTGCAGATATGTGTGGATGGGTGGGAGAGTGTGCGGGTGACCATGAGTGGTCACTTTGGTTTTCATCCATTTCAATGATACGTCCTTCCTCTAGGAAGGCAACCCCCCCTACCCCCATGTACATATCTCTCTTTTTAAGCTAATAGGAAAGGAAAACCATGGAACTCTTTGAAATCTAACTTGTCATATTAGATGATATGCTATATAGGGCTTGGGTAGTACCTGATCATGTGGACATTGTGAATTTGGATGGTTCTACTTCCCACATATAGGAACAGCTGCTTGCCATCTTGGTTGGCAATTCTTTGTTCTTAGAGATTCTTGTCTTCTGATTTTAGTCTTTTCTCCTAGCATCTTCAGTCTGTAATGCTCATCTCCTTTTCCTTTGTGACTAACAATTACTTGTTTTTACGCTTCTGTTTGTTGTATGTCAGATTTTACTGAGAAAGAGCTGAGTATACTGATGGAAGCAGGCGCTACTGCTGTTGGCCTAGGGCCGCATCGCCTACGGGTAGAAACTGCCACAATAGCCCTTCTGGCAACACTCATGTTATGGTCTGATCATCATCAAGTGACCAAAACTTGACTGCTGTTTCATGCCGGTAGGTCGTCTTAGTGCTTTTGGCTTATGCTATTACAATCAGCAATTGTGCTCCATATATTCTTTTTATCGGGATGGGTACGTGGTGAGGTGGGGCGGGGCGGGGCGGGGCACATCCTCAAGGGGCACCGGTACCCCATATGAGGAAAATTCTCATTAATTTTTAAAATCGTATATTACAAATATTTATGTGATTGGACCATTATGAGCTCTGCTACTTTAATCTATTCATATTCTGTAGCTGGTTACTAAAAAAATCACAATCTCATGAGTGTGACTCTACTTATTTGTATTAACCTTTTGGTATTATTAACTTAATAGCAGATATTTTTGTTTTTTCCTTTACGTTAGAATCAGTGGGTCATACGTTAGAATGAGTTATATGGCATGATAATCTATATCTTAATGTATTATTTGTAACAAATATGTATTAGTATAACAAATATAACCGGGATGGGGCAGGTTAATGCCATCCCCGCCCGTGTCCCACGTGGCAATTCTCACAGGGAAAAATTGTCCTGCTCAGGATGGGGCACTGCTGGGTGCCCCATCCCTATTCTTTTTATCATTACAACGAAGATGAGGCCGATGTTCTGGGTCTGCTTTGTTGCCTTCAAGATTCGTGCTTGTCTGCACACGAGACAGATTCACACATGCTTCCAAATGGGCTTTATAATCGAAAGATGCGCTTTACTGGGGAAGGTTGTGCACGGCTATATTACTTTGGAAAACTGACAGGGCAACTTCTCTTCTTGGTCTTTCTTATTGTATTGATTGAGAGTTGATTGACCTGAACAGCATTATAAAACCTAAATAATGTGATACCTACCGCTGATTGGAACATTGCGGTAAAACTCAGAAATACTTGTTGGATAAACTAACCAAAATTAACTATTTGTGACTTGCAGCATCTTCCTCCAGCATGGTGCTTATATCACCCATGCCAAAAGGATGAAGCACTGAGTGTGCATGTTGCAGATGATGCTTCACTTACTGAATCGCGTTTTAACTTGTATACGCAACCGGAGATACGGCATCCCAATTCCAGCTGCTGCTGCTGCACCACTGAGGTGATTGGAATTCAGATGACTGTTCAGTAGACATGAAAGAAAGACAGCATCGTCGTTCAAGAAATAATTAGCTTTTTTTTTTTGTCTTTTTTTTCTGGAAGAAAGAAGCCAATTTGATGAGGCACTGATCTAGAAGTCCAGAACAAAAAGGTTAGCAGATCCTGGGTCAAAGCTCAGGCCAATATTGTCGTCGATGTTGCTTTTGTTTGGGTACGGGGAATTCAATGTGTTTGGCTCGGGTTTTGGCAGGCGGAGAATGTGAATGTTGGTGCACCTGTGGAAAACTATGAGAGGAGTGTGAAGTCCAAGTGCCGTTCATATTGGTGCATAATATTTTGTTCTAAATTTCGTTTGTTTCGCGAAAAATAACTGATTTTGAAAAATATTTTTCTAAAAATGATCATTTGTATTATTTGAAATAATTAATTAATAAAAAAATATTATTATTATCAACAACAACGATTTATTTGTAAATAATTTCATAGACAATGAAAGAAACGTTCATTTTCATAAGCGATAATTTTTAAAAAATATTTTTTGAATCAGTTATTTTTTTACCTAGATGACAGTCTTTTTGATCAACCGAGGGGTGTGATAGGGTCGTTTGGTCAATAACTGACGCTCGTTTGTTCTTAACTTCTCGGTCATCGTACGTTAGATGGTACTTTCCTATATGAACTTTGACCAAAGAACTTAAAGTCCTCTTTCTTTAATTATATAACCCCACCAAGTAACCAAAGTCATAACTTTACACCTATCTTTAATTGGGCCGCACTTTTTCCATTTCTCATATGATTTAGGCATTTTCATTTTTTGTGTTTTGACCATATTATTCTTTATGGGGCTCACCATTTCTAGTACAACTCCACAAAAGTGATCTTTTTTTATTATTTGGATGTCATTTCTTTTTTTTTTCCTTTGTGAGTCTCACTTTCCTTCTTCTTTTTTTCATGCCTTTGACGTCTTAATTCTTCAATCTTGCAAATCGCCTTCTCAATTCTCTTAAGATCAAACAACCAGATTAAACATATCATGTATCATTATTTCCAACAAATTAATTAATGAGAAGCAGCAATAGCATCACAAAACTGATGATGAAAAACTTATGGAAACAATAGTAAGAAATTGAACCCAGAGGAAGAAAAAGTTTATAAGATGTAATTATGCTATAGACGACAAAGAAATTGTGCAACTGATTTACAAACATTGTTTTGATGCACACAATACTCTAAACGTAGAATTGAATCACAAAATCAAGAATTTCCATGACCCAAAAGTCAAATTCACTTTTATGAAAAGATATCAAGAAATACTCAATAGAGATCGGGATGAGCATGATTCGAGAACAAGAAAACTAAAAGAAAAAAAAAAAAGCTTTTCGCCAGAACCATTCCTCCGATAGCAAATGAGGAGTGTGCCGATTGCTAAAGTAAGCAGTGTTTGGGGGATTGCAAATGTTTGATAGATTTACTAGAGAAGAAGGAGAAGTGCAATGCCTAAGAGAATGACTTGTCAGAGAGAAAATATAGAGACAATTTGCAAAGCGAAGAATTGAGATGTTAGAGATATGGAAAGAAAGAAAAAAAAAAGGAAAGTGAGACCTGCAAAGAAAAAGAAGAAGGATCGAATAATTAAAAAAAAATCACTCTTCTAGAGTTATACCATATATGGTGAGCTCCACAAGGGATAATATAGTCAAAATACAAAGAAAAGGGGTGTATAAGCTAAAGGAGGAGTGGAAAAAGCGCGACCCTCTTTAATTTTTCCCAATGTGCTCCACATTGTTGTTTTGTAGTGACGCATTCATATTCAAGGGATAGGAATGAATTCATTTTGCTCCACTCTTTTTTCAATATTTTTGGTCAAAGTGCGTAGAAAGCATTTCAAATCTCTATTGCAATGATTTAACCACAACATAAGTAACGGATTCATTCGAAATTTCAACTCGATTAATCTCTTGTACATCCAGATCGCCTTGCTCACTTTGAATCGGCGAGACTTTACTCGTGAAAATAAGAGACACTGCCAGATTGGTCATGTTGATATGATATTGGTCTAATTGTCTTCCAAATTCCTAATCGGAAATTGGGTTTCTTTTCTACAGGAGGAAATCCATAAAAAATATGTGCGCCCAAATCCAACTCTAGTAAAATAAATATTCGTATCTCTATTGCTTGTATACGTACCATTTACAATTACTAACAAGTGTCTAAGTCTGACTTGCTCGCATGTTGAGTTAACATGAATGAAGCAATCGGAATATTGGCAAGCAAATTTTGCACGGATAAAGTACATTAAATCAAGTCAATCGCCTTCCACGAATTTTGGGACTGTTATTTGGTCCCACCCAGTAAAAGAACACAACCTTTCGCATGAATTCATTTCTTAAACCGTCATATGATCTATCCACCACATCATTCACGAACTAAGGGCTCATTTGATGAAACTTACAAATAAGTGTTGAAACTTAATATTAATTTCTTACTAGGTATGGAATTGCAATCATTTTAGTTGGTTCCAGCAATGCAAAAAATTCAAGAACCGAATTTGAAATGTTGATAACCGTAAGTGCTGAAAATAGAATTAAGAAGTTGCTTGATGATAATTAAAAATCGATAACTCAGTAGTATTAACCTCTTACCAAACACAGGAAAGAGATCATTATCGGTAGGTTGTATCAATATATTTATCAAAATTTCAATTACCGTCAACTACTTTTCTATTGAACGAATTAAGCAACCCCCTCCTTTACTTACCAGATCAAATGGATGTTTTACTTGATAATTCTATATAAGGTCACAAGACAAGCTTAATTACAGCAAATACTGAATTTCTAGTTGAGTTATCAAGCCCCACAACCCTAAATAAGCAAAGGCGAGGAAAGTGGCGAAATCACAATTTTCATCCAACTACGTGTTGACATTCACACATTTCGCTCCATAAAAGACACACCACGCTCCATAGGCAAAACTGGTGAGAGTGACGACTCCGAGGTCACTCCGCAAACTGCACTGCCCGCCCTGAATCGCGCAGAGAGAGAGAGAGAGAGAGAGAGAGAGAAGGATCGGACGTCTCATCGATCAACCCGGCGGCGATGGCGAACCATCTGGAGGGCTTGGTGGAGACGATAAAGTCGAAGGTGCGGGCCCTGAAGAAGACCAAGAAGCCGTACGTGAAGATGGACAAGAGCTCGAGCGTGAAGGTGGAGATCCGCAGCCGGAAGGCCCGTAAGCTCATCGACAAGACGCTCAAGGTCGCCGATCGCCCCGGCAAGCGCAGCCTCTTCTAGACCTCGCCAAATCTGTCTCTCTCTAGATCGACGGAGAAGAAACCAAAGGGAGAGATCAGTCGGGTAAAGGAGAGACGATGAAGATGATGATGATGGTGATGATGAATTGGTGTTCCATTAGAAGTTGGCCTCTTTACTTTGGCTTTTCGTTTCTGTTATCGTCGTTTTTCGAGTCTGTACCCGCCGTTTCTGGGTTTCTGATTAGGTTTTAGGATATGACATAGGAATGGAAGCTTTCCGGTGTGCGTGCGGCTTTAGAAAGACTCCGTTTTTTCTAAGTTTGGTTGTACAGAGAAAAAAGGGTTCCGTTGAAACATATCGTCCCGCAAAGCAATGGGCTGTATATCATCAGAGCAAAAACTCGATGGAAACAAATTCACTCAAGAAGAAGAGGAAAATTAAAGATGATCGCTTTGTTCTGCTCCCGAAATGAAAAACTGCGCGAGAAAGATGGGTGGTTTTCTTTTTTGCCCGGATCTCGAGCCCGAACTGAAGTTTGTTTGAACGCTGACTACACGCTGTGTCTACGTGCGCACTGATGTTTCGCATCCATCTTCTTGTTCCGTCGCATGGAAGAAACGGATTTTTCATGAACCGAGGGATGTAACGTTGCAAATTCGTGGGGAATGAGGAAGGAGTTGGCTCGCGGTCAAAGTATGCGGACTGTCGAGTAAATTCAATGCCATTATTAACTGTGGGGGCGGTCAAAGTATGCGGACTGTCGATGAATTCAATGCCATTATTAACTGTTTTTGGTGGGGAGAGGACCTAGCAAGAATCACCTATAACGGGGTGAGTAAGTGATCTAAAATTTTTTGATTATTTTTTAAAGAGGAAACAAATGATCAATATTAAAGTCTGAAAAACAATTAAATTTTGATCAAACCTTGTGATAAATGTACTATATATATAATAGGAGTTTAAGGATAAAAAAATTGCACACAAAAGATTATAGTGGTTCGGCTTAGATCAAGCTTACGTCCACTTTTCCACACTAACAGCCTATCGGCTGGATCTCACTATGTGATCAAGAAGAATTACAAGTTATGAGTGATATCACTCTGTGAATGATGACTCTATTTCACACAATCACTCTTACAAAATGTTCCTTAAGATCTCGGTGTTTAACTCAGGAAAGACAAATAATAGAATTGGAGTATACTTAGACTTTGTACTTGTTGATTCTTGATCTCGTTCTCTGTCTTCTGCTCCTTGTTAATCTTCTTTTATACTCCTCCACTTCCAAACTAGTCATTAGACAGTCTTCAAAGGATTTTCTTCCAATCTTCACCTTGAATAGATTTGTATAAAATTAATTGAGTAGCCGTTGGTTGACAAAATCTGAATCTTGATAAATCTGGTCGCCTATACAGTTAGAATTTTGGTTTCCATAAATAGAGCTTTATCCGTTGTGAGATATACTTGCATTAATATTTGATTGTCAATCAATTTTGCTTTAAGATTGGGTCAATCAAAACTTTCCTTTTGTGAAATCCACGCCAGATTACTAGCCGTTATTTTGGTTCTGAGTAGTTTCAGAGTCTAAGTAACTTCCGATTCTTGCTTCACATCCAGAATTTAAGTCAATGTGGGTCTTCAGTAGGGTCTGAATCTTTCAGATATAGAGTTTGAAGTTCTTTATCTGCTTAATATAACATCCGAGTGACTTTTTAGTAAAGTTTGAACTTCTTGTTCTGAAAGTTGTAAAGTCTGAAATTTTCCTTCTAGTTCTAGTAAAGTCTGAGTATCTAGAAAGTTTAATTCTCTCGGAAGTATTAAAGCTACCATTTCCAAAATATGTGTGCCTAGATAAAAAAAATTTCGGAGCACATGTTAGATTTATAAAATTAACATGAATACTTTAAAAATCCATCCGGAGGTTTCCTGGACAAGATTCAGCAGAACAAATTCACGTGGGATTTATTGATTTCCACCTGCTTGGAAATCACAGGTTTGGCGGTGGGGTTGGGTGGCGAAATTTTCAAAGGACTTGACATATATATCTGTCGTTTTCTGAAGTCCGTGTGAGCGAATGAGCCGGTTTTTGAGGCCAAGCCAACGGATAAGGAAGAGACTTTTCTCCAAAAACGACTTGAACGGAAGTGGCGGGTCTTCTTCGTATTGGCTTTGCGTGTTGGCAGATCTCAGCTCAACCCTCGAGTTGTTCCCTGCTTGAAGCGTGAAAATGGTGGTTTACACAGATTCACGCTTGAGTTCGGACTGGGCTCTTCTACCTGAACTGATGAACGATCCTCTCTTTCTTTCTGGTGAACTGTGATGGGAGTTCGCACTCGAGTGCCTTGATCGCAGCGGGGGCTGCATCAAAACGTGAAACAAACGTTGACTTGGGGACCGCATGAAAAGGAAGTATCTGGATGCATATGTGATCACGAATTCCGGTGAATGAAAGTCATCTCGAATTCATGGCCCCGCCTAATTCCCTAAACAAATTCAATTTTGATCTATTCCCAATTCTGTCATGGATTTTCTTTTATCTTATAAAAATCACAAACTTTTAATCTAGTCTCATATTTTTGCATATGTCAAAAAATCGTCATTAGTTTATTCAAAATTATCCCGCATTTCATAAACAACTTTACTTTCGTACGGAACAATAATAGCCACTTGACTTTGCTAATCTTGAAGATATTCTTGGCGATCTTTGGACGTGTGGGCAAATTTGAGGTTTGAGTGAAAATACAAGATTTTTTTAAGAGGCGAGAATAAGGTTTGGGATAGAATTGGAATTGGAATTAGCCCACGTTTCATATTTGGAGGTCTACACGTGCTTTCATGACTCATTCTTAGTTACGTATAATCACTTCTAAGATGCACCATTGGAGACTTTTCTTATAGTTAGAGTTTTTCTTTCTTTTTTCCCTTTTATGAAGTGTGAAAGTATCCGTCTTTAGCGATGCCTTGGTGGAAAGAACCGTTGATCAAATGGGAAGATTCAGCCTCCATTCGTGGTGGATGTTGAAGAGTGTACGGCAATTAATACGAAAACGATGACTTTTGACGTTGCTAGCGTCCAAGCTAAACATCCTCAATTCAAACATCCTCATATTTCATAAGACAATTGGGCCATGCATTTGGACTAATTAGCCTAACGTTAATCCTAAAAATTGGAGGCTGGACTGGCGAAGGCCGAAGCCGAGCTAACACAAGCTCATTATACGACTCGAGAGTATTAATTTTCCAGCGATTGACCAGAAGGACAACTAGATCGAGACCGAAACATAAACAGCACTGAGGAATGTTTGACCACTAATCTGCGGAATTCATGATATCATGTCCTCTTTGCATTTGCCTTATGTTACCTTCGCCAAAACAATAGTTATCGCCAATCTTGGCTCTTCTATTTCAAACCGATCAACAAAATTAACCACCAACCCAATTGGTTTAAACGGTGGTGGGACCATTTTGGCCCCATGATTGAAACTTTGCAGCCACAGATCAAAAAGAGTTTCGAGTTTTTTTGACTCGAAATTTATACCAACGGAGCAGGAATCGCGCTTTCCAAATCTTGTACATTTTTTCATCAATTTTAGAATCTCACAGGTATCAACTTGAGACTTAGACTATTATGTTCCTCTTCAACGCCATAACATTCCAGAACCTGATTTTTATCGAAACAAAAAATTAAAGTTCGGGTCAGAATTACCATTCAAGGTAAAGTTAGTACTTATTTTAGGAATTAGCCCGATTTTAATGGGGTGGCGTCGTTAACTCATCCAAACTTTGCTCTTACTCTTCATACTTTGTTTTGTTCAAATTGTTGTACTTCTTATTCAGGTAAAACTATAATTTTCAGCTCTTTTTTTAAGAGAGATTTTCTTTTTATTTCAATGGCCGTAAAACTATAATTTTCAGCTCTTTTTTTAAGAGAGATTTTCTTTTACTTTTTAATGGCCGTAAAGAAAACAAAAACATAGAAAATGGAAGAATACCAAATTAACTAAAAACGATACTAATAGAAAATGATTCTCAATATTATTAAAAATAACGTGTTAAAACTGAATAAACATAGCCACCTTAACATAACAAAATAAGGTATTCTAAGAAAAATATATAAAGAAAAATTAAATAAAAACGAAAAATGCCTCGATGAAGAAAAGGGAAAAAAAAAAATCCTTTTTACTTCTTGTGTTTCCTTTTCTTCAAGTATCTTATTAAATCTATTTTTGTCCATTTTCTTTTATATTATCGTCCTTTACAGACGGAGTGGATTTTTGAATATCAGATCTAGCCCCTTCTCCTCTCTGTGTCTCTAACGGTCAAAAGAAGAGGCATAAATCCCCAAGCCTGACAACACTCGCTTCACTCCGTCTCTGGTCCACCGCCTCCTTCCTCTCCTCCTCCTCTTCTTCTTCTTCTTCTTCTTCTTCTTCGTCTGCGCTTTCTTTCTTTGTTCTCAGTCCTCTCACGGTGGTAGCAAAGGCGCCGCGGAGCAGCGGGGGCATGGGCGGCGGGTTCCAGGGTACTGCTTGTTGGAGTTCGAGATGGGCTCTTCGCGCGGGTTCATTCTGTGAGTTATCTGGAAATTCAGTCTGTCCTGGATGGTTCTTGTTTCCCACGATGATAATGGACGCGTTCTTTTAATTTGTTTGTCGCTGATGGTTGTTGGCTTGCGTTTGCCCTGCTCTGGTTTTGCTGGCTGTTCTGCAGTTGTAGTCTTGTCGTGAATTTCTTGAATTTCTTTTTTTTTTTTTTGGGCTTGTGTGAAGGGGTGTCGTTGCATTGTGGTGAATTTCAAGTTGATGTTTGACGAGTCAAGACAATGAGATTTTATTTCAACTTGTGAGCTTGAGCGAAGAGAACTTTTGGCAATGTATGACATAATAAGCTAGTTTTATGTCATTCGGGTACGTGTCATTTTGGATAGAAGTGAGTATAAGTTCGAAACTGAATTTCACCTGGTTAGTTTGCGAGATCGTTTGGCAGGAGTTGAGTTAAAGAAAGTACGAGGATCTGATGACCATTTGTCTCTGGAACGTGCTCCTTTGAGCATCAGAGTATTGGGACTTTCTTCTTGTCCGGATAGAATTTTGGACAACTCATTCGTAAGTATTATGATCTGCTCGAGCGTTGAGGAAGCGTGGTTGACACGATTTCGAATTGGCATTTGACGTGGTCACATTTCTCTTAGATGATCAAGTGTTCTTTTTGGGAAAACCCAAGGAGGAAAAATTGTCTGAACTGAGTGCATTGATTAGTCTTAGGAGCTTTTCCCACCTAGATGGTTAATTTGGAGAGAGGAAGTTCATCCTGGTGGAGTTGCTGACATGCGGACCGTTGTAGTGCAGAATTACTTGTGCAACCTAGGTTTGATGACTTTTTGACTGATCTTGGCTTTCTTGGAGCAGAAAAATTGATTGACAAAGTAATAATGGGATCCACCGGATGTATAGAAGGATTGATGTGCCCTCCTTATTCTGTTGATGGTGTTTAGATTGGAGAGTCACAGAGATTTCTATGGGTGGATTAAAGCTCTTTGATGTTTACGAGCGACAAAATCGATTGTGGAGAGAATTGCCCGAAATTAAAGTACGGCACAACTGGTTATATGAAGCATGGCAACAAAGGGCTCTCATACGCTCTCTTCTTCCGTGGTTTGCATGTTGGGTGAACGGGCATAAATTACTCATTTGTTTCTACCTTATCATCTAGTTTTCCTGCTCGACTTTGCTTTGTCTTAATATAGAAAAATATGGATTTTATCTTTACCAAAAAAAAAAAAGAAAAATATGGATTTTATATGCTGGAATTAAGATATGTGCGACAAGAAAGAAAGTCACAGATGTTTTACCATTTGTTGGCTAGATTAGCTTGCGATTACTATTCCAGTCATTTTCTTTTCGTGCTTGCCTAATCTTTTTATAAGTACGGCATCAGGCGGCTATGTTAATCTTGTGGACTGATTGCAGAATGATTTTTATAATTTTGTGTGATTATTTGAGGTTGGTGTTTGGTGAATTTTGAAGACAAATAGGTGAATAGAAGCTAGATGCTAGTGCCAATTATAGTATAGTTTTTGGAACGGTCTCTCTAATTTTTGAATGTCTGTGGATCGAAACACTACTTTCAAGGGTGATAAAAGTTGGGGAAAACATATGGACTAATAGAACTTATGCAAATGTAGGGCCCGGAGAAATGGGTATTAGGGTCTCTACCATGATTGAGTATGAAGTTTGGAATGATACAAATAGAGTTGTCGAAATGGGTTTCCAAAACCCATTATTTAGCTCATTTTTTATGGGCTAGTTTATAAATTGGTTGACTAAAATGTTAGAAACAAGTCCAAATGGATCTAAGAAACAATTTTGTAAGTATATGTGTTCTAAATGGGTTGGGAACATACCCATTTCAAGCCCATTTTTGTTATAGCATAAGTAAAATCCACTTTCAGCCCATAAAGCTCTGTCGTGTTCTGTTCACTCCCCTCTACTCGCCCTCTTCAACTTCCGAGTGCCTATAGGATCGGAGCTGCTCTCCTCCTCCTCCT
The DNA here is from genome assembly GCA_024733475.1 of Syzygium grande. Classification (NCBI taxonomy): domain Eukaryota; kingdom Viridiplantae; phylum Streptophyta; class Magnoliopsida; order Myrtales; family Myrtaceae; genus Syzygium; species Syzygium grande. The sequence goes on along the minus strand of JAMXDD010000003.1, from coordinate 21,629,927 downwards.
GTTGTTCTAGGGCCGCTGCCCAATTCGATTGTCCTGAAGTGGCAAATCTTGGCACTAGCGAAGACTTCATCACGATGATGCTCAAGTTGATGACGTTGTCGTAGACTAACTCGTAGACCAAGTAGATGAATTTCCTAGAAGTTAAGGCACCCAGAAGCTTGATTATGCTATTGTGCTGGCTCTTGGTGATGGCGGAGAGGCTGCGGCGGAGCTGGGGTAGTTTGAGGGGTCACATGAGGCGGCGCTATAAGTCAACGTCCTCCTAGCTAAGAAGGGCGTAGAGCCAGGAGGAGGAGAGGCCATATTTGAGGGGGTCTCGGGCAAGAATTGCTTGAGCTTGGTAGGGGTGATCATTGGGTCTGGTCCGACCCAATAATCGGACCAAACCGGGCCGGTCTGATTTTGTTCAATGAGCGGTAGCTGTTGTCGTTGAAGGATTCTCTTTTTAGTAGCATTAGATTTTTCTAAATGCCATTCAAACCTAGAGCGAGCCCATGACCATTCGGTGTTGGTTCCCAACGTTAGTACCAAGGGTTCTACTCAAAGAGTAATCTCTTTCAAACCAATCCTATATATAGGTTCAATCGGTCTGGTTCTTGAATTGAACCGACCCTTGAATCCATCAATGCAAGTATTCTTGTTGTCAGTGCTGTGCTTACCCATTACACGTTGCTCATGTTCTATGAGAAGTCTTAGCCCACGGCCTGACTTGAGTACCCGAGCTCTCTCATCGACTCGGCGAGTCGATCCATAGAGTTCACCCATTATAGGCAACAATTTAAGGAGAAAATTCACTAAGAATAGAATCTCGAGTTGGGTCGGCTACGGGTTGGGTATGGATACTAAATGTGCATTACATATTAATGGATCAATTTTAGGTCAAGCTATTTTTGACGCGACCTAAATCCCAACTGATCCACCCATTTGATAGGCCTAGATCCAAGTGAAATGGGCTTAAGAATTTTGAGTTATTAAGAGCTGTATGTAAAATTAATTTGGTGTACATTTGAAAATATATTGGATATATTCAAATTTTACACTTGTTTTGACAGGGAATATAGGACAAATAAAATTGCTATGATTTTGGATGATTATTGAGGTCGATGATTGGCAAGGATGAACTTTCATTTGAGGGGGGTGCATTATAATGAAAAAGAAACATAAAATTAGACAATTTTCAAAGCAATGATTTCCACAAATTTTTCGTGGATGTGTCTATTATAGGATGGCTCTTATCATTCTAGGTGATTATTTCAAATCGATGATTGACAAATTTTGATGACGAAATTTTACTTCAACTTGCAAGAACTCTTTTACTGAACAAACACAAATTTGTCAATTTATGAATGGAGCCAGCCAAAATGTTAAATAAACATTGCAAATCTTTTAAATTGGCATTGGGAGAGCTTAACCAATATGTTCATTTAAAATGGTATGAATACTTTCAAGAACGACAGCTTTTTCTAGAGAAATACTAGTCCCGTTAAATGGGTGAGTTGGGTCAATTTGGGTGAACTAGTTCCAACACCAATTAACCCATTTTTATGCAATACAATTTCAGCAACCTCTCTGGAGTCATACTTGATCCAATCAGAGCTCAAATTTTTAGTAATATATCTGCTTAAATTGTTAATCTTGAAGAATGGGTGACTCCATGGACCATTGCTGAGTCAATGAGGGAGCTCGGGTCGGGACATTGGTTAGGATTTCGTGTGGCTCATGAGCAACGTGGAGACATAGGTGAATGCCGTGTTGACGAAACACACGTGTGGATGAGTTCGGGGGGTGGGATTGATATCGCTTGGGTGAAGGGAAGCATTCTTCAAAATGACCATTCAATTGAAGAGCGTAGAATATTAAAGTATGAGTTCTTATACACTAGACATCCTGTATTAATGTTGCATCCTTGACATTCAGGAGTTTCTACGATGAATTAGCTCCCAAAACCTTGGCAAGTGAATGAAATTGTAAAGATAATAACTATGTCGACAATTCAAAGATCCTAAGTTAGTGAAAGTTGCATAAATATAAATCTAAAGCAATTGTGAGATCTAAATGACTAGAGCGGGTAACAGTGAACTACTTCCTTTAACTCATTAAACTCACCATTTTCTTTGTACATATTTTCCTACTATTACCTTTACCTCATTAAACAGTGAACAATGCTTGAAGCCGAGAAGGAATTGAAACGAAGGTGTATGCTTAAAGCTAAACTCATGTACAAATAATAATGACATCAATATTAACAACAAGACATCATCATAATCACAACTAGGCTCTATACAGTTCGAAGCAGTGCATAACTTATTGATCAAGTCGATAATGACTTTACTTCAAATGTTTTGACATCCCTCAAAGTAATACTTAAAAGTATATTTAATAGTTAAATGACACCATCAGCAAAAGGAGCCAATTGAGTACATGATATAAAATTTTTTTTATTTCTAAATTTTAGTCACCTAGACTTAATAAGAATAGTTACAATCAAAGAATAGAGGTGAATACATTCACTGTTATGATAAAGGGAAACCAAACAGAGAGAATGGCCAAAGCTTTTGCCTCCATTTATAGACCTTGCAAAGGGTAACATCTCAAGTTAGGACACACAAAGCAAGGGAAATTAATGAGCAAATCTAAGAAAGATAAGAAGAAAGAAATACATACCTTCTTGCAAGTGTCACTTTTTTCAACTTTTTCAAAGTTGCGAGATGTTTTCTTTCCTCAGAATTATCACTTCACAGGGACATATAAAATTCAATGAATCATCAATTATAGAAATTTGTTTTAACATGCACGTCTCTAACTAGCCAGGTACATTAAATTAGGTGGGTGTACCAAGAGAATGAGATAAAAAAAAAGCACCTAATGCAAATAGTCTTGAAAGTCGACAATGAGAGATTCATCCTCAAAATCTTCATTAGGTGGAACTCCAAATAACCAATCTTTAGTGCACAACTTGGCCTCTACACTTTTAGGTAAAAGGGAACTACAATATGTATTGAAAATGGCGTCTTCCAATGCTAAAGGTTGACTCTAGGGCAACGGTAGTGATAGGAATGCTTAATATATCACGTGCTATGAGAGACAACCCGAGAAATTAATGTGAATTAGCCTTCCAATAATAAAGAATATTGAGATCAGATAATGCTTTCCATCAAGTCTATTCTCCCTCAAATACAAATTCAATTGTGACTGATTAGATTTCGAGCCAAAGTGTTTACTCAGGAATACATCATACTTATCTAGATCATCCCTAATGTTCTCAACAATATCCTCAACTGAGATATTATATCCATTTCTTGAAGATGTAAAGTGATTATCTTTCGACATAGAGATCACATACTCTTCAAAAAGCAAATAGAGCTTCTTCCAAATGCTTTGTACAAATTCCAAATGATTATCCATATCCAACTTCGAATATCAAAACTCTAACAAGTGTAGCTTAAAGCGAGGATCTAATATGACAGCAAAAGAGAAGATAACACTATAACATTCCCAGCATTTTTCAAACTTTTTTAGCATTGAGTAGCCATAAAACTAATAGTTTCGTTTGATAAATGCAAGGAATAACAAGGATGAAGCTATTTGTTCTATGGCTACAACAATGCTAAAGAAGTTTAAAAAAATATTGGAAGTGTTATAGAATTGTCTTATCTTAGCTGCCACATCAGATGCTCTCTATAAGATACACTTGCTAGTGCTTTGCTATTTGAAGTTAGACATGTCTAATCATGTGGAATTTTGTACTAAGCATTCGGGAAAAGCTCTATATGTTCTTATAGAGAGATGATAATTTTACATCTTCAAGTGGTCGAGATAATATTCTAGTTGAGGACGTCGTGGAGAACATTGGGGACAATATTGATGAGTATTATGTAATCGTGAGTGAACACTTTAGCTAGCAATCTATTAAGTCACAATTGGATTATATTTGCAGGAGAATAGGCTTGATAAAAAGCATTACTCGGATCTCAATGTCCTGTTATTATTGGAAGGCTAATTCACATTAGTATCTCGAGTTGTTTCTCATGGCACGTGATATATTGAGCATTCCTCTAACTATCTTTGTCTCAGAGTCAGCCTTTAGCATTGGAAAAAGCATTTTGAATAAATATCAGAGTCTCTTTCGCCTAAATGTGCACTGGAGATTGGTTATTTGGAGTGCTACCTAAGGAAGATTTCAATAATCTATCTCTCATTGTCGACTTTCAAACTATGTGCATTAAGTATTTCTTTTTTATCTCATTCTCTTAGTTTACTCACGTAATTTAGTTTACCTGGCTGGTTAGCGATGTATATGTTTAGTACAAGTTTCTACCATTGATGATTCTTTAAATTTTCTTTACTCTTTTGAAGTGATATTTCTGAAGAAAGAAATAAAACATCTCATAACTCGAAGAAGTAGAGAAAAAGTGACGATTGCAAGAAGTTTTATATTACTTTCTTAGATTTGCTCATTAATTTGCTCAATAATCTATCTCTCATTGTCGACTTTCAAACTATGTGCATTAAGTATTTCTTTTTTATCTCATTCTCTTAGTTTACTCACGTAATTTAGTTTACCTGGTTGGTTAGCGATGTATATGTTTAGTACAAGTTTCTACCATTGATGATTCTTTAAATTTTCTTTACTCTTTTGAAGTGATATTTCTGAAGAAAGAAATAAAACATCTCATAACTCGAAGAAGTAGAGAAAAAGTGGCGATTATTGCAAGAAGTTTTATATTACTTTCTTAGATTTGCTCATTAATTTGCTCAATAATCTATCTCTCATTGTCGACTTTCAAACTATGTGCATTAAGTATTTTTTTTTTATCTCATTCTCTTAGTTTACTCCGTAATTTAGTTTACACGGCTGGTTAGTGATGTATATGTTTAGTACAAGTTTCTACCATTGATGATTCTTTGAATTTTCTTTACTCTTCTGAAGTGATATTTCTGAAGAAAGAAATAAAACATCTCATAACTCGAAGAAGTAGAGAAAAAGTGACGATTGCAAGAAGTTTTATATTACTTTCTTAGATTTGCTCATTAATTTTTGTTGCTTTTGTGTGGCCCAACTTGATAGATTAGGTTGCAATTGTGCAAAGCTTGTAATGCAAGAAAAATATTCATGGTTTTCTTGTTGGTGGTGCTTCCTTGAAGGCACTATTCTCATTAAATCTATGTGACTGAAATTTAGAGATCACGAAATTTTATGTTGTATACTTGGTCTGCTCCTTCTATTGATGCCGTTATATAAACTATTAGATTTACTGTTAAATATTGATTCGAGCTTCGAAGGATGTCAAAACATTCGAAGCAAAGGCACTATTGATTTAATCCACAAGTTATGCTCTACTTGGAATACTGCTATATTGTGGATATGAGTTAGACGCTTAGCCCGGTTGTGACTATGATGGTGTTTTGTTGATGATATCGTTGTTGGTGTTATCTATACCTATGTTTAGTTTTTGAGTATTTGATTTAGCTTTTAAGCACAAACCTTCTATTCAAATTCTTCATAGTGTCAAACATGAGATGAGAGAAAGTCAGTAGGAAAAAAAATTATTTGTCAGCAAGGAAGCCTTGAATTGGGCGCGTAATGTTAAGGGTGGTGTGGGTTTTCGATGGATAGCTTTTTCAATCTCTAATATAGGTTTGAGAGATCCGAATCTTGTGTTTATGGGTGTGTATGCATTCCCCGAGCTTTGATTGCTTTTCACCTTTTCATATAATTCCCATTTTTTTATACCATTGACATTGACAGTTGTAAACAGACAGATAGTGTGCATTGATGGATAGCAATGGTAGTTAAGCAAGCAATGCCTCTCTTGTGACTTGTTGCTTTGCGCTACAATTGTGAAAGGGATGGGCCATAAAAAAAAGAGCACAAAATTGGCCATTCACTTTTGAATATGGCGAGTTTAATGAGGTGAAAGAAATAGCTCACTGTTTGGGTGACGATGATTATGATTCATTGATAGAATTGGGGTCGAGTGTACGGAAAATAATACGAAACGATGACTTCGACGTTGCTTATATCAAGCTAACATCCTCAATTTAAACATCCTTATTTGATGTGAGAATTGGGCCAAAGATTGGACTAATTAGCCTAACCTTACTCCTTAAAATTGGAGGCTGGACTGGTTAAGGCCGAAGCCGAGATAATGCAAGCTTATACAACTCGTGAGTGTCGATTTCCACCGATTGACCGGAAGAAGTAATGATCAAGACTGAAACATAAACAACATTAAGGAATGTTTGGCAACCAAATTGTGGAATACTTGTTATCATGTCCCTGAGCATTTGTATTGTATGTGTGTGCATACACTTTACTCGTAAGGCTTGGTCCAGCCTAATTGGCCTGGGCAAGGCCCGTCCAATCCGAAACATGATATGTTCTTTTTTTTTCTTGTCGATGTTTGGGCCAGGAAAAGAGTTAGGCTCCGCTCTCGAGGGCAACAGCGTGAACCCTCCCAATGATCACCTCCATTTTCATTGACCTTGTTTGCAGTGTGCATCTTAAATTTGTACAATCAAAAGGAAAATTGCGCAAGCATAGGAAGATTAGATAGCGGTTCATTTTTTTTTTAAAAAAAAAAAAATAGTCGTTCATTTGATTTTTTTATTGCAGTTTTGCTTCCAATTTTCCACAATGATACCTCATTATACTTTTCCTATTTTACCCATTTTTTCGTCTTATATATATGTCTAATTATTTGAAAGATAAGTAAGGCAAATCCTCATCTCTAAGTCAAACTTTATTGTACAAATCAAAATTTTCTAGATAGATTATTGATAATACTTTCATGCAGTAATTTTCGGTATTAAGACTGAAATTAAGGAGGGAATAAATTGGCAATACTAATTGCAATATATTGATTGACAACTTTAATTAGTAAAATGTATATCCATATAAGAGAAAACCATTAATCTGATATTACATAGCATTTTTCTTTTATAATTTCCTTCCGAGTATTTCAACCTTTTCTTTTTCTCTTTATATTTTTTTTCTTCAAGTGTTTCAACTTGACCGGCGCGAAACAAAATGGGCAGTTGAAGGCTTAAGCTGTCATATTCCTTGGTCAATATTATATATCCTCCAAGAAATTCAGCATGAGTTTGGCCGGTCATCTTGTTCCTGCAATGCCGCCATTTTCCATGGTTTGACTATGTTGTATCTATCTATCTATCATATACATGTATATGACATTTTTTTTTTGTCTCGTCCTACTCTAATTTTCAACTCACTCTCAAACTTTTGTCCTGCCTCCTTGCAGAGCGTATGAATCAAAACCCACACTTAAAACTAAACGTTCCTACTCCAATTCTCCTGAGAAAGTGGGGATTTGAACTCCCACCTCTCCCTTCCTATGTGGGAAGGGTGGCCATTGGGGTTTGTATATGACATTTAGCTAGCTTCATAATGGTATAAATACATTACAAGAGGAGGTCAACTTTTGAACCTCCGCTCCATACACATACGTACGTATGCACGGAGATAAGAACATTTGAAGGCAGGCTATGATTAATGGGTCAATCAGGTAATGGCTTTCTCTCTTATTACTTGGTTTCTTATTTCTTCCGTTCAAATTTGGCCTACTAACGTCGCTCTGTTAGCCTTTTCTGTTATCAATTTGGTCTTATTTAAGCGCCGGCTTTGAATAAGTCCACACGTTCCCATGCATTACATTACAGTTTCAATTACGTCTTTCTCCCTTATTTATTCGAATTCAAACCGCTCATGCTAACCTTGATTCCAGGAAAGAAACCCCACAAGCCGAAGCCCTGTTTTTTAAAGCCCGTCCAACCACCCTTTATATACTCATATGATCTTTCTTGTGAAACTCACACCCGAAACGTGTTCCCAAGAAAAAGAAAAGCTTCTCGGTCTTCTCGTTCTTCGTCTTCTCCTTCTTCCTTGTTTATATTGCTCTCTCGAGGAATTGCTCAATTGTGCAATTTGAAGAAGCCATGAGGAGCACCAAAGCGGCCAGCAAGCAAAGCAAGATCAAGCACGTGATGACGGCGCCCTTGAGGATCGTGAGCAAGGCCCGGAACTTCTACATGAGAAGCATGGAGGACTTGTCCGGCAGGGTCGGCCAGGGCGGTGGAGTCGGCGGCCCCACCGCTCCGATCACGACACTGCCCAAGAGCTTCAGCGTGAACTCATCCAAGGCGAGCAATGACGACGAGGACTTCCGGGAGTTGGTGAGGGCCGTTTCGAAGAGGAGAGGCTTGGACATGACGGGTTTCGAGTCGCAAACCGGGTACGGGTCCAATAGCGGTAGCAATAATGTTTATGGTGTGGACAGGAGCCAAAGCGTGGGGTTGGGGAAAATTGGGAGGATTGATGAGAACATGGCTTCTGACGAGTTTGAGGAAGATAGGCTGAAGCTGAAGGCCGATTTGGCGTATCCAAGAAGCAGAAGCCATGCTGTTGGCAGGAGAAATGTCGGGTTCTATTAAATGCAAAAGGCCAAGAAACTTTGGTGGACATAAGATGTTGGAATTAGTGAAGATCAAAATGTACATGATAAGAGTTTGGGGGAGTGTCCGTTTCGTCTTTTGTACCTTCGTGGCTTGGATCAAATTTGCGTTTCTTTAAGTGCAGGTCTTCTCTTTGTTTTCATGGTTGTCGTTGGAAAGTTGTCGCTGTTAATGCTACTCGATCGATGGTGTTTTTGTTAAGGGTACTTTGTCTTTCCATTCTACCTCATGGATCATAATGGCACAAAAATAAACGAACATATATCTAATGATAGTTCAGAGAATATTAGGTAACATATCTCCGTCAAGCTCTTTTCATTCTTGCACAGAGAAATTTTGGGCAATGGATCATTCCTATTGTGGTTGATCAATGTGAATTGTAGTAAGCTTTTTCGTTCTAATGAAAATGTCAGCACGTGTCGCCTTCATTTACCAACATAGAAGACGTGTCATCGCATTTCACCAAGTGGCGTACCGACCTAGGAGCACCGTACCCCTCGATGCGCACCTTAGAAAATCCGATGCGCTTGAAGCTTCCACATCGCATTTTAAGGGTTTTCTTGGTGTGTGTATGAGGCGAGTATTGAGAGTAAAAAATTGTAATCTGGAAAATTCTATTTTCTTGGTAATTGGCACAATACTCACACCTAAGCTATGACCAACCAAGAAATCACTATAGATCGGCAAATTTCGCAATTTGCTCTCTTCTAATTGCGGATTCGATTATTCATATAGCTCCAACAAACTATCTGAAATTGCTATGCGTCTAATTGAGGGAAAATTATCTAAAAAGTCCAAAACATATTGTACTTTTACCAATTCAATCATAAACCTTTTAATTTTTGTCAATTGACTCCTAAACCTTTTCACTTCTTACAAATTGAGTCCTAAATCTTTTTATTTTTTTTTTCCAATTGACTCATAAACCCTTTCATTTCTTGTTAATTGAGTTCATCCGGCTAATTTTGATCGGAATCACGGCGTGAGCGTTAGCTTGACCTAATATTGATCGTATTGCGGCGCGAAATTTTTTTTAATAATATTTTAATTTTTTTCTATCCTTATTCCTTTTCTATTTTTTCCTCTCCTTCTTCCTTTGTTCTAATTTTTCCTCTCCTCTCTTCCTCCTCCTTGGCCCGTGGAATTCTGACTGCAATGGAGGAGGAGGAGGAAAAAAAAAAATACCTTTATTCCCCGCAAAGCCCGGCACTTTGGCTCCGGCTCCGGCTCGGTGGTAGGCGGAGGCGGCGAGGCGGGACGTGATGCGACAAAGGCTGTGCGCCATTGAACCCACTTCTTGGAAAAAAAAATAGAAAAAAAAAAAAGAAAAAAAGTGAGCAAGGACATGATGTGACGAGCTACTGTAACCAGTCACTTTTTCTTTTTTTTTTATATTATATATTTTCTTCTCTTTTTACTTTCACTTTCACTTTCTTCGTACATCTGATCTGTGTTGACGATCCCCCGCCACCAAAGACTGATGATGATGAAGCTGGTCATGCAGTGGAGGCACTGCTGTAGCATAAAAAAAAAAAAAAAAAGGAAGAAACCGAAAATCAAACTGAACCAAACGGAACCAAACCGAACCAAATCGACTTATCGGTTCGGTTCCAATTCGGTTCGATTTCTATTTGGTTCGGTTCGAGAATTTTTATCAGTTGGTTCGGTTCGATTTTGCAAGAAAACCGAACCGAACCGAACTGCTTACACCCCCACTGGCTAGTTGCTGACGCTTAGCGACCGTATGGAGGAGGAAGGAGGGGAGGAAAAAAAATAAATAAAAAGGAAAAAAATATAAAAGAAAAAGAAAAAGAAAATGAAAAAATCGAAAAATATTAACAAATTATTATAATTATCCACGTCAACGCCACGTAGGCCGACCGGTGTTCACGTCAATACTTTCTGGCCAAAATTAGCCGAATGGACTTAATTTGTTAGAAGTGAAAAGGTTTAGGACTCAATTGACAAAACTGCATGGTTTATGACTGAATTGGTAAAAGTGCAATAGGTTTAGAATGTCACGGACAATTTTCCTGTCTAATTGATGATCTTCTATTTGGGATTGCATATTATCACTATCACCAGCATCATCATTCATGATCTTGAAGTAAGAACAGGGACATAGAAAGCCGAAAAATAACTGCGGATAAGAACAGTAATAATCTTGTTATTGCTGCAGATATGTCTTAAGCTTATGAGCAATTGAAATTCTTAGGAAGTTCTTGCTGCATCCGCTCAAGAGTTTTCTATTTCCAAATTCGGAATTACGTATCATGAACTTGCAATTGAGTGCGTTCTCGGCTAATTCGTCACCAGTTTTCTTTGGCCGGTGGCTGCCAATTTATCATAAATTAGTCAAGGTTAATTTAGCTTCTATTGATCTTCCGCTTCGCTTGTCAAATCCTCTCTCTCGGTCAAAGCCAATGCAAAAGTTTGTAAAAATAATGCAACTTGACAATGGGTCGTCAATCGTCATGACTGATGAATAGGTGCGGAACTACAGCAGGAGTTAAAGGCCAGAATAATTTCCTATGGTAATAAGAAAGCTCTCTCTATGATTTTGATCTTTACAATATTTCAAGATATAGGAAAAAACTGTATAAAATAGACGTGGTCTTTTGTTAATCACGAAGAAGATCCTAATTCAACACAGCTATAAAGACCGCTGATGGGTCAACCCTTAATAAGTTACTCGTTTTGCATGTTTTCTTGTGTTCTTTTCAATTCTGCCAGCTTTACGTTCTTCTGTTAATAGCGTTCTTGAAGTCTCGTTTGACATTTCATATGTCGAAACTTTTGAAAAAGTCATACACAGGCCACGTCAACGTTCCTATTCTATCAATCATCGCCGTTATATCTAAGCTGCATTGATGTTACCCCGTGAGGCTATATAGTCCAAGACTCAACAGACCTTCATTTGTACTATCAAGTCTATCATCATGTTGAACTTTCTCTTCAAGCTCTCGTAGCTTGAACAATCAAACCCTAATCTTGTGCTCAGTCTTATTCCGTTTCTAAGTTATAGTTTCTCTACCAGCGCGTGCACACTAGCGAGCACAAATGGCGGCATCTAAGCAAAGCAAGTTCAAGCATGTAATAGGAGCACCCGTTAGGGTTTTAAACAAGGTAAGAAATCTCTACATGAATAGCTTTATGGATTGTGCAAGTAGGATCGATTATAGTGGACCTACCGTCGGAGGTCCAACTGCTCAAGTGCCAACTCAATTGCCCAAAAGTTTCAGCGTCAACTCCTTGGCGAACAATCACGACTTACAATGTATGAGTTTGTCTCGATCGGTTTCAAGGAGTGAAGTTGAGAAACCGGGAATCATGAGCAAGAATTGTCCAGCAAACGCTATGCAATCTAATTATGCAATGGGAATGAGGAGTTACAGTGTTGGAATAGGTGTGATAGGAAGAATTGATGAAGATGAGCCTTGTTCTTTCGAAGAGGATAAGGGAAATTTCTTGCACCCCAAATGCAGAAGTTATGCTACTAAAAGAAAGGTCGTGTATTACTAACTTTCCACACATGCATGGCTCAACATGTATACAGTGCGTTGATCATATATATGACCTGATTTGGTGGTTTAAAGCTCGAGTGATTTTCTGATTGCGCATTGGGATTGCGCTATACCATCTGCTTCTTTTACTCTGTGTTGATTGCAATTTAATCAGCAAAACAATGATAGGATCATTCGTTGGCGGTCATTCGAGATAGTTCTTTCTTTCTTTTTTCCCCGATATGGGCAGGCAAAAAATCATGTTTGAAAGAGTAACTAAGTGAGTTCTAGAGTAGCTTTCCAAGTTTAATCGTATATACAAGGCCATCTTTTACAATTTTCTTTGAGCAAAACAAGTCTTCTTAAGCAAAAGTGATGAGGAATGGTTCATATTCGAGTTTCTACTTGGGATCACTCGTGTTTTCCATATTTTTCAAAGGTGATCTCTCTAATTGAGTCAACTCTGACCATTCGCATTTAACATGCGGAAGAAGTTCTGATTCAATAGTTGTTGGTATTGATTTGATATCTGGGGTCCATTCACATCAGAGTAATCATCAGTGACGCCCAATTAAAAATGCCTTCTTTCTCACCGATCTTCAACACAGGAGTAGTTAAAAACGCCAGAATAGTTCCCTATAATAATAACAAAGTTCTTTCTATAGTATTGATCTTCAAAAAATTTCAACATACAAAATAAAATCAGGAGAAATTATCCAATAAGATCTAAACCTATTATACGAATGCCAATTCAAAACTAAATTTAGTTGGGAACTTTGCGCAAAATTTCAATATAGTCTTTCTGATCAATTTTCAACGAGAATTATTGACAAAGCGGTGTGCTAGGTAGGAGGGCTGGCGATGATTGGACTGCCAACAATTTCATGTGAAAATTGACCAAAATGATTATATTGGAATATCATGTAAAGGTCTATGACTAAATTGGCAAAATTGAAAAGTTTATAATTGAATTGACATTCTCACAATAGATTTTATGACCGATTGGGTAATTTTATATAAAAAAAAAAACTGTACGAAAACAGACACAGTCTTGTGTTGCACCAAAGACTTGCTAGTTCTAAATTACGAAGAAGATCGGTCCTAATTTAACCAAACCATAAAGATTGCCGATGGGTCAGCCCTTAAAAAATAATTTTTCCTTGGGTCAAATCCCCCCTAAAAAGAAGAACTAACTCTTTAGGTCAGGTTTCAATTCTAGCGCATATATATATTTGTCTCAAGTGTGTGTAGCTATACAGAGTAATACACTCCAAAAGAGTCTTTATCCTTGTTGCGGATTCAACTAGGCCTCTTTATCAAATTCTTTCTCCCTCCCTCCAAGCCTCAATTTGTCTTCCACACTGCGGATGCGGTCTCTGCGCTTCGAGGCATCCGCCGAAATGTAAGGGAGGGGCTTTAAAGCCGGGCCCTGGGGGAGAATCGGTGTTAACGCGCCTCCGTTTGTTCCTTGGAAAAATTTGCGGAGGAAGGAAAGTTTGGAGACTTTTGGAGCGATCTCTTTCTTGGGGTCGACGTTAATGGCGAATCGAAGTATTGAGAGTTCCTAGTTTTTGAATTGAAGACCAGGCTAGCGTTGATTTCTCACCATTGAAGACGGATCGAAGCAGCGTCTTTTTTGGTGCCTTGAATCACGTTAACCAGCGACGTGAAGGTAACGTTCACACCTGTAATGATACGTTGGAATTTTAACAGGATCATTAGACAGAAATCTACGCGATCAAATTTGAGTACTAGTGAAAGTTTGTGAATTTTTCATGAAAAAAAAGAAAATAGATTTAGAACTCGATCTAAAATTGATTTCTATTCATTAGGTGATTTGTTTTGTACGTTTTATTGTTTTCTTTTCGTTTCTGCCAGCTTTATATTCTTCTATTAATACCATTTTTGAAATGACATTTGACATTTTACACGTTGATAATTTGAAATAGTCGTGCACACGCCACGTCGATGTTCCTATTCCTTGCCATTTTATCTGAACTGCATTGATGTCATTGGGCTATATAGACCAAGACCCAACGCACTTTCATCTGTACAATCATCATATTGAACTTTCTCTTCAAACTCTCATAGCTTGAACAAAAAAAAAAAAATCCCTAATCTTGTGCTCAGATTATTCCATTTCTAAGTTGTAATTTCTTTATGTGTGCGTGCGCGTAGGTGAGCAAAAATGGCGAGGTCTAAGCAAAGCAAGTTCAAGCACATGATAGGAGCCCCCATTAGGGTTTTAAACAAGGTTAGAAATCTCTATATGGATAGCTTAATGGATTGTGCAACTAGGGTTGAGTACAGCGGACCCACTGTTGGAGGTCCAGCTGCTCAAGTGCCGACTCTATTGCCCAAAAGTTTCTATGTCTACTCTTCAGTGAATAATCACGACGCACAAAGTATGAGTCTATCTCGATTGGTTTTGAGGATAGATCCAAGGAGTGAAGTCGAGAAATCGGAAGTCAAGGGCAAGATTCGGCGGGCAAACGCTATGCAATCTAATTATGCGATGGGAATGAGGAGTTATAGTGTTGGGGTAGGTGTGATAGGAAGAATTGATGAAGATAAGTGTTGTTCCTTTGAAGAGGAGAAGGGAGATTTCTTGTATACTAAATGCAGAAGTTACCCTACTAAAAGAAAGGTTGTGTACTACTAACTTTTCAGATACGCACGGCTCAACCTGCGTACAATGTTTTGACCAAAAAAAAAACCTGCGTACAATGTGTCAATGATATATATGACCTGATTTTGCGGATAGAAGCTCGAATAATTTTCTAATTGCAAATAGGGAATGTGCCATATCATCAATTTTATACTTTGATTAACATCAGGAAAAACCCCAAACCGGTACATCTTTGATAAATTTACCTCAAATTAATTTTTTGACCATCAAAAATCCTAAACTGATACACTTATGATAAATTTACCCCAAATTAATTTTTTAACAACCAAAAACCTAAACTGGTACATTTGTGATAAATTTACTCTACATTAAATTGAATTAATACCACGAAAAATCACTTTCCACATTATTAACGTAATATATATATTTTTTTAGACAAGCGGAGCCACTTTATCTTGCACCAATTATAATGTTTTAAGCTTGCTTCATAAGTTTGAATACACGTTAACACGATCCATTATAAAAAAAAAATTTTGCCTTTTCCTTTTTTTACCCATTTTTTTTTGGCAACTACCCACTTTGCTAATTTGATAACTTGATAGAATATAACATTTACTTACTTTGTTTGCATTTTAGAACATAAGTGAGCGGTGATAATGAAATGCATTCTTGGGATATTAATTGCCATTAGTGAATGTTCAATGAAGGGGCCTTGATTGAGGGCCAAGCCATTTGTTGGGCCCACCTTGTTACCCAATCCCGCCTCCCATCACAAAAGAGAAATGTTAATTTTGGGTCGGGTTTTACACGTCCATTTATCCTAGAGCCTAGCTATGCCCAGTACTAGTAGGCTACTGAGCTGAGCCCATGATCAAGTCCATAATGGAGAAATGACGTGTTGCTTACCTGATACTCGAAGCTGATCTAACTGACAATACATCAAGAAGGCTTGTGACGGGTTCAGGCTGCAGAAGTAACTATGGAACTGCTTACGAACCATCTGACTAGTCACAAAATAATGTAACGGTGCACTTTGAGCATTCAAAATCTGCAAATGTTCGCATCAGATCTCTAGCGAAATGATCAACTAATTATGCAAACTATGGATGGTGGACTGCCCATTGTTTGTTCCATGCCTGAGAACTTATTAGATAAGTCGAACATTAATTAGCTTTCACAGGATTCTTCACGACAAAGAAAAATCAGCAAAATATGAACCTGGTTTTCAAAGGCTATTGCATTCTCACGCTGGATGCGCAACAGGATGTGCATTATTTGTACACTGGCTTCCTCTCTGGAAATGGCCGTAATTAGCTTCTTCATAAATGCAGGTCCAATGGAGTTTGATATTGAGAATTGTAAAGGGGGATTGCCAAAATTGCGACCTTGTGAGTATGCATGGACGAAGGTCTCATCACTCACGCGCGCTTATCAATTTTCCCTTGCATTTTTTTTAACGATGTAATAAATCAAGTTTTATGGTTTTCAGACGGCTAGCATCATATTTGTAGATTCGCCGGTTGGTACTGGTTTTTCTTATTCAACGACAGAAGAAGGTTGGTATAATTCAGACTCAAGTTCAGCAAAGCAAGCATACGAGTTTCTCAGAAAGGTTAGTAATACAGGATCCGCAACAATATGATGCTTCTGACCAAGTGAATACAAAATTTGTTATCCATTGTTATGAAGGATTCTGTCACATTAAATTGAATATAGTTTAATTATCTCTTTAATGATCAACTCACTTAAAACATGCAATGCTTATACACACACTGGTTGGTCGAGCACCCTCAATATCTCACTGTTCAACTATTCATTGGCGGTGATTCTTACTCTGGCATGGTGGTTCCCCTTGTCACCAAATATGTAGTGGAAGGTATATCTTTCACCTGGATTAATATCTCTTTCTTTTTGTCCATACAAGATTCAGTCTAAATAATTTTTGGCTTTTTTCTATGGACTTTTAGCTAACAAGGATGGTGTCGTGCCGCAACCAAATCTCAAGGTAAAATTTAACCTCGGAGCTCCAGTTCTCACTTCTGCATGATCCAGCTTCAATGTGGCATCGGGGTCTTAAGCTGCTGATGGGATGTTGATCTTCAGTGTTATCTAATTGGAAGTCCTAGAACAGATTCAGTCATTGATGAGAACTCGAAGATTGTATTTGCTCACAGGATGGCACTTATCTCTGATGAACTCTATGAGGTGATTTGACCCTCTCCGGGAAGTCGCTTTCTTTTTCTCCTAGATTGATGCAGTCTTGAAGTGACTCTTTGGTTCGAAAATTTCTACGAGCATTCTCAAAAGCTGCACGACATATCTTGGCTTTTATTAATTAAGTTATCAGGATGTCTTATTCCTACATATGTTCCCATTCTTTGCCACATGGTATGGACTATGGTTACCCTTGTCAACAGTGAAGTCGTCTGTTAAGCTTATCTAAACTATTCTGTTATCTATGCTTTCCAGGCAGCAAAAACAAGTTGTAATGAGACCTATGTTAATGTCGATCCATCAAATACAGAGTGCAGGACTGCTCTTGGGAAAATCAAAATGGTAACACCAATCAAGACCTTCAATATGGAGACTTTCTCAAGTTTTAATCAGGCGTCAGACTGAATCATATTCTCAAATTGCAGTGTGTTGAAGATCTATTCCGCAGTGACATTTTGGAACCAAAGTGTGTCCTCGCATCCCCTAAAATGAACCCAGAAATTGGTCATCGATCTGTACAAGAGGATACAACAGAGTTTTTTCTTTCACCCCCGAGAATTCCTGAATATTGGTGCAGGGTAAAATCGCTGTTTTCGTTTATTAGTTAATTACATGTTATGGGAAATGTCTATCTGTTTCTGTTCACAAATCACGAGTGCCTTATCTATAATTTTGATTCTTTTTACAGTACTTTAACTATGCTTTGTCCTGCACGTGGTCAAATGATCTTAGGGTCCAGAAAGCTTTAAATGTTCGAGCGGTAAGTTAATTTAATTGGTTGGGTGATTACTCATAAGGGTAGTGACAATTTCATTCTTGCAAAATTATTTATAGGTCTCTGTAAAAATGAATACAGGGGACAGTATTGAACTGGAAGAGGTGCAACAAAAGCATAGCATCCACAAAAGACATTCAGAGCGTTGTTGAAGTTCATAAAAACCTCAGCACACTGGGATTAGATGTCTTGGTGGAGTGGTAATTACTAGCGTCCCTCTGAGTTCCCACTCTACCAATAAACTTTATCCGGTATGCTTGCTAAGTAACAGTGTACCACTATACCGTAGTCAATTCATCACTTTCATCTGGTACCGAGGAAATAGGCCTTTGTCCCAAATACCAGCATGACTAAGTGGAAGCAAAAACGTTGTTGATCACAATGCATAGGTTACAGCTTAACGAACATTTTGTTTGACAAGGAGGTATCTGTAGCTTCTAACCTCCTTATAGCCTGTTTGATGGAGCGGTGATCGTGACATAGTTGTTCCATTTGTGGTACGGTTGAATGGATAAAACGTCTCAATTTGACGGTTGTAAATGACTGGCGACCGTGGTTTGTGAATGGTCAAGTTGCAGGGTGAGTTCTCTCTTTCAATGTTAGTCTTTGCTGCTTTAACGTGTTTCGAGCTGAAAGTCCTAGATCACTGAACTGCAGAGACACGAAGAAATAGTCAGAACATGGATATCGATTAACTTATGCTACAGTCAAGGTATGCAACTTTTATGTTGCTTTCTATTTTTTTTTTTCTATTTTGCTGTTTTGATGTCTGTCGTTTACTTACACAAGCGAATGGAGTAATTGAAGCAACGTAGTTTTGCGTCCTTTGTAGGGTGCTGGACAAACAGCTCCAGAATATTATAGAAGAGAATGCTACGAAATGTTTATGAGCTGGATCCACTATTTTCCGCTCTAGTTGACAGTTAGGATTTTGGACAGTATTATAATGTCTTCTCTCTTCTTGTATCATCAGAACCAGTAATCTGTATCGTTTCGACCATTGCAATAACAAAAATAAATAAATAAATACCACACAACCATTTCCTAATTTTCAGTGTTCTCATTTAGTGGATTCACATAATGCAGAGTTCATTAATTGATTTCATAGATCTCCATGATAATATCATTGGAGATATGCAAGACTAGTTCCTTCCCAAGTTTTCCCCCACATTTTTGGGACAAGTTAACGCATGTAAATTCATAATACAAATACCCATAAAAAGAAAGTTTCAAAATGTTAACTATGTGACCAGCTACGTTGATCCTGCTATCTTCTGCAAGTTCAGTCCTTTCTGGTTCCAATGTAAAGTATCTTCCTGAGCATGATGGAGAACTCCCTTTCAAGCTCGAAACTGGGTAAATTCTTGAAATCTTGATGCTTCCTTAGTGGTTCTTGCTCAATTCTTGAATATAGTACTTGTGCAGGTTCATTGCATTTCTTGATGTTCTAGTCAATTGATATGACATTGAGGGTGCTTGTGTTGTTATGTTCCCGATTCCTTCAGGAACTAGGCTGATCGGACTGGCGAAACCGGCCTGGAGTATATTATTATTATTTATTCAGCAAGGGAAAACATATAGATTATTTGTGAGAGTAATCTCTTTTATTAATAATAACACCCCTGTGATTAGTAACTTTCAATATATTTAAGAACTTTTGAGAAAGTAAATAAAACATTTAAAAGATTAACACCGCCGATTCCAAGGACAACCTGGGAACTAGACTGGGATTGGCCTGTTCGATCTAGTCCAGTTCTAGGGTGGAGACAGTTGGTTTCCGATTCCACAAACTGGAAACTGACCTTATTCAATCAGGATTCCAGTTCGGTGCGAAACGATCCACCCGGGAACTCATCACTCCTAATGTGGACCAATTAACATTTACACTTGTTCAAATCAAGAGATGTTGGGATCATGTCCATTTTCTATCAATTAATTGACTCGAAAAAAGTCAAAACGCACTCAATTGTGTTTAAAGGAGTGGAATCTTTTCTTCTGTTAAACGACCAGTAGAATCCCAAGTGTTAGAATTATTAACATCCATGAAGTTGAGAGGAAGAAGGAAATACCCATAAAAAGAAAGTTTCAAAATGTTAACTATGTGACCAGCTACGTTGATCCTGCTATCTTTGCAAGTTCAGTCCTTTCTGGTTCCAATGTAAAGTATCTTCCTGAGCATGATGGAGAACTCCCTTTCAAGCTCGAAACTGGGTAAATTCTTGAAATCTTGATGCTTCCTTAGTGGTTCTTGCTCAATTCTTGAATATAGTACTTGTGCAGGTTCATTGCATTTCTTGATGTTCTAGTCAATTGATATGACATTGAGGGTGCTTGTGTTGTTATGTTCCCGATTCCTTCAGGAACTAGGCTGATCGGACTGGCGAAACCGGCCTGGAGTATATTATTATTATTTATTCAGCAAGGGAAAACATATAGATTATTTGTGAGAGTAATCTCTTTTATTAATAATAACACCCCTGTGATTAGTAACTTTCAATATATTTAAGAACTTTTGAGAAAGTAAATAAAACATTTAAAAGATTAATAACACCGCCGATTCCAAGGACAACCTGGGAACTAGACTGGGATTGGCCTGTTCGATCTAGTCCAGTTCTAGGGTGGAGACAGTTGGTTTCCGATTCCACAAACTGGGAAACTGACCTTATTCAATCAGGATTCCAGTTCCAGGGTGCGAAACGATCCACCCGGGAACTCATCACTCCTAATGTGGACCAATTAACATTTACACTTGTTCAAATCAAGAGATGTTGGGATCATGTCCATTTTCTATCAATTAATTGACTCGAAAAAAGTCAAAATGCACTCAATTGTGTTTAAAGGAGTGGAATCTTTTCTTCTGTTAAACGACCAGTAGAATCCCAAGTGTTAGAATTATTAACATCCATGAAGTTGAGAGGAAGAAGGAACTTCTAAGAAGAAGAAGAAGGATCAATAAGTAAGAATCTTTTTATCGTTTATGATTCTTATCGTGTATTTCCATTGATACAATCTCCTGCATTTATAGGATTTTACAAGGTGAACAATATCTACAATTAAGGAATCATAACTGAAAACTAAACAGCTGATTTGATGATTGATGCAGAGGAGGAAGTGTTGACGAAATTTAAATGGCATTAGCTTAAATATTACAAACAATAGGGAATTACAAAGAAAAGAAATTGCAATAACAAAGATAGAATCGATACAATCGAATACCGAGGCCTGTGTTCAACACAGTTTCCTTAAAACAGATTCGTTCCCTCCAACACGCGATTGAGGTTTTTCGAACGCCCTGCCTCCTGTGATACAACGGCCAAACAAGAAGAGATCGCGGCACTTCCAAGCTTCCGGCGAACTTGAACAAACTTGGAACGAACACTATCGAAAACAATGCAAATGCAGAGAACGTTTTTCAGAAGGAAAAAGCAGAGAGTAGTTTGAAGGAAAGAAAAGCGTTTTTCGTATGAAAGTAGCAAATGTTTTTCTAAGCTACCGAATCGAGAACTAAAAGAATGATTTCGATAAAATAGAACCGAGGGGAGAGTTGTTCGGGAATAATAACGCCAATTAAATCCGCCGTTAAAAATCAATATCGTGCCGTAAATAACGGCTAATTGAATCGCCGCTACAAAGTCAATACGTTGGGATTAATTCTGCCATTACAAAATCAATTCCGTAACAGCTTGCCGTTAGAAAATTAATTCCGTAACAGTTTGAGTTGGAAAAAGAAAATTTAATCAGAAGGCTAGCAAAATTGGGCTCGTCGCGAGGCCCGCTTTTCGTCCTGCAATCGTGTACACAGGATTGGCGCTCGCGCCCAAGTTTCAGCTTGTCGGGCGTCGGATTTGCACCCCCCTGCGCCTGCGCGCGAGGCAGAGAGTTCATGCTACAATAATTACCACTTCAAATAAGTGTAACCATATATAAAGCACTCCATAGCCTTCTTCCTTTTCAATGTGGGACTAGTGCTTTTCACTTCCCACTTCCAACTCAAGGGTGTTCTTTGAGCATCAATTTCTCATTCATTCACCCATCAATTTGTCCCAAATTTCCAACAGGAAGATCTGGTTTCTGATTTGGTGGAGCTTGATTGTTGCTGATATGATTCTGTTAACATCCCCTCGCAAGTTGACGGGGCTGAATGGACAATCAACTTGGACCATAGCATCCAAAACCTGGCCGATAAGAGTCCTTTGGTGAAGATGTCAGTTGGTTGATCGACGGACAAGATATAATGAGCTGAGAGTTGACGGTGTGCCAAGCGCTCCTGTATGAAGTGAAAATAAATCTCCACATGCTTGGTGTGGGCATGGAAGACTGGATTTGCGGTGAGATAGATGATCAAGAGATTGTCACGCTAGAGAGTGGGCAAATGTGGAGGTATTGCCCTAAGGTCACGAAGAAGAAACTCTATCCAAATGAGCTCGGTTATGGTGTTTGCTAGGCTTTTTTATTTTGCTTCTGTGTTAGAGCAAGCAACTGTTCATTGTTTGCGAGAACTCCAAGAAATAAGGTTGGAACCAAGATAGATGCAGAAGCCACCAACGGAACGTCGGTTGTCTCGGTCATCGGCCCGGCTGGTGTTGGAGAATCCATGGAGAGCTATGGATGACATGCGGATGAAGTGTAGCCCGTGCTGTGGAGTGTCAGCAAGATAGCGTAGGATCCGCTTGATAGCTTGCCAACGTATGATGGTGGGAGCATGAAGGAACTGACGGGCGGTGTTCATAGAGTAAGATATATCAGGGCGTGTGAGTGTGAGGTACTAAAGAGCTCCAATAATGCTACGATAAAGTATAGGATCAGGCATAGGATCGCGGGATTGAGCAGATAACGGTTCATCGGTGGTGCAAGGAGTAGGTGCAACTCTAGCTTCAGTCATCTTGGACCATTGCAGGATCTCTTGAGTGAACTTAACTTGATTGAGTAGAAGGCCGATGGAGGTATGCTGTACTTCCATTCCTAGAAAATAGTAAAGGGGTCCAAGGTCCTTGATGGCAAATTCACTTTGGAGTGAGTTGAGTAAGGCTTGCAGAGGAGCTTGAGGTGACCCTGTGAGGATGATATCATCCACATATACAGGCAGAAAAATAGTATAATGTGTAGTATGCATAATGAAGAGAGAGGACTTTGCATTAGATAGGTAGAACCCGATTTTGAGGACATATAAATCGAGCTGCTGGTAGCACACACGTGACCCCTGCTTCAAACCATAGAGAGAGCGTCGAAGACGGCAGATATGAGTCAGACAATGGGGATCAACAAATCCTTATGTTTGCTTCATGTAGACTTCTTCATATAAGTGACAGTGAAGGAAAGCATTGGAGACATCTAGTTGACGAATGGGCCACCCTCGGGAGTAAGCTACACCAAGGACTGTGTGGATGGTGACTAGTTTGGCTACTGGGCTAAATGTCTCCGTATAGTTGATTCCCGGTTGTTGGTGATAGCCTTTGGCAACTAGTTGAGCCTTGTACCTTTCAAGGGAGCTATCGGACGAGTTTGACTTCGAAAATCCATTTGCAGCCGATTGGGCGGACATGAGAAGGTGGTGGTACAAATTCCCAAGTTCCATTTTTGAGTAAGGCTTTATATTTTGCTGCCATAATTGCTCATCAATTTGGATCTCGGGATGCCTACATAAAGCAAGTAGGCTCGATGGAAGTCTTTGTGCCTGCAATCAAAGCAAAAGTTTGATTTTTTGTGAGTATTTGCCTGTGAATTGTGCCATCTCTCAACTGAGTGATCATGGGATGTGCTGGGACTGATGTGGAAGTGGTCGAAGTAGAGGAGTTGGAACTGTCAAGCTCTAGAGCTGTGGAGGAAGCTGCGAATGGAGTTGGTGAGAGAGATGGTGCGGATGCAGAGTTAGGATCTACTATTGTAGACGTAGAGGGCAATTCGGAATTATCTGTTGGCGGTAGAGGCAGTAAGTACCACATTTGTAGGAGGAGGAGCAGAGCACAGTGCTGGAGAAGGTGGATCTCCAAATGAAAAGGTGTTCTCATCAAAAACCGCATTAGCCATAGTGAAGATCTTACCAGTTTGTGGGCAATAACATTGATAGCCTCTGTACCTCGGAGGATGGCCAAGAAAGATGTAGTGTTGAGATCTGGGGGCAAGCTCGTGAGTAGCATAGGGACGCAAATATGGGAAAATTGTGCACCTGAAAACTCTGAGGTGTGATACCTTTGGTGACGTTTTGAATAGTGTTTGCCAGGGTGTGAGATTGTTGAGGAGAGGAGTCGAAGTCCTGTTGATTAGATGTACAGCCGTTTCAAAAGCATACTCCCAAAACTGGTAGGGAATTGAGGCGTGAGACATAAGTGCAAGGCCTGTCTCGATAATGTGGCGGTGTTTGCATTTTGCTATGTCATTCTAAAATGAGGCATAGGGACAAGATACTCGTTGATGTATACCATGTTGGAGGAGATGGTTGCGCACTTCAGTAGAGCAACGAAATTCTAGTGTATCATCACAATGAATTGTCTGAAGTTGATGCTGCAATTGAGTCTCAGAAAATTTGTGGAAAGCCTTGACACTGTTTGCAAATTGATCACGAGTGGTAAAGGAATAATACCAAGTGAAATGTGAATAATCATTGACAAAATAGACGTAATATATATATCCCGAAACAGAAGTGACAGGGGACGGGCCCCAAACATCAAAGTAAACTAATTCAAGAGGAAATTTAGCTTTAGAAGGGGATGGGGGGTGGGGTTGGCATTTACTCTTGCTAAGAGCACAAGCCGTACAATGTGAGTGAGACGACTTGTAAAATTTAGTTTGTGTGGATTGAAGGAGATGTACTACTCTATTTGATGACGCATGACCTAGTCGTTGATGCCACAAATTTAAGGAAGTAAGAAAGGCAGAAGGAGACTTGTTAGAGGTGGAGACCCGATATAAACTGTTCTCAAGATGACCTCGGAGGAATACCTAACTAGTATGAGCAAATAGAGCAAAAAATGAGGTAGGGTAAAACAAGAAAACGCAATTGTTATCGCGAGAAAATTTAGAAACTGACAGCAGATTTTTTGTAATATTGGGAACAACCAAGACATCGAAAAGACGGAATTGAGGACCTAATAAAGGCATGAATGTACTTGTGTGAGTAATGTGAAGAGAAACTCCATCACCCACAGTCAGTTCTTGGTTCCTTGTGTACGGATTGACCCGCGAGAGGCCGAAACTACTATTGGTGATGATATGGTGGGTGGCCTCGGAATCAGGATACCAAGACTAGATATCCATGGCAGAAGGTGGAGTAGCGAGAGGGGCATAATAGGCCACTGGTTGAGTAGCTTCGGTTGGGGCTGAATAACTTGCTTGACGTGGTGGTGTCATAAATTGGGGAATAAAGCGCTCCTTGCAATTATTGGTTCAATGGCCTTGGCGGTGTCATATCTGACAAAACGGCCCAGAATTGCGCCACTTGCCACCTCCATCAGATGACTGGTAGTTGGGAGAACCTATTGGTGTCGTCGGAAGTGGGTTGGTGTTGGATGGTCCTGTGTTTGATGGGCTGAAATTTTGAGAGTGTCCTTTAGGCCGGTGAGGTGTGAATCGTGTCTGGTGAGATATAAAAGCAGCACGTGGAGGAGCATTGGAGGTCATTTTGCTCAACTCTAGTCTTCCTTCGTGTTGAAGCAGCAATCCGTGAAGAGCATCGCATGAGAGTGCTCCTAATTGAGAGACGACAGAGATTGTTGTGTCTAATCCGGAAAATTCAGGGCCAAGACCATGGAAGATGTGCATGTGATATTTGTTGGCTGAGAGAGGTTCTCCAATGGTGGCCAATTGATCTGTGATGGTGGCTACCTCTTGAAGGAACTCTGTGATTGTGCTGCTTCCTTTAGTGATGGATTGAAATTGAAGCCGCAAAGCCAATGCCTGTGCTATTGATTATAGCATAGGACTCGGAGAGGTGTTTCTAGATGGTTGCTGCGTGGTGTGGTTCGTCAATTGGGCGACGACAGGGGAGGTAGATGAATTGAGGATCCACCCCATCGCAATCGAGTCACGGATTTGCCATGCCTTGTATTGTGGATTAGGAATCGCTGTGGTGTTGTTGGATACGTGAGGAATGTATTGCTGAGGAGCCGGCTCTGAGCCATCAACAACAGAGAGGAGGTTGGCTACTTGTAGGTATGGAGAAATTTGAACTTTCCAGATTGGGTAATTTTGTCCAGTGAGCTTCTCCCCTATGGTATGTGGAGGTTGGATGTCGAGTTGGATGCTGCAATGTGAGGATTGGTAACGGTAGCGGTTAATTCTAAGGAGGGAGGAATTGGGTTTGTGTCGGATCAAGAGCTTTCGCTGGATGGCTCTGGTACCATGTTAGAATTATTAACATCCATCAAATTGAGAGGAAGAAGGAACTTCTAAAAATAAGGAGGAGGATGAATGACTAAGAATCTTTTCTCTTATCGTGTATTTCCATTGACAAAACCTCCTGCATTTATAGGATATTACAAGGTGAACGATATCTACAATTAAGGAATCACAAATGGAAACTAAATAATTGATTTGATGATTGATGCTGAGGAGGGAGATCTGGTTTCTGATTTGGCGGAGCTTGATTGTTGCTGATTTGATTCTGTTAACACCAAGATACCCTAAGACTTTACTTAATCGTCATCGTACTCTCTTAGCATGAAAGGATCAGTAGCACTGATTCACTACTGGAAACGTGATGGCAGGAGCAGATTTTTTATACAGATACATAACCCCATTTGACTCAGCTGCCTTGGTTGAAGTATTAAAAAACACATAGCACTATAGCAGGATGCCAAATTCGATTTCGACTGATTTAAGAGGGTGACAGACCGACAGTTTCTTCACTGTCAGAATGAGTTGGAAAGTGGATTTTCTAATCACGCATCATTATCTTCATATATATGTATATTATATACTGAACGTTTACCAAACCCCAAGCTCTCCACGCCCGTGACCACCAGTGAACTTTGAAACCTAAAGACGTATCCATGTCATTCTATCTACCGGTTATGGCATAAGCCCCAAAGGAACTGGTGGACCAACCACGTGAAAACCTACCAACATGGTGCTGACCCGACATGGTCCCACCGATGAAGACAAGATCGAGAAGTCCCGTTTTGAAGCAATAAAGAGGACTGGTTTCGACATTACTAAAGTCGTGCTCAACATTATTTTCAGCCATCTCTATTCATTTAAAAACTCTTTTCACATTTTCTTTATCTATATTTTTATCATTTCACTGAGAGCAAACCGATACCATCTTTAATTACCCCCTTTGAACGTGTCATCAAATCACCTCGTAGTTACACTTTCGCGAATTTTAAGGATTGATTTAAACAGACAATTGCAGGGTGAGGGCCTGTCTGTTTGATCACACCTTAATATTGTAGAGGCACTCGGCATCCGTTCCAAGAAACGGTTAGATACACCTACGAGGTAAATAAGGTTATCGATAATTGAGTGTTTTGGAATAGGTGGGGACTGATGCGTGTGTTGCTTTACCGAGCTTCTGTACCTGCTTCTTCAGGGGTAGGTGGGGAAGATGAAGATATAATTAAGATAAGTCGTAACTTAGTTCTAATCCCCATATTAGTTGGTTTTCTAGATTTGAAAAATTGTTCTTTTCTGAGGGAGAATGTAACTAGAAGAGGTAGCACGAGGACCAAAACTGTTATCCTCATTCTTTACTCGTATTTTTCTATTAATCACATTAATTTACTTAGTATTACTATTCTAGTTTCTAGATTGGTTTATCGTATAATCCACCAAATATGCCCTAAAAATGTTTGGACTCTTACTAAAACCATCCCGTTAATGGAAAATGCTTTCTTTTCGCAAATGTTATTGAATTTGGTGATAGAATTATAGAGAATTCTCAACTTATAGAAATATATGTATTTAGCTTTGAATTAGTTGAGCCGATCACATGATTACAAAGTTCATAAGTTGTGTTATATATATGTGCGCGCGCTCGCATGCTCGCCTTGAAATTCAATAAATTTGATTAAAAGTACTCTTTGATACTTTATACTAATCATTACTCATGCATTCCAGATAGTAATCTTTACTTTAACGAAAAATATATTAGGTAGTGCATTAAATTGATTTACATAATTTCAACATAGTGTCTTTCTGAGATGCATTTTCTTTTTAAATGATTCTCATGACGAGTGTTCTTGAAACACATTTTAGCATACTTCAATTGAAAACAATATGGCTTTCTTTGTAACAAGGGGAGGGTCATTTTAACAATATCCAGCCATAGGTGACACTTAAATATGGCAATAAAATGAAATTGTATTATAAGATGTTTGTATTTTTTTTCCTTCCAAAGAGGAAAAAGTTAGCCTTTTGTTATTATAATTTCACACCTTTTCTCATTAATTCCATTTTCAATTGATCTAATTAAGCCATTTTACATTTATAAATTCTTTAATCACGTTTCTCCAACACCAAATCCATCGAAATTCAGTTGGCAAGACCATCGGGCGACATTGCGATGTGACATGGATAAATTTTTCCAATGTGAACATCACTCGATACACCGGCCTTGCTTAAGATGTCTAAATTTTTCCACACATATGGGGGATTTAAATTAGAAAAACCGTCCAAGCATATGTTTGCGGGGGGTGCCGGGGGGCCGCGCGGCGGGGAGAAGAGTCCAATTTTCCAGTATGGCAATAATTTTACTCTCGTTTTTTGTTTGAACTCGAGCGCCACCCAACTGCCTCTTCTCTGTGTATTCTCTGCACTATATATGAGCTCACTCCCAGCTTTACAGAAACCCAAAGAACTGAAAAGAGAGCCCGTGGTGCTCAATGATGTCGAACATGGCAAGGGCTGTGCACTCAAAGTCGTTGCTTTCCACGAAGTCATTTTCGAGGTTGCTCTTGTTTTCGCTTTTGACCCTGCTGTTCTGTGCGAGTTCGGTCCTTTCTGGTTCCATTGTGAAGTATCTTCCTGGGTATGAGGGAGAGCTTCCGTTCAAGCTCGAAACTGGGTAAAATTCTTGAACTCTCGATGCCTCCTTTTGGTGGGCTCTTGCTGATGATGTTCTTGAATTTGGTTGTCGTGTCGTGTCGAGTCCCACTGTTGCATTTCTTGAATCGGGGTGAATTGTGCTGTCATGATCGTCAGGTACGTGACGGTGGGCAGTTCGGAGCTGTTCTACTACTTCATTGAATCCCAAGGAGACCCAGAAGAGGATCCTATTTTCCTGTGGCTCACTGGAGGCCCCGGTTGCTCCTCCTTCAATGGCCTCATCTACGAGATAGGCACGTCTTCATATTCGGTCCCTTTCCTTATCATGAACGCTTTCTCGTTTTTTTGTTGGACGAGTGCCTTCATGGTTTCAGACGGAGTCGCTTTTTCTTGTGTCGTGTATAACGAGTTCTTTTGGAACTTGCTATTTTAGGTGTGCTTTACAAGTGGGATTAATTGTTAATACGATCGGTTGCAAAAAAATCTGTCTTTTCCATTTCTCACCCGCTTTTTAACGGAAAAAGATCCATTTTCGCTAATTGGATGACTGTTCAATTTCGAACTTGAAGTAGATGAGCGTGGGATAATTCCTTTTTTCATGGAGTCACCTTGAACTGTTGCTGGATTGGGGTTGGGCATGTGACACAGCAGAAGCTTCTTTACTATCTTCGTGATTTGAGAGATGTTCAAGTTTAGGTAGGACCTTACTAGTTAGGAGGAGCATATTGAATTTTAGGTATGGTTTAACTTGCAGTTAAGTGAGCTGGGATCACAAAGTCTAAATACTTCTGTTTTTTTTTTTTTTAGTGTTGAGAAATGGAAAAAGATTACTCCAATTCACAGAAGAAGACCATTTATCCTTGCCCAAAGATTAGTTAGTAGACTGGCCTAGTTAAATTCTTGTAAATTAAAGAAAAATTTAGCACATAGTTTGTAATTCAGATATTTTCTTCTCTGTTCTTCCTTAATTTGAGTTCGGTTCAGTACCGATGTTTGATAGTTCAAGGGAACGTGCCTGAATATGCAATTATGGACAATAAAACTGCCGTAGGTAAGTGCAATTTCCCATTGAGATCTCTGCCATTATACTTTTAATTTGGAATTGCTTTCTTGGAGTAGGTAAGCAGTTTTGACTGAAGCTACAGTTAACCATCTAAACTAGGAAGGAAATTTCGACCAAAAAATTAAAAACTAGAAGGAAATGAAGGAAATATAATGAGAGTGATAATTGAAGCAAACGAAGAAAAATGAATTGCAATTCCCCTCCCTTGTGTGGATATATCATGAGATAAGTTGATAGAATATAACAGTTCTTTAATTTATTCGCACTTTAGAATATGACAGAGCGGTAATAAGGAAATACACTTTTGGAATTTTAATTGCCAGTAGTGATTGCTGTATCTGGTCTCTAGAGCTCAGTGAAGTAGCCTTGATTGAGGACCAAGCCGTATGTTGGGCGTAACTTGCCACACAATCCCACCCCATCACAAGAAAGAAAGATGTTGATTTTGGGTCGGGTTTTTACATGTAGAGTACTTTCCCGGGCGCGCCCATTTATCCGAGAGCCTAGCTATGCCCTGCAGGCTATTGAGCCCATGACCAAGTCTATAAGAAGGGACGATATGTCTGAACCTGATACATGAAGCTGATCTAGTATTTTCTTGTTCTTGAATGGTGAAAAGTTTGAACCTGACATGATATCAAGAAGGTTTGTAACAGCTTTAGGCCGCTGAAGCAAATATAGAACTGCTTATGAACCATCTGACTAGTCACAAAATGAAGTGAAATTAAAGGAAAAAAAAGAAAAAAAAGTAGCAATGAGGTGTTAAATGGACTAGGCCATGTGTGTGTTCTTTAAGAAGTTTCAGTAGCACATAGACATCATCAAGCTGGTGTTAGCTCCATTTCGATTATTCTTGTGCTACAGGACCTAGAAAATATTTGCTAGGATGCAATGATTGGATTAGTTATCCGTCAGATCTTCACTTATGCTGTTGTACCAGACTGTATGGAAGAAGTGAATTTCAAAAATTCAACACGGTTTGGATCTGAGACATGGCTAATGTTGTTCTAATCTGATTTTTAAGTAGCATTTATCTTGCTAACATGGTAATGACACACTTGAGCATTCATTATCAGCAAATATTTGAGTGAGATCTCTAGCAAAATGTATTGGCAAATTATGGATTGTGGACTGTCCATTGTCCGTTTCATACCCGAGAACTTATTAGACAAGTCAAACATTGTGTAGCTTTTACAGGATTCCTTACGACCTATTTGCAAAGAAAAATCAGCAAGATATGAAACTGGTTTTCAAGGACATTGCATTCTCATGATGGATGCACGATAGGAAGTGCATCACACTGGCTTCCTCTCTGGAAATAGCCATAATTAGCTTATTCATAAATGCAGGTCCAATGGAGTTTGATATTGACAATTATAAAGGAGGATTGCCAAAATTGCGACCTTATGAGTACGCATGGACAAAGGTCTCATCACTCACACAAGCTGTTCATTTTCCCTTGCATTTTTGTGAACTTCGTCATGAATCTAATTCTTTTGCTCTTCAGACAGCTAGCATCATATTTGTAGATTCGCCAGTTGGTACTGGTTTTTCTTATTCAACAACAGATGAAGGTTGGTATTCTTCAGACTCAAGTTCAGCAAAGCAAGCATATGAGTTTCTCAGAAAGGTTAGTAATACAAGATACGCAACAATATGATGCTTCTGACCAAGTGAAGACAGAACTTGTTATCCATTCTTATGAAGGATTCTGTCACATTAAATTGAATTGAGTTAAATTTACTCTTTAATCGTTGACTGACTTAAAAAAGGCAATGCTTATACACACAGTGGATGGTCGATCACCCGCAATATCTCGCTACTCAACTATTCATTGGCGGTGATTCTTACTCTGGCATGATGGTTCCCCTTGTCACCAAATATGTAGTGGAGGGTATATCTTTCGCCAAAATCAAAGTTTTTTTTTTGTCCATATAAGATTCAGTCTAAATATTTTTGGCTTTTTTCTACGGACTTTTAGCTAACAAGGATGGTGTCGTGCCACGCCTGAATCTCAAGGTAAAATTTAATTTTGGAGCTCCAGTGCTCACTTCTGCATGAACCAGCTTCAATATGTCATCGAGCTCTTAAGCTGCTGATGGGATGTTGATCTTCAGGGTTATCTAGTTGGAAGTCCAAGAACAGATTCAGTTATTGATGAAAACTCGAAGATTGTATTTGCTCACAGGATGGCACTGATCTCTGATGAACTCTATGAGGTGATTTAACCCTCTCCTTTAAGTCTCCTTTTTCTCCAAGATTGATGCAGTCTTGAAGTGACTCTTTGGTTTGAAAATTTCTACGGGCATTCTCAGAAGCTACATATCATAGCTTGGTATGGCCACACGGTGTGGCCTATATAGTGCCGTTGTCAGCAGTGAAGTCATCTGTTAGCTTATCTAAACTATATTGTTATCTATGCTTTACAGGCAGCAAAAATAAGTTGTAATGAGACCTATGTTAATGTGGATCCGTCAAATACGGAGTGCTGGACTGCTCTTGGGGCAATCAAAAAGGTAATACATATCAAGACCTTCAATATGGAGATTTTCTCTAGGTTAATCAGGCATCAGACTGAATCATATTCTCGAATTGCAGTGTGTTAAAGATCTTTTCCGCAATGACATTTTGGAACCAAAGTGTGTCTTCGCATCCCCTAAAATGAACCCAGAAATTGGTCGTCGATCTGTACAAGAGGATACAACAGAGTTTATTCTTTCACCCCCGAGAATTCCTGAATATTGGTGCCGGGTAAGATTGCCGTTCTGTTTATTAGTTAATTACATGTTACGGAAAATGACTTTCTCTTTCTGTTCACATATCACGAGTGCTATAATTATGATTCTTTGTGCAGAACTTTAACTACGCTTTGTCCTATACGTGGTCAAATGATATTAGGGTCCAGAAAGCATTAAATGTTCGACTGGTAAGTTAAAATAAATGGTTGAGTGATTACTCATAAGGGTAGTGACAGTTTGATTCTTGCAAACTTATTGATACGTTTCTGTAATAATGAACACAGGGGACAGTAATGGACTGGAAGAGGTGCAACAAAAGCTTAGCATACACAAAAGACATTCAGAGCGTTGTTGAAGTCCACAAAAGCCTCAGCACACTGGGTTTAGAGGTCTTGGTGGAGTGGTAATTACTAGCACCCCTTTGAGTTCTCAATCTACTCATAAATTTTGTCCGGTATGCTTGCTAAGTATCAAGGCACCACTATAGCGTAGTCATGTATGATTTCATCTTGAACTGAGCAAATCGTCCCTTGTCCCAAATACCAGCATGACTAAGTGGAAGCAAAAACGTTGTTGATCATAAAGCATAGGTTACAGCTTAATAAACATTTTGTTTGACAAGGAGATACCTGTAGCTTCTCACCTTATACCCCTTTTGATGCAGTGGTGATCGTGACATGGTTGTTCCATTTGTGGGTACGGTTGAATGGATAAAACGTCTCAATTTGACGGTCGTAAATGACTGGCGACCGTGGTTTGTGGATGGTCAAGTTGCAGGGTGAGTTCTCTCTTTCAATGTAGTCTTTGCCACTTTAACGAGTTTGAGCTGAAGTCCTAGATCGCTGAACTGCAGATACACGAAGAAATACTCAGAACATGGATATCGATTAACTTATGCTACAGTCAAGGTATGCAACTTCTATATTGCTTTCTTTTTTTTGCTTTTCGTTTTTCTGTTTTGATGTCTATCGTTTACTTTCACAAGCGAATGGAGTAATTGAAGCAACGTGGTTTTGCGTCCTTTGTAGGGTGCTGGACACACAGCTCCAGAATATTATAGAAGAGAATGCTTCGAAATGTTTATGAGATGGGTCCATTATTATCCTCTCTAGTTGTCGGTCTGGATTATGGACAGTACCATAATGTGCTCTCTCTCCTTGTATCATCAGAGCCAGTAATCTGTATCGTTTTGACTATCGCAATAACAAAAATTGAAGAGCACTAGAAGTACAAATTTGTACCATAGTCCTCCGGAGTGTGCTAATGAGTATCGCATTTTATCAGGCCCTTTGTCATGAGTAAACAAGCTTCCTTTCATTTTAGCAATCCTGTCTCTCCGGTGGTCGCAAATAAACGCAATATGAACTAGACAGTCAGCCAAAATGTAAAAAGATCGTTAGCATCGGAAATTTCTTGCTGTGTACTCTCATTGCGCACAAACTAAATGAACACCGAGCGCCTTGTGCAGCCACTGCAGCGGTGCTTTGCGGAATTGTCACTGCCGTTTTGACAGCTCCATGGGTTTGGTTCAACACTGTCAATGGAAAAGTTTTAAGAAACAAATATTTATGACTAAATTGGCACAAATATAATAAATTTAAGACCTTTTCCGATAATTTTCCCACCAAAATGACTAACATTTGAGCTTACTCTACTACTTGGCCATCAACAAACCATGCCTTCCGGTTCGTGTCGATTGTCGAACCAAGAGACTTTTGTCCATAGTTCATAAGTGGATGTCTGAATAAATCTTTGTTTCTTGATGATGAGAAAAGTTGTATCCTCCAAATCACGTTCTCCCTTGCAATGTAATCCGAAGTGAAATACTCCTTCAGCGTCAATCGACATGCGGATGGTGATTTGACTTGCCCTAGCAAAGGTCTGCATTGTCCAACCCAAAATCTTAAGTCATGAATTGAAGGGCGGGGTTTTGTGCCACATAAAATGCCCTCGAACCTTAGGGAGGAAGGGAATGGATCTAGTCGTCTTTGCCCACGGACACCATACTTGTCCTTCGTCCATGATGAGTTTTACTTATTCTATGGAAATATAAATCTTGAATGGCTAACTCTTGTATTTCATGAGAGCTCAAATCTAGAATGGCTTATGTCGATGATGTATGATATATAAGCGGCTGCTCGAGCTTGTTGATTGACTTTTGAACACAATCCTTTCAAGGTGTAGTATTTGCTCAACATGTAATGTCATTTTTTATCTTTCAATTCGTTTAATATGGTTCTTGAATCATTCATAAATGTTCAATGTAATAAGTGAACTTTCAATTTGTTTCAATCTAGTCCTCAACTTTCCATAAAAAAGTTAAAAGTTTTCAAAATTACCTTTTATCTTTATAAATATTACTGTGCTTCCTGTCAAGAATCTCATTTAAGAGTGTTATTGGGTTGATTTTCCTACT
This sequence comes from Syzygium grande, assembly GCA_024733475.1. Taxonomy (NCBI): domain Eukaryota; kingdom Viridiplantae; phylum Streptophyta; class Magnoliopsida; order Myrtales; family Myrtaceae; genus Syzygium; species Syzygium grande. The sequence continues at coordinate 21,595,137 of JAMXDD010000003.1, read as the reverse complement.
ATTTTACAAGAAAATTACAAATAAATTAATATCCGTATTAAATATGATTAAGAAAATAATTATTTTAAAAATAAAAGGAATATGAATCCGATATAACTCTATAATACTATTATTTTACTATTATAGAGATCAAAATTAAAAATATACTAAAATAGAACTATAATTATATTTATAAAGACCCAAAGGTGAGAAAAACGATAGCATATCATTTGTTAATTCAGAAAATAGATTAGAATTAAAAGATGATATGAAATCTAGGCAATAGTGTAGCTATGAAAACTTTTGGATAATACCAAAGGATTGATTCAACTTTGTTATAGAAAAGGGACTAGATTGAACATTTAACAAAAGTTTAAAAGCGTCGTTGAACGAATTAAAAGTTTGAGTATAACATTGTAAATTGAGCTAAAATTTATAGATTATTTATCTCATTTTCCTCTTTACCATCGGATAACTACTATTTACGATTCTCGGTTTATGCTTTGCATTACCTCCATCAACCCTTGAAAAGGATCACAATTAATTTCATTTGATCATTTGCCCTTTTTTCCCCCTTTGTGTCATTGGTTGGAGGCTGACATTCATACCAAACCTTCTTCTTGATGTTCCTTTCCAGAAATAAAGAAAGAAAGAAAGATGTCCAATCCCCGGAGCTCGTTTTTGATTTGCTATTGGACATACGATAACATTGAAAGGCAAGACTCCGCATCACATTGAAAGCCCAACGCAGCTACTATTCTCTCCCCCATTTTGCATGGGCCTACGCTCGATCACGCTCATGTGATGGTTCACTCCTGCCTCAATTCCCGACCACTCCACCCTCCAATCTCTCTCGACATATAAATATAAAGGGACCATCAAAGATTTGGCTTGGATGATAAGGGAGTTTGCTATTTCTCTTGTCGTTTTGAATTCAAGTCTGTTGAGAACATTTTGGGTGAAAAATTCTGAATATACCGGGCCGACATGGAAGAGCGAGCCTTTAACATTGCTCGAAGACCTGGGTCAGTTGAGCTACGTGAAACTGATTCGGATACCACCTAACCGTTTAAACACCAAAAGGGATTCGACCGAAGAAACATCATTTATAGCATAGGTTGCCCAGTTGACATTGTGAAACCCACAAATTATATCGTCTTACTATATTTCCTTAGCGGTTCTTTCCCTTTTTCCCCTTAAAATACCCTCGGCTTCCCATATTAAACAAGTCTCATTTTACGAACAAACACATAAGATTAGAAGTTCTAAACATATTCGCATTAAACACCATCGATACTATCACTTCCAGTTCTGATTCAAATTGCGAATATTGCTCGAACCGAGCCCAAGTTCCCTGATAATGAAATAGACTTTCGTCCTTAACTGCTGCTTTGCCAGTATAGGTTAGATAGGGAGATTGTAATACGAACAATAAGCACGCAAGATTTGACTTTGAGCAAAGGGCAATTCGAGCACGAATCAGTGAGCGGACCCAAACCCCATCAAATTTTCTAGGAGATAGAGATTTGAAAAACTCTTATCTTGTCCCGTCGCCATCCGTTGAAGGGGGCTGCTCGAAAAGGGTAGCTAAACCTTTGCTTCAAAGTTTTGAAAGGAGGACCCAAAGGTTGTGTGATCCCTTTGGTTGGTGCAACTGTGCAACGTGCACATCCTTATTTTGGTTAAGCTTTCCTTAGTTTCTCAATCATCACGTGGTCCTTCGCCCGATTGATTTCTCTTTGGTTGCCTGTAAGAAGCCAGCCATACGGAAAAAAGTACATTCATCCGGTCTGCGAAAGATTTGCGCGTTTAATAATATTTTCTCGAATGCATACATAAGATGTCATCCCCGCATTGGACGGTGAAGAGAGAAAAAAATTGGAAAATTTATATAAAAAAAAGATTGCAAAAATCATTTAGGTTAGTGCTGATTATGCCATGCAGGATGGCTAGTATCAACATTATCAATTTCCAACCAAAATTGGTTGGAAGGACTAAATCGATAGATTCTTAAAGGTTTTGGGATTAAATTGGTACATAAAAAATCCTAAACCTATTATACGGTGGCTAATTCAATCTTAAATTTTTCAATTGTATCAATTTAGTTATAAAATTTCTAACAATTTAGTCTTGAAACTTTTAATTGTGTTAATTTAGTCCTAAATTTTTTACGGTTTGTCAATTTAATCCCGAATCTTTTGATGATTTGTTAATATAGTTATTTCAGCCAATTATTCAAATAATGGGTTCGGGACTAACTTGGAAAAACTTCAAAAGGTTTAAGATTAAATTGATACAACCGAAATATTTATAACTAAATTGGCCGCCGTTTGATAGATTAAGGACTTTTTGGACAATGTCTGTCAATGCTTTACGCACACGTTAAAATCGTCTTTATGATAAACTTAATTGCTAGATTTGAACAAACGAAGGGCACCTGCTTTGGCAGGATCCGAAGTATTAGAACTTAATAGATTATTAATTACCGGAATCAGTCCTAGAATTAAAATAATTTCCATGGGCCGTCGTCTATTCTATTGTATAGTACCGAACCGTGCAAAGACTGGTAGGAATACCACGTGCAAATCCTGCGGGAACAGACCCAAGGGAACAGTTTGGTTTCTATTTCCGGGCAATGAAACCAGTAAAAGAATCGAGGGAAATGCCTTGATTCGCGATGTTCGTAACATATTCAAATGTGCTAATGACCTGCGAAAAAAGGCTGCCCAGTTCGAAACTCGATCGCACAAGAAAAGTTCAAGGACCTAATCGATCAAATTATATTTTGGAAAAATGACAAAAACAATCCTTGAATTTTGACTTAATATGTAATATGGTTTCCGAATTATTAATTTGTTCAATGTCGTCCCTAAAATTTTGGTACATGTTCAATTTAGTCCCTGAATTGTATAAAAATATTCAATTAATTCAATTTCATCCACTAATTGAATATTTTATATAGTTTCTACATTAAAAATTTACCAAAAGTTCATGGACAATATTGAACAAATTATAAGTTTAAGAATCACATCGAACATTAGGTTAAATTTTAGGGAATAACATTGAACAAATTAAAAGTTCAGGGACTACTTTACATATTATGCCAAAATTCATGGACTGTTAGTGTCATTATCCCCATTATTTTCCCAAAAGGTGCTCTTATTTCTTAGGAGAAGGATGAACGATGATAAAACAAATGAATCTAAAATCAAGAGTTTGCTAGGAATCCAAGACCACTCGCACCTGCCAGGTTATTGCTAGAACATAGAAGGTTTGTTAAATCAGGTTAGTCACAGACTGGAAAAAATACATTAAGCAAAGTCACACGCTTTGAACGAGCAGAGAAGAAACAGTGTCCTAGGCTGCCCCAGCGAGAGTTGAAGGTGAGCTGGACCGGCTCAAGATTGCACCTAACATTCATTTTAACCTCCCCCGCAAAAACCAGTCCACGTGCTCCATTCCATTTTTAGTTCTTTGCTCCATACATGGAACGCTTAAAGCACCCAAATTCAAACTCATCGGTACGTTGTACCGGCCAAAGTCACCAGTGAGTCCCCCGGAGCTCACTGGACCGTATACAAAATCTCTGTCATTTCCTTTTAGTTTCTTTCAAGGGGAAAGGCACCACGTAAGAAAAGAAGAGCATTTGGAAGTAGGGGAGGCGAAAGCAGAAGCCAATGGGGTTCGATTCAAGAAGCCAAATTGGCAAGAAATGGATGAGCATGTTGCTGTTGTTGCTCCTTGCTGGAGCTGCAACGTCTCAGAACATAGTAGAGACTCTTCCTGGGTTTCCTGGGAAACTCCCCTTCACGCTAGAAACCGGGTCGGTGCTTGCATTGATGCTTTGTTGGGTTTTTACCGAACTTTTTCCCTTCTTTGTTTGGGATAATTCAGATTGTGGGTATCGATGGAAACTGCAGGTACATAGGGGTGGATGCACTGGATGATGTGCAGCTGTTCTACTACTTCATTGAGTCCGAGAGAGACCCTGCCCAGGATCCTCTTGTTCTCTGGCTCACCGGTGGCCCTGGCTGCTCTGGCTTCTCTGCCCTTGCCTTCGAAATCGGTCGGTGTTTCTCTGTGTTTCCTTTTTTCCTTTCCCTTATGTTTCCTAAGAGTGGCAAAATACAAGTATGGTAGGACCTTTAGCATTTGAAAGACAGGTGAAATGTACATTACTTTCTTTCTGCGATTTTGGGGGACAGAATTTAAGTCAAGGATATACTGTGTTTAGCCAGATCAGCCACATAATCGATAAGGACCAGTCATGGACCTGCATAAATGTTATTGTGATGCACTATTGTAAATAGAGAAGGAGTAGGTGTTAGGGACGGGGAAGAGTTCCCACTATGCCAAATATTACTACTTGAGATAATGAAACAGCGGACATGCTCATCTTAACTCTTTGCAACTGAATTTTGATGAAATCTACATTATTTTCATAGAATTAAAGGTGTGGATATGGTTTGTTTCATCTGATTAAAGAAAGAGTGGAACGATGCGAATTTAGCTCCTTTAAGTGACAGCGACATGTTGGGATTAGAATTGGGGGTGTGTTGAATTCAAATACTTCTAACAGCGATGTTCGAGCAATATATGAACACACGTGCGAAGTTTCACGTGGACCTCATAAATTGGTTCTTCTACATGTCGTAGTGTACTTGATCTTCCATCTTGTAATTAAGGTAAGGTAAACAAAAATCACTCAGTCCAAGTGCTACTGGAAAACCAGATCAGTCAGTTCTGGATTACGGCCTAATAAGGATCTTACCTCGAGCAAAATTTTTTCATGCTCCAGCAATAAAACCACCTCCTCGTGCGTTATGTTAGCCAACACATACAAGATCATTTGTTGAAGTGGGACTCTGAAAGAAAGATCGTACTCCTGATACATACACACTTGCTTCTTATTATGAGGCCTCTTGCATTAGGAATGAGCCCTGAAAAGTAAAGATTGCTGGAATATAAGAAAAACGAGCCAAACAGGGAGAATCATTCCGAGAAAATAGTTTCAACCATTTTGAATTTGAAACTTCTGTGCAGGTCCTTTGACTTTCGATTATGGAGCTTACAATGGCAGCTTACCCTCTCTTCTAATCAACAAATACTCATGGACCCAGGTGCGAAAGATCCCCGCTTTCCTCGTGGAAATTTTCAGTAAATTCTGGGATTACCCCGACTCTTTTGTCATCTTGTCGTAAATTGACTGTAGGCTGCCAGCATAATATTCATCGATGCGCCCGTGGGAGCTGGATTCTCATATTCGACAACAGAAGAGGGTAAATACAGCTCTGACATAAAATTCGCATACCAGACTTATACTTTCTTGAGGAAGGTACTAATAGATGTCAATTGACACTATTTGCTAGTACACAAGATTGAGCCGCTATTGCCTAAAGTTATCATCTGATCATATCACTGATGACAAGACTTATGCTTGATTTATGTTTCAGTGGCTCCTTTCTCATCCGCAATTCCTAGGAAATCAACTTTACATTGGCGGCGACTCATACTCAGGCATTATTGTTCCTATTCTGGTGACAAATATACTGGAAGGTATCTTCTTTTTACACAGTTCATGTCGCCTCTACTTTTTATGCTGGTTCACCACAGAAACTTTAAGCTGATTTCGTGGGATTGCAGGCCTAGAGGCAGGACTAAGGCCTAAGATGGAACTCCAAGTATGTTTTCTTCTTCTTCTTGGCTTAGCCTTGACCAAATTTATTCAGCCCGGCGAGTTAGTTGGGCATGTATATGCACAGAGCGAACCTAACAAGTTATTTTTTCTCGATTCAACGTTTGAATAGGGGTATTTGCTCGGGAACCCAGTGACCGATGACTTCACTGATCCAAATTCAAGGATTCCATATGTTCATCGTGTGAACCTTATATCAGATGAATACTATGAGGTAAAATTTTCCTAACGCACTATTGTGCGCTTCTCCTTTTCTCATGTTGGAAAGTGGTTTCATAAAATGATTACATGAATATATTGTTAATTAGAAAGACATGAAAAGCACAGCATGTCTTCTGAGTGCAATATATTTAGGTGCGGTTCTGCTTAAATTAGGACACTTTTTGGTTTTGGGGTGTCTTTCTGCTTTATGATTTTCTGGAATAATGTTGAGCTCAAGATAACCAAAAAGAGATCCTTACCAAAAGAAGCTCAAATCTTGTAGTCCGGCATAGGAATTGGTAAGAGGTGCTTCATATCAGATTATTCAGTAACCTTTTCTTGTTTATATCACTTCATTTTTTGCTTCACTTGTCAATATTTCTCCACTTACTGAATACATAAAACTTATCGATTCTGATTTCTCTCAGGATGCCAAAGAATATTGCGGAGGCAATTACATTGACGTGGATGCAAACAATACTGCCTGCATAGCGACACTGCAATTGATCAAAGAGGTCCTGCTCATCCTGAGCGAGCATACTGGCCACATTGGCTTTTCCATTTTGTGCCTTATTGTCATTGTGCCGGGGTGGTGATACCGAACCAATCGATTGTGTCATTTATGCAGTGCCTTTTACAAATCAATCTCTGCCAAATCTTGGAACCGCAATGCGCCTTCTCATCTAAGAGACGGAGGCAGTTGGAATGGGATTTGAGAGTTCAAGAAGCAGAAACTATAAATCATATCCTCTCCAACAACAGACTTCCCGAATTGCCATGCAGAGTAAAAAGACTTCTCCTCTTCCTCTTCCTCTTTCCTCATTCTCAATCAGCTTTTGTTAAGCTTGTTTGATGGTTTATGCAGGGTTTTACCTATGTGATGGCCTACAAGTGGTTGAATGATGAAGGTGTGCAAAAGGCTTTGTACGTCAGACCGGTATGTCAATGAATTGCAAACAAGAGTAATTGACCGTGACTTCCTGGATAGGTTCATTAACATTTTGGAAAACTTCCAACCAGGAAAGTGTCCCTTCAGATGGATGGAAAAGATGCCCGAAAAACTTCTCAACCTACACCGAGGAAATCACCAGTGTCGTTGCCTATCACAAAAATCTCTCAGAGACCGGTCTCCGAGCTCTCATATATAGGTAACATAACTTTTCACATCAAAAAACAGTTAACCAGAACAGTACAGTTAGCCGACTGCCCAGCACACTTTGATATGAAAAGTGAATATTTCAACCCTGTGATCATAGTGGATATATGCAGCTTCGGACATAATTCTGTTGCCTTGATTGTTTTGCTCACTTGGATCAAATCCTTGCTTGTTCATGGGTTAGCCGAGACAAATGATTCAGAAAAATCCCCGCACGGTTGCTTTTCTTGATCTGAATTCGATTAGTTTTTAGTGAACCAGAAGAAGTAACCCTTATCGAGTACAGGTGTACTGAAACAAAAAGGCCATAATTAACAATCGGTTGCACCTTTGGTATTAAACCCCATGCTCATGCTCTGTGTATGTTGTACCTCGCAGTGGAGACCACGACATCTCAGTTCCGTGGATTGCAACCCTGGGCTGGATAAAATCCTTGGGAGTGCCCGTCTTCGACGAATGGAGGGCGTGGTACGTCGATGGACAAATTTCAGGGTAAGTTGCCGAAATGCGAACTGCTGTTGAAGTTGAAGCGAGCCAAATGCCCGTCCTAATGTTATGCAATCCTTGATTGTTTTCCAGGTACCAAGTGAAGTTCATGAACGATCACTTCCGTCTGACCTACGTGACCGTGAAGGTGAGAGCAGAAAATCGAATTTCCTTTCGCGCTTCTTCATAGTTCATGAGACATGGAATGAAACGAAACTGAAAAACACTCCATGGTTTATGTGAAACAGGGCGCTGGTCACACAGCTCCAGAGTACAAGCACAAGGAAACACTTGCCATGTTCGACCGGTTCATGGCTCGTTACCCTATCTAGTCGGGTCCGCCGTCCCGAGAATTGTTTCGGCTAATAAAGAGCGCTTAAGTCGGGAGATTTATTTCGAATAATACCTTCTTGTAATTCATTTCAGGCAATCAGTTCATTTTGGGAGAGATTTGTGGACATATGTAATTCGAGACTAGGCATGTCTTGAAGTTAGCTGCATCGGTAATTATATTTTAGCAAACTCGAATGTCAAAAGCTCATGAGGAAAGTTTTCTTCTCTCGCTGGAGCAGTAAAATTGCTTCTAGCCCAGTCCAACAGATGCGGTAATTTTCCTTCGATGCAATTTTGTTACTCCAAAAGCCAATGAGGTTGACAAAGATTTGAGGTCGTCGATTTGATCACTGGCTTGTCGAATTGAAATCAAATTTGAAAGGCATAAGACATCAGTTGATTTTCTACCGATCATCTTGATTTCCTGCCACTCATCTTGGCGGGGAGTTGGGACCATTGGGGGTGGTCATGGAGAGGCAGGTCTCGGCGAGCTGAACCCAGAACTCGAGCCCTCTGATCTGGGAGGCTCGAGCTCAGCCACGCCACGGAGCTCGAGGACAGATCTGGGTTTCAACTCGTTGCCCAAGGGGTCCGAATGGACGGGATTAGGGAGGTGCTGGAGCGGACCGACCCAGCTCGGGAGCTCGCGGGCTTGGTCGACGCGAGCACGGCCGGACATTGCTTGACCTGGCCGTCGCACAGGGTCGAGCCGACATCGTCCAATTACTTCTCGAATTTGAGCTGAACGCGCGAAGGCTTCGAGCAGATCGTCGTCCTCAGAGGTTGAAGACCGGCGTTCTTGGTAGAAGAACAGAGGTTGAAGATGAAGATGACCGAAGAAGATGAACGGTAAAAAGATAGAAAAAATAAGGAAAAAAAAACTCAGAAAATCCAGAAAACTAATAAAACAACTGGCGGGCGTGCCGCATAAGACAGCCGGCGACTGATCCAACACATCAATATTTTCAGTCTAAAATTAGTTGGAAGGATTATATTAAAATTGAACGCAAAAATTTAGGACGATATTTATAAAATTGAAAGGTTTATGATTGAATTAAAATTCGTAGAATAAGTTCAAGACATAATTAGTAAATTTTTTTCCCACAATAGCTATAGTCGAATTTCAATTAAAAACAAATGAGCGAAGTCTAAGGCTTTATTTTCATCACCACGCCTAACACACACCAAAAAAATGTATCAAACACGACACGCAGGCGACAAAATTTGCCTATAACAAGAGTCAAGGGAGCAAACGCAACAACTGATTCATGCCAAAAAGAAATTTGTCGCCTTTGCCTAAGGCATTAGCCCCCTTTTTTTTTTTTTTGTAGTGTTAGTAATGGTTTGACGAGACAAAAGTTGATAAGTCACATTAATAAGGTTAGCCATCTCTAGAGAGTTAGTAAATATAAGGAGTTACTAATCAAGGCAAACAAAAATTGATAACTCAATTGAAAAGTTGGTAAATAAAAATAACATAATTAAATTTTAGTAAGTAATTCAAACGAGAGTTGGCACTCAGGTTGTAATTTCATATAGAAGTCAGTAAATTTGAAGGATTGGTAAATTGTACAAATACAAGTTGGTAAATCAGTACAAAAATTGATAAACTGCAAATTATAAGGAAAAAGTTGGTAATTTGATATAAACGTCGTAAATTGTTGACAAGTTACCAGGAAAAAAGTCAACGATAATTTTTCTTACCAACAGCTTTTTTGACACTCACTGAAATTTACCGGCGTGGAAAAAAAAATCCATACTTGTTGATATGGAACAATTAAATTATGCCACTTGAGGCCATTCTATTGGACAGAGTATGGAAATTGACGATGCTTATAGGCTTTTTTCAATGGCTATGAAGATGGGGTCGTGCTTTGAATATTCAATGACAACCTCACGTAGCATGACTTCATTTATCTAGTTACGGCGAAACGGTGGACTGTCATTACTAATCAAGTAGAGTAGTCGAGCGATCTAAATATGATCAGTGATGCGGTCATTTGAGGTCGTTTAAAAAAATTGTTGACAATAGCTAATGATACCTTTGATTTGATTGAGGTGCAAGAGAACAATTAATTAAGCAGATAAGAAAGATGCTGAATGATAGAGCGCTTTTCCGAGAGGGAATTAATCCCGTTTGTTGAGAACTCGAGAGTGACTCCCCAACGTGGGTGATAAACCGATGATTTATTATTAGACTTATCTTACCAATCGAGAATGGGCATGAATCACGATGAATGAAATGGAGGACCGTCATGACCGATCAAGATGAGTAGTCGAGCGATTTAAGCATGAGTGATGCGGTTGCTTGAGGTCGTTAAAAAAAAAATTGTTGAAAGTAGCTGAGAATACCTCAAATTTGATTAAGGTGCAAGAAAATAATAAATTAAGCAGACAAGAAAGACGCTGAATGATAAAGTGCTTTCCCGAGAAGGAATTAATCCCATCTCTTGAGGACTCGAGAGCGACTCTCCAACGTGGGTTGATAAACTAACGATTTATTCTTGGACTTATCCTACGAATCAAGAATGGGCAGGAATCACGATTAGTGAAACGAAGAAGACCGACAAGGAATGTCTGCAGAAGCAAACAAGTAATTGGCTAGCTAGTGGGTTATTTCGTACAATCATGAGGAATAATAAAGAAAGACCCGAAAGCTAACCATATGTGGAAACAAACGCTCAAAGTTTCATGCATACAGACAACGCCATTTTGTGGAATTTTACTGTTTTGAGCGGCGTCCTATTGTGAAAGAGAACGGCTAATGTGCTCGGACCTGATTCGTGATGGACCGAGTGAATCGCGATTGGCTATTGTATGGATCATATGAATCTCCCGTCAGATTCACACTATCTAATTCAATGATTGCGGTACGTTATCTATGATGGATTGGTCCATGCAACGCTAGCAAGAGAAGAGGATGGTAAAACTGGAACTCAACCGATCCATGGATCGGTTCATATTCTAATACGTTATGTATTAAAGTATCAACATTTTCCCATACTAGGGGTCCGCATGATAACCATTCTGGTTCAGTCCAGAACTGATTTTTTGTTCCCGGAATCAGTTTTGGACTAGAAACCCGTTTGGTAATGCAATTTCATTTTTCTATTTCCGGGACAAGTTTGCTTCCAAAACTGGTTCTAAAACCAGAAATGAGAACCAAAAAGAAGTTGGTTTTTCATTTCTGAAACAAAAGTGAGAACCATTTCTGAGGAATTCATTTTCTTCAACACACATATTCATATAGAAGTCACGATCTTTGAGGTGAGAAAAAAAAGCAAAAAATCAAAAATTTCAAAACTTAACATAATGGTTTAGAATATGTGGCTACCCATTTTCAGTGAAATTTAAATTTTTTTAGGTACCGAAAAAAATTTAAAAAAATAAATAAAAATAAAAATTTTCAAAATTTCACAAAATAGCTTAAAAACCTATGGTCACCCACTTTGAGCAAAATTTAATTTTTTTAGTTGCCAAAAACAATAAAAAATAATAATAAATTCTAAAATTTAAAAACTTCACAGAATATCTTAGAATAATTTGAGTGAAATTTTATTTTTTTGCGAAAAAATTAAAAAAAATTTAAAAAATTTTTTAGAATGGCTTAAAAAAAACTTTGAGTGAAATTTAAATTTTTTAAGGTGCTGAAAAAAATAAAAATTTCAAAACTTCACAGAATGGCTTAAATACTTGTGGCCATCCACTTTGAGTGAAATTTAAATTTTTTTAGGTGCTGAAAAAAAATAAAAAATTTTAAAATTTCACATAATAAAGCTTAAAAAATACCTGTGGCCACCCACTTTGAGTGAAATTTAAAATTTTTATATGCCAAAAAAAAAATAAAAATAAGCAAAAAGTAAAAATTTCAAAACTTTATAGAATGAACTTTTTAAAATATTTGTGGCTACCCACTTTGAGCGAAATTTTATTTTTTAGGTGTCAAAAAAAATTTCAAAAATTCACAAAATGGCTTAAAATACCTATGGCCATCCACTTTAAGCGAAATTTTAATTTTTTTATGTGCCGAAAAAAAAAATAAAAATAAAAAAATTCACATAATTGCTTAGAATACATGTGGCCATCCACTTTGAGTGAAATTTAATTTTCTTTAAGAACCAAAAAAAAAAAAAAAAATAAAAAATACCATTTGGGCATCTAAAAAAAATTAAATTTTACTCAAAGTGGGTGGCTAGAGGTATTGTAAGTCATTTTGTGAAGTTTTGAAATTTTTGATTTTTTTTGGGCACCTAAAAAAATTTAAATTTCACTAAAAGTGGGTGGCCACATGTATTCTAAGCAATTTTGTGAAGTTTTGAAATTTTTGATTTCTTGATTTTTTTTGAAAAAATTCAACAAATTTCCTATTTTCCCGAAATCTAAATTTTTTTTATTTTCTTGACATTTTGATGATTTTTTCTAGAATTTTTCAATTTTTTGGGATTTTCTGAATTTTTTTAAAAATTTTTATGAATTTTTCGGATTTTATTATTATTTTTATTCCATTTCTAAAAAAATGGATTTTTGTTCCTAGAAATAGAATTTTTTGTTGTTTATCAAATGGGTTTTTATTTTAGGAAATAGAAATTTTGTGCGGTTATCAAACGGGTTTTTGTTCTGAAAATAGAAATTTTTTGTCATTATCAAACGGGTTTTTTTTCTCAGAAACTCATCTAGGAACCAAAAATAGAAAAATTTATTTCTGATTCAGGAACTCATTTTGGAACAGAATGGTTATCATGCGCGCCCTAGCCTTTTTTACTTCTTTGGGCGGGCCATTATGCGTATCTATGATGATTGAGTACGCATTTTCTTCGTAACATGTAAGGAGTTACAACTTGCCCGTCTTAAATCCTAATACGTGTGAAATAATAAGCCTTGGCATGATCTTTGATCAAATTTTGAGAAAGGATTAATGGTTCATCCATGAAATCTTCTATCGTAAGGAAGTCCTCCATCATTCCTTCCAACTTTCCTCGACAATTTACGTTAAGAGATCATTGATGGGGCACATTTTCCGCCACTTGGACAGTATATAAAAAGGCAATAACAGAGTAGAGCATTGCTCGAAAAAAAAAAAGAGAGAGAGAGTAGGGTATTGATATCATTGATGCAAACAGTAATCTTTACCTACCAAAGACTAGCAAATGTGGCTACAAGTTGTGCATATACAGAAACTTCAAATTCGAAAGATTAAGCACAACACTCATCGCTAAATATTTGAATGATTAAATAATGAGAAATTATTGATAAAAGTACAAATTGACAATGGAAATATATAATATATGTGGAAATATCCAAATATTTCAAGATTTTAAATCTTTTTAAAGAGGCTTTATTTGGATAGGAAATATACAAACTTGAACTATCGAAATATGTGAGAGATTATATAGAATCTTTAAGTTATGTATTTCCTCATGGATTCAATATTTGTAAAATAAGTAACCGAGGACATTTTGGGAAGAGGTCCTTTTTACTTTATATAATAATATAGACAACGTGCAAAATTAAGTTATTGACATGGAGTTTTTTATTATATTAAGCGCTTCAATGGAATGGCACCAAATATATAAAGATTAACTTACGAAATTCTTCTATCTGTAAGTGTATATTTCCCAAATGGCCCCTAAAATGTCGAATTCGAATCAATTACGTCACTATATGAATCAATTTTGTAAATCAACATAAAAAGATTCGTTTGAAAGTTGGCCTACATATCTGAATACCTAGTTCCAATCCATCTCATTGTTCTGTAAATCAATTTCATAGACGAGTAGCAATGCTTCCCCATCCCTAACATGTTATTGCTCAAATAGGTCAAAGTGCACATGCATTTTGACTAGTAGATGGACAGTTTAAGATGCCGTGAAGCCTACATAACCCTTAGAAATCCACACAGAGGAAGGAGGAATCTTACACTGTCAGACACTCTTTTCTTATCCATTTTTCTTGGTTGGACAAGCCAAGAATGTTGCATCTCCTGCTTCCATTGCTGCTGTTGATCTCCAACGTTGGAGGATCACGGGCAGCCATCATCGAGAGCCTCCCGGGTTTCCCCGGAGATCTTCCCTTCAAACTCGAAACAGGGTAAGCTCATATCAAATGATTATGAGCAACTGCAATTTAGCAGATGACTGGATTCGCTGAGTTGCATATATACGAGTGTCTTCTTCCTTATGTTTGTTTGAACGGTGGTCCAACAAAAATGGTACACAGATATGTAGGGGTAGGAGAGTTGGAGGAAGTGCAGCTATTTTACTACTTCATCGAGTCCGAGAGGAGCCCCAAGGACGACCCTTTGTTGCTTTGGCTCACCGGCGGCCCCGGTTGCTCCGCTCTGTCCGGCCTCCTCTTCGAAATAGGTCCATTCTCTCCCTTTAATTCCTTTACTAGTAGCGGTCGTCCTCTTCTTCTTTTTCTTCTTCCCTACGATATTATTATAGTTTGGTGATTTGGAGCTTTCGGTAGCCTTTCTTTTTCCACTCTCCTTTGGAAGATTGTGACGTTGTACTTAAATTAAATAACACAAAAATGATTAAGGCGGGTCACTCATATGCGCTCCACCAAGTTCCAATATGCAAAACACAAGCACCGTCAACGACGTTCTAATAAGATCTCGATGACCTCGTAGCAACTTCTCATGAGACGATGTACAGTAGCCAAACGTTAAGTAGTAGAGAGTCTACGAAAAGAACACGAGACATATATCGATTTTAATCGAGAGAAAGTCTCCAAAGCAGAGGGATCCGTCTGTGAAAAGACAACTTCCGAGTAATCTTTCTTTACACGAATTGTAGCCAAACGTGAAATAGTAAAGTGTCTCATCGTACTCGTCTCTATTGTTCTATTATTTTTTTGGGTTTATTGTCAAATTGGTAAGTTAAATTATACGTGACAATTGACAGAAGTATCGGTTTAGAATTTTACTCTCCGTTTATCACAAGTGTACTAGTTTGTGAATTTTTTTTAGATTAATCGAATTTAATGGAGAGTAAATTTGTAACAAATGTTTCAGTTTTGGATTTTTTGTGATCAGATTTGGGCAAATTTATCACAGATGTATCAGTTTAAGGTCTTTAATGATCAAAAGATTAGTTTGGGATAAATTTATTATATATATATATCAATTTGGAGTTCTTTGTGATATTAATTCTTTTTTTTTTGCGCGACTGAGTAATGCATGCATATATCCATGATTAATTAGAAAATTACGTTCAATCGATGGGGGACCCCTTTTATAAAAATTTAAAATCTCAAACCTGCTCAAAGGCCTGCAATAAATGCCTCGTGCACTATAGCGCAACTTCTTAGCGTACGACTCTTTCTTTATCGATCATATTCAGGCATCGATGTTATACTTAAATCGTGCCAGCTGTAGGTTGCTCCGACAGAGAATAGTCGCTCTCCAAAAGATGACCACGACTCTCACTCAGACAGACACTCACGAAAGTATCCTATTTCAATCCTCCACTTGCGAAAGGGTCCATTTTCTACCAAAATGACATCTTTGTCGTGAGCGTATGTGTGGTGGCTAGTCTCTCCCTTTGAATTGAAAGGAGAAATTTGGTCTGAGAAGTATTTTAAAAACGTGGGTAAGGAGGATTTTCGTGATTTGGGGAGGGGTGTTGAGGACCAAACCGTAGCATTTCTTGTAGGGGGTGAGGAAGATACGAAAAATGATTAGTTGAGAACGTTGGCTGGATGTTATTTTCTCAGCTTCCCATTTTCGCCTTGGCAGAAGACTAAAATCTGATCTTATCTCGATGAAAACTACCAATTTTTCGATTATTTTGGCTCATTTTGAGTAAAAACTCTTTCCTAGTCCTTACGAATAAGTATTCCATCAACCTAGTACATTTATTAAATTACAATCTGTACTGTCGGATTTGGTAGGACGGTCCATTTTCGATTTAGGGTCCATTTGGTTCAACTTTGGGGAAATGCATTTGGGAAAATGCAAATACCTTTGGGTTAGAGGGGTTTTTCAAAATCGGTATTTTTTTTAACTTGGGCTCCAACTTTTTTTTTTTATGAGTGTTGCACCTACACGTGTCGATAAATAGTTTGCCTTAACACGGGTGGGTCCCCAAGACACTTTTTCAATGGATCTTGTCTTTATAAGGCATTGAACCTACATGGGACTCACCCGATTTAGCAGTTCGTGTGAGCCGAGCTCATATACACTGATGGATAAAATGGGCTTCACATGAAACCCATACGATCTAGCGGTACATAGTAATTGGGCTCACATTTTTATAGCCTTTATCTTTCGTGCAATCATGGAGCAAATCCACCGTGAAAAGTCCCTCACCCAACGAAAATTTTGTCATTTTAACTAAAGTCTGCACATATACCTACCCTAGATGTGAACTTTCATACTTTCAAGAATTTTTATTTAAAATAGGCAGCTCTAACTTTAAGAAAAATATTTGTCAATTTAGATAGAATCAATTTAGATAGAATCTCGCAACAAGTGATATTATATATATCTTTGTGCCGTCATATTCTTGGGGTACTTATGTAATTTTGCCATCTGCTTGATGTGATATTAGTTGTGCTCTGGCGTTGTGACGTTTAGGTTAAATTGGAAAACAATTTTCTTACTTTAGTTTGGGAAAGAGTTTGCATACAAGATTTCCTATAAGTGAAAACTTCATATCAACTAGATATGTAAGTACCGGTCGAAAGCCAAACCAATCAAGTGATTTTCATCACGAATCATCTTGATGTTACAGGTCCGCTACAGTTTGATTATTCGAATTCAAGTGGAAACAAACCAGTATTAAAGTTAAATTCTTATTCCTGGACAAAGGTGAATTACCTTTATTTTCGACTCGGGTTCAAATATTGTTAGATTTATCCAGATTAAAAGTTGTCACAATTTCTTATGATAGATAGCCAACATTATATTTTTGGATGCACCCGTGGGTACGGGATTTTCTTACGCGACGACATGGAGAGCATATGATAGTACTGACACGTCCTCGGCAGCACAATCGTATGAGTTCTTAAGAAAGGTAATCATTTTGATTAATACCAACACTATGTCACCTCGAAATAGTCAGATGCCCCTAGGCAATTGTCCTAGCTAATTACCTAGACCAGTAGAATTCTTTAATTTTTCTTTTTTATGCAGTGGCTTATGGCTCATCCCAAATTCCTCACAAATCCACTTTACATCACTGGTGATTCTTATTCCGGTGTAATTGTTCCCATCATCGTTAAAGAAGTATACGATGGTACGTAATTGAACTTCACCCACATATCATTGTTCCTTTCAAATTAATTACTTGATTTTTGTCTCACTCTTGCTCTCAAGAAGCTATTTTCTCTTCATTAAAAAAAAAAAAACTGTTTGCTTTTCTGCATAGGAAATGAAGCTGGACGGGAGCCGCCGATGAATCTCAAAGTACGTAATAATCATTCATGTTTTTTGTAATATGATTATCTTTTGCGACATTTAATAACGTTAGGCCTCGTGTCCTCTTCTCGCATATCACACTAGGGTTGAAACTTACGTATGTTACTATTTCCTCAACATTTGAACTTCATATCTGTTAATACTAAAGCCAACTATGTTATATAAAGCATTATCATTCTGGTTATGTGAACAGGGCTATGTGCTAGGCAATCCGGTGACTTGTGAAGTAAAGGACATCAGCGAAAGAATTCCATTCGGTCACAAGACGGCTCTCATATCGGATGAACTTTATGAGGTGAATTTACAACGTAACCTTACTCTGATAAGATCTTTATATTATCAAAGAATAAGATATATTAGTAATGATAATTACATATAAATCGATGTTTTTGTGATTTTATGTTTGCATTCATGTTTTCAAGTCAACGAAAACGGATTGCAATGGAGATTATGTGAATGTAGATCCAACCAACGGAGCATGTCTAACTGACCTTGAAATGGTATCTAGAGTAAGTGCTATTTGTCCCACCACTCTCATGTTTTCTTACACAAGATGTATGTATGCGATAAATCACCGAGATATGTTGTCAAATTTTTTTTAGTGCCTTGAGAAGATATATGTGGCTCATATACTGGAACCGATGTGTAGCCTCATATCTCCTAACCACACAATACTAAAATGGAGCAGAAGTGTATTGGAAGAGAATATTATCGACGTTGTATCGGTGCCTCAACAATCCAGGCCATGGTGTCGGGTAAATCCTAAATTAACACGCTCAAAATCCATGGATTCAGTACCTAAAAGTATAGCATCTATCTATATGTGTAAGACAATAAACGTTGAACACATGGATTTTGATAAATAGTTACTGCGATGGTTTCACTTAAATTTCTCCATCGACAGAGCTATAACTATTTGTACTCGTACATTTGGGCCAATGATAGGAATGTCCGAGAAGCCCTTCACATACGAGAGGTATGAAGAAACATTCTCATCACAGGCATCACCGTCGACACTCTTATATTTACTCAAATTGATTACGTGACAATGACGTTCAGGGCACAAAGCCAGAGTGGGATAGATGCAACTACTCTCTATCTTACACAAAGGACGTTCTTAATAGTGTAGTCTATCATAGATACCTCTCTAAGACATCCCTTCGTGCCCTAATTTACAGGTACTGCCTTAGCTAAATAGATAAGTTTCTCATCCTGGTTCTATTCTTTTACAATCGATGCCCTTTTTACACAAATCAACGACTTTTTTCTTTTGTTGACAAAAATTAATCTTCTTGTAGTGGTGATCATGACTTGGCTATCCCATATATTGGTACACTAGATTGGATAAGATCCCTCAATTTGACTTTACTTGGTCCGTGGTCGCCTTGGTTCGTCGAAGCTCAAGTAGCCGGGTAATAATTTTATACTAATCCGTTAAGATCACCGATTACTTTTACTTTTTATTGAATTCATATTACTTGATCATCGTCTTCATGAATGTGCAGCTTTCTACTTCACTCTATCATGAACATATTTATTCCATTGTCAACAAGGCACATCTTGATCTAATCATGTACCGAAATATTTTCTCATCAAATTCCTTCACTTGTTTGTGTTGATAACCACACTTAAGCTTAAAATGATTGTACCAAATCACAATTAGACTTTTAAACATAAATTAACTCACTCTGACTGTCTCCCAATGTGGTAAAGTACGTCATGTTGGTTACACATTACTAATGCAACACAATTTTGTTGACTGAATTTATTAGTAATATTTTGCTTTATACACTAGTAGGAATAGAAGCCATTTTCTTTAATGATATATTGAGATAATCACGATCAGCTTGCGATTAATCTATGCTGCTCAAGATAGTGAGTTTGGTTAGCCATAACAGTCAGATTTGGATGAACCCACAAACCAACCTTCATCACACAAATTTCTCATTCGACTAGCTCTTGATCCTACGCACTCTACACATCATGGATTTGATTGGGACCCTTCGATAATCAAGTTAGTTTGAGCTAAAATGAAGAGAAAGTGATGGAATAATGGCTTATGAATCTCAAATATCTCTTACCTCGAATGGTTGATTCTAAACTATTTACACGTAATTTGATAGATTGGGGTTCCCCAGCTTTTGAAGATGTGACGTTGTGGGTGGTCTCTCTAGAATGTGGGTGTAGCTATTGCCTTATTGCCCGCGTCTCGCCCTCTCTTCGCTGAACACTCAGAGACGTGTCACAAGTTGGTTGTTTGGGATTGAACCCGTGCGGCGACTTAAACTTTCTTGGATCATTGGAGCCCCTAAGTCAAGCCTTTTCTCAATCACTCACTCGCTTGCCTGGATGTGTGAGAGAGAGTTTAGAGCTACGGGAGAGAATGAAATTGTATTTGTTCAACTGTTGGATGGATACAAATGAGGGAGAGAGCACCCCTATTTATACTAGAGGGCCTCTCGTTACAACCATTGATTGATTCTCGATCTAGCAAAGGAGATTACATCTTCCCATCTACCAACTACTGATATTGAATGCAGGAAGACTCCAGAACACAGCGCAATTATCATATCGCCTGTCTCTAGGAACATTCCAGAAATCCTTGAAAATTCGGTCCGATATTCTTCGATCGTACAAGGTCTTTGGTGCATGGAAACCTTGGGACCGTGACACATGGCTGTTAGAATCCAGACTGATTGGACCGGACTTCTCTTTGGTCCCGCTTCCGGATTCTCCACTTGCTTTTCTTCCGAATTGGATTGAGGCTTTGACTTTAGAAATTGGCCATCCTAAGTCCTTGGTTTTAAAGGAACCCCACTAATGAGCTTATTTCTTACTCTTATTGGCTTTTGTGTAAAACCGATTCATCACTTAACTGTCAACCATAGAAAGTCTAAGATACTAGGACGCTCTAACGTATTAAAGATGTCTGTCGATTTTGAATTTGTAAGGCTTCATTCCTTCTTTCGCATCAAATCTCTTTTTATCAAATTTCCCTTTTCCATGCAAGTATGTGCATTGCATGTGCTCGGGAAGTTGTAAAATGTTAGATGTATTAACTTCTTAATCTATCTGGACAGATACTCTATAGTATATTCAGAGCATTATAAGTACGATTTGACATTCACAACAATCAAGGTATGATCGAATCCTCTCCTTTAAATATTAATTTTTTTATCCTTTTACACTTGTATATGTCTCAGAAAAAATTATTGTTTTTGTGTTGATTTTTTTTTCCATGGTGCAGGGAGGGGGGCACACAGCTCCGGAGTATAAACCCAAAGAATGTCTTGCAATGGCTGATAGATGGTTCTCTTATTACCCTCTCTAGCTCATTTCCATTGGTCGTTCGCTTAATAATACTCGAACCAAAATCGAGATTTGTCACCAATAATAATGTGATTATGTGTCCTGTTAGATTGACCTTCGTTTGTGAGGAGCCTTGGCTCGAGAAAATATTACGAGCAACTATTGTGCCACGTTATTTTTTAAATAGCCCATTCAGTGAGCGACACACGTCGCTGTTGGGCCCACCCGTAAGAAAATATTGAAAGTCTCTCTCCCCTCTTTCTCTGATGCTTCTCCATTACTCTCCCGTTACTGAATTAATTGTGCCACTCTCTTTTGCTCTCTCTCTCTCTCTATCTAGAGAAAGGACTCCGCTCTGCTCTCTCGCTCTTCTGTCAGTTCTCTCATCAGCAAGTGACACTGAGCCCTATTGCCATGAATCACAATCCCGTTTTTTCAACATGCACAAGTCCAATGCCCTGGTGTAAACCAGAGCAGCTTTCTTGATCTCCCTACACCCGAAGCTCTCATTCCCTTCCCTTTAAACGACGCCACCATGGCCTCTCTCTCTCTCTCTCTAACCTCCTCCTCCAACGTCAGCTTCTCTCTCCTCCCCTCCACCTTCATGTACCATGTCTCCTCCAGTGCCCTCTATGGTCTCTTGCTCTTCAACTTCAGATCACCATACTTGGTAATCTTGTAGCACTGCTCGTGTGATTCTCTCTTCGACCATCTTTCTCTCTCCTCGGCTGCCTTCAAGCTTGACCGAATCGGCAAGGACTGCCACCGCCACATCCTGCACAATTCTCTCAGAAACTCTCTCTTGCACATCAAGTCAAGACATCTATTTTTGCTTGCAAAGCAATTGAGTAAATACAGAGACCAACACTGAAGCAGGCTCGCCCACTCCTCGGCCCTCGCGTCCTCAGTTTCCTTCTCCCTCCAGTCCCCCTTGTCACCACGTCGACGTGGCATCTCTCTCTGCCCCCACCGTTTACACTGAGGAACTTGTAGTATGTGGCGACCTAAAAAAAATCGGGTTTTCCGATCTTAGACTAATGTATTACTAGATCAATTAAATTAACTAACCTAGCTCGAGTTCTCCCAAGCTCTACCAATTCGCAACTTAGGTCACGTGAGTATGCAAATATTTTCAATGGGAGTCGCCACTAATCATTTAGGGTAGGTTGATTAAAAACCTAAATAAAATAGTGGGAGTACTATTTTATTTCTGCGAACCAGAAATTTTGAATTCGGAGACTTGGTTACGCTAGATTCCCTAACGCCCTCTCGGTACCAATTTCAGGAAAAATACCCAATTTGAAATCTTGACTTAGAGTTCAAAGGTGCAGAAATTTTCTTTTTTTTTTTACTTATTTAAATGAAAGCTAACCTATATGTAATGATGTGCAAAAATTGACATGCAATTAATGTAACCTAACGTGCAAACTAAATGTCATGCGACGACGTGACCTATTTCTAATGATGGGCATATTATTTTTTTGTATTTTTTTTTATGAAATTCGGAATTAAAATACCAATTATCTAAACATGCAATTTTAAACTAAAGAAATTAACCTATTCTAGAGCAATCTTTTTGGTATTTTTTTTAATCGAAATTCGAAATTAAAATCAAGTAAAAAAAATAACCGCTAAATCTTTCAAATTAAGTTTCAATCTGAAATCTAACAGATCGATCCTAAAATTCAAAATACCCGCTATGGAAATAACTCTATCTAAAGCCTGATAGATAGATTTATTCCCACATGCGCAGTTGCGGATTAGGAAATTTTCCTAATCGATCACATTTTGAAAAAATTTAGATATCTCAAATATTCTTGGATATATTCAAATGATTTTGAAAATTCTAAATTTTATCCAAATTTGATAAGATCAGATACCCAATATTTCAAAAAAAAGGAAATAAATCCTAATTGAAATATTGTCTATTATCTAAATATGCAAGATTAGATATCAATAAGCACAAATTAGGCAATAAAATATTCAAACCAAATCAGGATAAGATAATTACCTGATTTGCGAATTTCTTTCCAAATTTGAATTTGCAGCTGATCGGGATTGCGGATCAACGGTACAACGGTACGTCGGGAGTGTCGACGCAGCGTCGGGGCGGCGGCTACTCACGATGTGGGGTACTTGACTGTGGATCACAAACAACTCGTCAGCGTCACGGCTAAGGATGTTCCCGATAGATGACTTACGGCCGATGGGGCGTGATGGTTTTCAATTCTAAGGACTGCACCTGCGCCCACTGAACAGTGAACACACAATTACACCAAATCACCACGTTAGAATTTTGCCACTTGGGTTCCCCTTGCTTTTGAAGGGTGCACTCCTCCAGGACTTCTTTACCACTTCACTCACGGATCACACCTGTACACAACAGAAAATTCATTCTTTTTTTTCTATTTTAGTAATCAACCCTCCAACGGACACAACACCCAAAGATTTCTGGCACAGCTTCGTGCAATCAGGATTTTCCTAGAGATTGATTCGGTGAAGCTCGGCTTGGCCACTGGTAGCGGTGAGGAAGAGGCTGTTAGTGATCTTTGCCAAGGAAGACCTCGCGGTATTGAGGCTCTCGATGGCGGTAACTCGTCGTCAATGGGCAAGCTTATCCAAAAACTTCGAAGAGGCCTAAAAGGACCTGCAAAAACAGAAAGGCAGCGTGGTGCAGGCGCAAGGCTTGTGATTGGATGGTGTCTCTTGGTGCAGATCAACAACGTGGTCGTTGGTGTAGCAGGAGTGGCGGGCGTGAGATGCGTTGCGACTCGGCAACTTCGCTGTAGGCAAAGGGGTGCAGTGACCGTGAAGGTGATGATAGTGAGGTGACCATGAAAAGGTGGAGAACGTGATGCTGTCCCCCTTTTCCACGATCTTTTTTTCGTGACTGTCTCTGTTCTTTTCCCCGTGGATCTCCCTCTCGTTTCTTTCTTGTGGGAATGTCCAGGCTCCCATCAAAAAGAACCCCTCTTTTGACTTCGTGTGTTCCTCCTCTTTTTTCTCTCTTCACGATTTTTCTTTTTCTTTTGGCTTTCCCCTCTGTCCAGAACGTGGAGACCTCTTCTAGCTCTGACCTCCCACGACCTTCCTGTGTTTTTTTTTTGACTCGCCGCGTATCGATTGTCCTAAAAGCCATAAACATATAT
Source organism: Syzygium grande (assembly GCA_024733475.1). NCBI lineage: Eukaryota > Viridiplantae > Streptophyta > Magnoliopsida > Myrtales > Myrtaceae > Syzygium > Syzygium grande. Next base: position 21,571,408 of record JAMXDD010000003.1, on the reverse strand, counting down.
TTATAGTGTAAACCTAGATCAATTAACCGGGTTTTCTCGTCCTAATGGACTTAGGTTTAGGCTTTAATTTAATTCTAAGTGGACTGAATTAATTTGAGCTTTTCTTTAATTAAGCATAATGAGCTAATTTAAGCTCAAATTAAGACAATCAAGCCCTTTTGCGTGTGATTTTCAGCCCGTGCTTTCCGAGTGAGCCGAGTCTCGTTCAATGCCCGAGCTCGATTTACATGATGAATTTTAAGCTCGCTTGCCACCGTCGATCCGATGTGGAATGCAATTAATCTCTATGAATCTAAACTATATGCTATGCAATTTTAATATTTTTGTTCAGGGATTAAAAAATTTAATCCCTAATTTTCTATACAATTAACACTAAATGATGTGCCAAAATATAGGTGTCAACAGCTGTCCCTCTTTGAGTGGAGGCTCGCAGAGGTTTCGCTCAAAGACTGATACCTAAATTTAAACTATGCAAAATGATGAATGATGATTTTTTTTTTAAATGCAATGATGCATGATATGCAAACAATAAAGAACGTATGCTAAGGCTTCTCACTTCGTGTAGAGCGGTGAAAGAACCTTACATACGGATCGCAAAAAAAGCGTCCAAGTGAGAGAAAGCTTTATCATGCTTTGACTTCCCTCGATCTCCAAACTTCTGGTCCACTGGAAGTAAGGTTCTCGAGGTATTGGATTGCCTATCTGTTACCTGTAGCTTCCTACAGATGCGAAATAGCACATGATATGAAGAAAGAATGGGACGTGTTGCCTATACCACTGGGCAACCACGAAAAGGATCACGTCACCTCTTCCATCGGGTGAGCATGAGGTTGGTTATGCCACCTATTCCACTGGGTGAACGTAGAATGAAAAATTATGCTGCTTGTTCTGCTGGGCAAACATAAAAATGGGGTGTGTTGCCTATTCCACTGGGCAACAAGTAATAAGAAACTATGCCGCTTGTTCTACTAGACTAACATGAAATGGGGTGTGTTGCCTATTTCACTGAACAACACAAAATGAGAAACCATGCCGCCTATCTTATTGGGCGAACATAAAATGGGGTGTGCCGCGTACTGCACTTAGCAACACCAAATGAGATATTATGCTGCCTGTCCTACTGGGCGAACATAAAATGGGGTGTGCCGCGTACTCCACTTGGCAACACCAAATGATATGTCACTTGTTCTACTTGGTGAATATAAAATGGGGTGTGCCCGCGTGCTCCACTTGGCAACACCAAAATATATGTCGCCTGTTCTACTGGGCGAACATGAAATGAAGTATGCCGCGTATTCCGCTTAGCAACACCAAATGAGAAACTATGCCGCCTATTCTAAATTAAGGACATCATCGGTTGACTTTCGAAACCAATCATGTCTTCTTCTTCTTTTTGTTTCTGAAACCCGCCACTCAGATGCATAGCAAAGAACATATAAAATTGTACAAGATCTCAAGAACCCCCCACCACCACTACCACCAAGCTGGTATAATTAAATTTATATAATCTCCTGCTAATTACACCCCCCAAAATAAAATTAATAATAATAGAGAGATCACTGAGATTATGCATGGGAAATACCCAGCACAGCATCGAACCATGCAGGTGGGACCATCCACCCCCCAAAAAAGAAATACACAAGAGCTGTCAATTTAGACCCAAAAAGACCTCATCAAAAGAAAGAAAAAAATCTCGGCTTTCTCTTCAATTACAGCTATACACAGCCCTAGAGGCCAGCACCATCATGGCCCAATAATAGCCAAATCCTAGGTCACCTAATCCACACTACTCTAAGTCAACAGATGCGGTAATTTTCCGTTGATCCAATTTTGTTACTCCAAAGGCCAATGAGGATGACAAAGATTTGAGGTCGTCGATTTGATCATTGGCTTGTCGAATTGAAATCAAATTTGAAAGGCAGAAGACATCAGTTGATTTTCTACCGATCATCTTGATTTCCTGCCACTCATCTTGGCGGGGAGTCGGGACCATTGGGGGTGGTCATGGAGAGGCAGGTCTCGGCGAGTTGAACCCAGAACTCGAGCCCCCTGATCTGGGAGACTCGAGCTCAGCCACGACACGGAGCTCGAGGACAGATCTGGGCTTCAACTCGTTGCCCAAGGGGTCCGAATGGACGGGATTAGGGAGGTGCTGGAGCGGACCGACCCAGCTCGGGAGCTCCCGGGCTTGGCCAACGCGAGCACGGCCGGACATTGCTTGACCCGACTGGTCGACGTGGTCGAGCCGACATCGCCCAATTACTTCTCGAATTTGAGCTGAACGTTAAAGGTTTTGAGCGGATCGTCGTCCTCGGAGGTTGAAGACCGGGCGCTCTTGGTAGAAGAACAGAGGTTGAAGATGAAGATGATCGAAGAAGATGAGCGGTAAAAAGATAGAAAAAATAAAAAAAAAAAAAAAACTCAGAAAATCCAGAAAACTAATAAAAAAATCATCCGCCATGGCATGCATCTTTGCATAAGACACCGCAATCGATCCAACACATCAATATTTTCAGTCTAAAATTAGTTGGAAGGATTATATTAAAATTAAACGCAAAAATTTAGGATGATATTTACAAAATTGAAAGGTTTATAATTGAATTAAAATTCGTAGAATAAGTTCAAGACAAAATTAGTAATTTTTTTCCCACAATAGCTATAGTCGAATTTCAATTAAAAACAAATGAGCGAAGTCTAAGGCTTTATTTTCATCATCACGCCTAACACACACAAAAAAAAATGTATCAAACACGACACGCAGGCGACAAAATTTGCCTATAACAAGAGTCAAGGGAGCAAACGCAACAACTGATTCATGCCAAAAAGAAATTTGTCGCCTTTGCCTAAGGCATTAGCCCCCCCTTTTTTTTTTGTAGTGTTAGTGATGGTTTGACGAGACAAAAGTTGATAAGTCACATTAATAAGGTTAGTAATCTCTAGAGTGTTAGCAAATATAAGGAGTTGCTAATCAAGGCAAACAAAAATTGATAACTCAATTGAAAAGTCGGCAAATAAAAATAACATAATTAAATTTTGGTAAGTAATTCAAACGAGAGTTGACCCGTAGGTTGTAATTTCATATAAAAGTCAGTAAATTTGAAGCATTGGTAAGTTGCACAAATAAAAGTTGGTAAATCAGTACAAAAATTGATAAACTGCAAATTATAAGGAAAAAGTTGGTAATTTGATAAAAACGTCGTAAATTGTTGACAAGTTACCAGAAAAAAAGTCAACGGTAATTTTTCTTACCAACAGCTTTTTTGACACTTACTGAAATTTACCAGTGTGGAAAAAAAAATCCGTACTTGTTGATATGGAACGATTAAATTATGCTAACTTGCGGCCATTGTATTGGATAGAGTACGGAAATTGACAATGCTTATGGGCTTTTTTCAATGGGTATGAAGATGGGTTCGCGCTTTGAATATTCAATGACAACCCCATGTAGCATGACTTCATTTATCTAGTTAGGGCGAAACGGTGGACCGTCATAATTTATCAAGATAAGTAGTCGAGTGATCTAAATATGAGTGATGCGGTCATTTAAAAAAATTGTTGACAGTAGCTGATGATACCTTTGATTTGATTGAGGTACAAGAGAACAATTAATTAAGCAGATAAGAAAGATGGTGAATGATAGAGTGCTTTCCCGAGAGAGAATTAATCCCATTTGTTGAGAACTCGAGAGCGGCTCTTCAACATGGGTGATAAACCAATGATTTATTATTAGACTTATCTTACCAATCAAGAATGGGTATGAATCACGATGAATGAAATGGAGGACCGTCATGACCGATCGAGATGAGTAGTCGAGCGATCTAAGCGTGAGTGATGCGGTCGCTTGAGGTCGTGAAAAAAAATTGTTGAAAGTAGCTGAGAATACCTCTAATTTGATTAAGGTGCACGAAAACAATTAATTAAGCAAACAAGAAAAATGCTGAATGATAAAGCGCTTTCCCGAGAGGGAATTAATCCCATCTGTTGAGAACTCGAGAGCGACTCTCCAACGTGGGTTGATAAACTAATGATAAACTCAAGAATGGTCAGGGAATAATAAAGTAATTGGCTAGCTAGTGGGTTATTTCGTACAATCATGAGGAATAATAAAGAAAGACACGAAAGCTAACCAGAATGTGGAAACAAACGCTCGAAGTTTCATGCATACAGACAACGCCATTTTGTGGAATTTTACTGTTTTGAGCGGCGTCCTACCGTGAAAGAGAACGGCTAATGTGTAGCAATGGAACTCAAGCAAACTAGGGAGTTGTCCTTTCTTGTCGGTTTGTCAGTCAGCTGCATCAGCTCCTCAATTTAGTGCAACGTTTGTGCTCGGACCTGATCCGTGATGGACCAAGTGAATCTCGATCGGCTATTGTATGGATCATATGAATCTCCCGTGAGGTTCATATCATCTAATTCAATGATTGTGGTACGTTATGTATGATGGATTTGTCCATGCAACGCTAGCAAGAGAAGAGGATGCATGGTAGCACTGGAACTCAACTGATCCACGGATAAAACTCAACCGATTCATGGATCGGTTCATATTCTAATACGTTATGTATTAAAGTATCAACATTTTCCCATGCTAGCCTTTTTTACTTCTTTGGGCGGGCCATTATGCATATCTATGATGATTGAGTACGCATTTTCTTTGTATCATATAAGGAGTTACAACTCGCCCATCTTAAATCCTAACACGTGTGAAATAATAAGCCTTGGTATGATCTTTGATCAAATTTTGAGAAACAATTAATGGTTCATCCATGAAATCTTCTATCGTAAGGAAGTCCTCCATCATTCCTTCCAACTTTCCTCGACAGTTTACGTTAAGAGATCATTGATGGGGCACATTTTCCGCCACTTGGACAATATATAAAAAGGCAATAGATAGAGTAGTGTATTGCTTGAAAAAAAAAAAGAGAGAGAGTGGGGTATTGATATTATTGATGCAAACAGTAATCTTTACCTACCAAAGACTAGCAAATGTGGCTACAAGTGTGTGTCTACAGAAACTTCAAATTCGAAAGATTAAGCACAACACTCATCACTAAATATTTGAATGATTAAATAATAGAAATTATTGATAAAAGTACAAATTGACAATGGAAATATATTATATATGTGGAAATATCCAAATATTTCAAGATTTGAAATCTTTTTAAAAAGGCTTTATTTCGATGGGAAATATACAGAGATTATATAGAGTCTTTAAATTACGCATTTCCTCATGGATTCAATATTTATAAAATAATAAGGAGTTACAACTCGTCTTAAATCCTAACACGTGTGAAATAATAAGCCTTGGTATGATCTTTGATCAAATTTTGAGAAACAATTAATGGTTCATCCATGAAATCTTCTATCGTAAGGAAGTCCTCCATCATTCCTTCCAACTTTCCTCGACAGTTTACGTTAAGAGATCATTGATGGGGCACATTTTCCGCCACTTGGACAATATATAAAAAGGCAATAGATAGAGTAGTGTATTGCTTGAAAAAAAAAAAGAGAGAGAGTGGGGTATTGATATTATTGATGCAAACAGTAATCTTTACCTACCAAAGACTAGCAAATGTGGCTACAAGTGTGTGTCTACAGAAACTTCAAATTCGAAAGATTAAGCACAACACTCATCACTAAATATTTGAATGATTAAATAATAGAAATTATTGATAAAAGTACAAATTGACAATGGAAATATATTATATATGTGGAAATATCCAAATATTTCAAGATTTGAAATCTTTTTAAAAAGGCTTTATTTCGATGGGAAATATACAAACTCTAACTATTGAAATATGTGGGAGATTATATAGAGTCTTTAAATTACGCATTTCCTCATGGATTCAATATTTATAAAATAAGTAATCGTGGACATTTTGGGAAGAGGTCCTTTTTACTTTATATAATAATGCAGACAACGTGCAAAATTAAGTTATCCACATGGAGTTTTGTTATTATATTAAGCACTTCAATGGAATGGCACCAAATATATAAAGATTAACTTATGAAACTCTTCTATCTGTAAGTGTATATTTCCCAAATGGCCCATAAAACATTGAATTCGAATCAATTACATCACTATATGAATCAATTTTGTAAATCAACATAAAAAAGATTCGTTTGAATGTTGGCCTACATATCTGAATACCTAGTTCCAATCCATCTCATTGTTTTGTAAATCAATTTCATAGACAAGCAGCAATGCTTCCACATCCCCAACATGTTATTGCTCAAATAGGTCAAATCGCGCACACGCATTTTGACTAGTAGATGGACAGTTTAAGATGCCGTGAAGCCTACATAACCCTTTGAAATCCATACAGAGGAAGGAGGAATCTTACACATTCAGACACTCTCTTTTCTTATCCATTTTTCTTGGTTGGACAAGCCAAGAATGTTGCATCTCCTGCTTCCATTGCTGCTGTTGATCTCCAACGTTGGAGGATCACGGGCAGCCATCATCGAGAGCCTCCCAGGTTTCCCCGGAGATCTTCCCTTCAAACTCGAAACAGGGTAAGCCCGTATTAAATGATTATGAGCAACTGCAATTTAGCAGATGACTGGATTCGCTGAGTTGCATATATACGAGTGTCTTCTTCCTTATGTTTGTTTGAACGGTGGTCCCACACAAAATGGTTCAGATATGTAGGGGTAGGAGAGTTGGAGGAAGTGCAGCTATTTTACTACTTCATCGAGTCCGAGAGGAGCCCCAAGGACGACCCTTTGTTGCTTTGGCTCACCTGGCGGCCCCTGGTTGCTCCGCTCTGTCTGGCCTCCTCTTCGAAATAGGTCCATTCTCTCCCTTTAATTCCTTTACTAGTTGCGGTAGTGCTTATGGTCGTCATCTTCTTCTTTTTCTTCTTCCCTACGATATTATTATAGTTTGGTGATTTGGAGCTTTCGGTAGCCTTTCTTTTTCCACTCTCTTTTGGAAGATTATGAGGTAGTACTTATATTAAATAACACAAAAATGATTAAGGAAGGTGGGTCACTCATATGCGCTCCACCAAGTTCCAATATGCAAACGAACCCGGACACAAGCACCGTCAACGACGTTCTGATAAGACCTCGATGGCCTCGTAGCAACTTCTCATGATACGATGTATAGTAGCCAAACGTTAAGTAGTAGAGAGTCTACGAAAAGAACACGAGATATTTATCGATTTTAATCGAGAGAAAGTCTCCAAAGCAGAAGCATCCGTCTGTGAAAAGACAACTTCCGAGTAATCTTTCTTTACACGAATTGAAGCCAAACGTGAAACAGTAAAGTGTCTCATCGTCCTCGTCTCTATTCTTCTCTTTTGTTTTTTTGGATTGACTGTCAAATTGCTAAGGTAGATAATACAAAATAATTAACAAAATATCAATTTAGGATTTTACTTTCCGTTTGTCACAAGTGTGCTAGTTTGTGAATATTTTTCTTTTGCATTAATCGAATTTAATAGAGGGTAAATTTATAACAAATATTTCAGTTTCGAGTTTTTTATGATCAGATAGTGGCAAATTGGTCACAAATATATTAATTTAGAGTTTTTAGTGGTCAAAAATTAATTTAGAGTAAATTTGTTATAAATATATCGATTTGAGATTTTTTCGTGATATTAATCGCTTTTTTTTTTGCGCGACTGAGTAATGCATGCATATATCCATGTTTAATTAGACAATTAAGTTCAAGCGATGGGGACACCTTTTATAAAAATTTAAAATCTCAAACCTGCTCAAAGGCCTGCAATAAATGCCTCGCACACTATAGCACAACCGCTAAGCGTACGACTCCTTCTTTATAGATCATATTCAGGCATCGATAGTATACTTAAATCGTGCCAGCAGTAGGTGGTGGCACCAAAAGAGAATAGTTGCGCTCCAAAAGAGGACAAGGACTCTCACTCAGACAGACCGACACTCACGAAAGTATCCTATTTCAATCCTCCACTTGCGAAAGGGTCCATTTTCTACCAAAATGACATCTTTGTCGCGTGCGTATGTGTGGTGGCTAGACTCTTCCTTTGCATTGAAAGGCGAAATTTGGTTTGAGAAGTGTTTTTAAAAAGTGGGTAAGGAGGATTTTCGTGATTTGGGAAGGGATATTGACAACCAGACGGTAGAATTTCTTGTTGGGGGCCAGAAAGATACAAAAAATGATTAGTTGAGAAAGTTGGATGGATGTTATTTTCTCAGCTTCTCATTTTCGCCTTGGCATAAGACTAAAATCCGATCTTATCTTGATAAAAACTACCATTCTTTCGATTATTTTGACTCATTCTGAGTAAAGCTCTTTCTTAGTCCTTACGAGTAAGTATTCCATTAACCTAATCCATATATTAAATTACAAACTGAACTGTCGGATTTGGTGGGACGGTCCATGTTTGATTTAGTATGTACATCGCACTCATATGATAATTTCTCGGTATTTACTTCAACTCTTTATGAGTGTTGCACTTGAACACGTTGATAAATAGTTTGCCTTAACACGGGTGGGTCCCCAAGACACTTTTTCAGCGGATCTTGTCTTCATAAGGCATTGAACCTACATGGGACTCACCCGGTTTAGCCGTTGGTGTGAGCCGAGCTCATATACACTTATGGATAAAATGGACTTCACGTGAAATCCATACAATCTAACGGTACATATTAATTGGGTTCGCATGTTTATAGCCTTTATCTTTCGTCCAATCACGAAGCAAATCCACCGTGAAAAGCCCCCTCACCCAACGAAGAAATTGTCATTTTAACTAAAATCTGCACATATGCCTACCCTAGATGTGAACTTTTATACTTCCAAGAGTTTTTATTTAAAATAGACAGCTCTAACTTTAAGAAAACTATTTGTCAATTTAGATAGAATCTCGCAACAAGTGATATTATATATATCTTTGTGCCGTCATATTCTTGGGGTGCTTATGTAATTTTGCCATCTGCTCAATGTGATATTAGTTGTGCTCTGACGCTGTGACGTTTAGGTTAAATTGGAAAACAATTTTCTCACTTTAGTTTGGGAAAGAGTATGCATACGAGATTTCCTATACTTGAAAACTCCATCAAGTGATTTTGAAAGCCAAACCAATCAAGTGATTTTGATCACGAATCATCTTGATGTTACAGGTCCGTTACAGTTTGATTATTCGAATTCAAGCGGAAACAGACCGGTATTAAAGTTAAATTCCTATTCCTGGACAAAGGTGAATTACCTTTATTTTCGACTCGGGTTAAAATATTGTTAGATTTATCCAGATTAAAAGTTGTCACAATTTCTTATGATAGATAGCCAACATTATATTTTTGGATGCACCCGTGGGTACGGGATTTTCTTATGCAACAACATGGAGAGCATATGATAGTAGTGACACGTCCTCGGCAGCACAATCGTATGAGTTCTTAAGAAAGGTAATCATTTTAATTAATACCAACACTATGTCACCTCGAAATAGTCAGATGCCCCTAGGCAATTGTCCTAGCTAATTACCTAGACCAGTAGAATTCTTTAATTTTTCTTTTTTATGCAGTGGCTTATGGCTCATCCCAAATTCCTCACAAATCCACTTTACATCACTGGTGATTCTTATTCCGGTGTAATTGTTCCCATCATCGTTAAGGAAGTATACGATGGTACGTAATTGAACTTCACCCACATATCATTGTTCCTTTCAAATTAATTACTTGATTTTTGTCTCACTCTTGCTCTCAAGAAGCTATTTTCTCTTCATAAAAAAAAAAACTGTTTGCTTTTCTGCATAGGAAATGAAGCTGGACGGGAGCCGCCGATGAATCTCAAAGTACGTAATAATCATTCATGTTTTTTGTAATATGATTATCTTTTGCGACATTTAATAACGTTAGGCCTCGTGTCCTCTTCTCGCATATCACACTAAGGTTGAAACTTACGTATGTTACTATTTCATCAACATTTGAACTTCATATCTGTTAATACTAAAGCCAACTATGTTAAGTAAAGCATTATCATTCTGATTATGTGAACAGGGCTATGTGCTAGGCAATCCGGTGACTTGTGAAGTAAAGGACATCAGCGAAAGAATTCCATTCAGTCACAAGACGGCTCTCATATCGGATGAACTTTATGAGGTGAATTTACAGCGTAACCTTACTCTGATAAGATCTTTATATTATCAAAGAATATGATATATTAGTAATGATAATTATATATAAATCGACGTTTTTGTGATTTTATGTTTGCATTCATGTTTTCAAGTCAACGAAAATGGATTGCAATGGAGATTATGTGAATGTAGATCCAACCAACGGAGCATGTCTAACTGACCTTGAAATGGTATCCAGAGTAAGTGCTATTGTCCCACCACTCTCATGTTTTCTTACGCAAGATGTATGTATGCGATAAATCACCGATATATGTTTTCTTGTCAAATTTTTTTAGTGCCTTGAGAAGATATATTTGGCTCATATACTGGAACCGATGTGTAGCATCATATCTCCTAACCACACAAGGCTAAAATGGAGCAGAAGTGTATTGGAAGAGAATATTATCGACGTCGTATCGGTGCTTCAACAATCCAGGCCATGGTGTCGGGTAAATCCTAAATTAACACGCTCAAAATCCATGGATTCAGTACCTAAAAGTATAGCATCTATCTATATGTGTAAGACAATAAACAATGAACACATGGATTTTGATAAATAGTTACTGCGAGGGTTTCACTTACTTAAATTTCTCCATCGACAGAGCTATAACTATTTGTACTCGTACATTTGGGCCAATGATTGGAATGTCCGAGAAGCCCTTCACATACGAGAGGTATGAAGAAACATTCTCATCACAGGCATCACCGACACTATTATATTTACTCAAATTGATTACGTGACAATGACGTTCAGGGCACAAAGCCAGAGTGGGATAGATGCAACTACTCTCTATCTTACACAAAGGACGTTCTTAATAGTGTAGTCTATCATAGATACCTCTCTAAGACATCCCTTCGTGCCCTAATTTACAGGTACTGCCTTAGCTAAATAGATAAGTTTCTCATCCTGGTTCTATCAACGACTTTTTTCTTTTGTTGACAACAATTAATCCTCTTGTAGTGGTGATCATGACTTGGCTATCCCGTATATTGGTACACTAGATTGGATAAGATCCCTCAATTTGACTTTACTTGGTCCGTGGTCGCCTTGGTTCGTCGAAGCTCAAGTAGCCGGGTAATAATTTTATACTAATCCGTTAAGCTCACCGATTACTTTTACTTTTTATTGAATTCTTATTACTTGATCATCGTCTTCATGAATGTGTAGCTTTCTACTTCACTCTATCATGAACATATTAATTCCATTGTCAACAAGGCACATCTTAATCTAATCATGTACCGAAATATTTTCTCATCAAATTCCATCACTTGTCTGTGTTGATAGCCACCCTTAAGCTTAAAATGATTGTACCAAATCACAATTAGACTTCTAAACATAAATTAACTCACTCTGACTGTCTCCCAATGTGGTAAAGTACGTCATGTCGGTTACACATTACTAATGCAACACAATTTTGTTGACTGAATTTATTAGTAATATTTTGCTTTATACACTAGTAGGAATAGAAGCCATTTTCTTTAATGATATATTGAGATAATCACGATCAGCTTGCGATTTATCTATGCTGCTCAAGATAGTGAGTTTGGTTAACCATAACAGTCAGATTTGGATGAACCCACAAACCAACCTTCTTCACACAAATTTCTCATTCGACTAGCTCTTGACCCTACGCACTCTACACACCATGGATTTGCTTGGGACCCTTCGATACTCAAGTCAGTTTGAGCTAAAATGAAGAGAAAGTGATAGAATAATAGCTTATGAATCTCAAATATCTCTTACCTCGAATGGTTGATTCTAAACTATTTACACGTAATTTGATAGATTGGGGTTCCCCAGCTTTTGAAGATGTGACATTGTGGGGTGGTCTCTCTAGAACGTGGGTGTAGCTATTGCCTTATTGCCCGCGTCTCGCCCCCTCTTCACTGAACACTCAGAGACGTGTCACAAGTCGGTTGTTTGGGATTGAACCCATGCGGCGACTTAGGCTTTCTTGGATCATTGGAGCCCCTAAGTCAAGCCTTTTCTCTATCGCTCACTCGCTTGCCTGGATTGTGTGGAGAGAGTTTAGAGCTCTAGGAGAGAATGAAATTGTATTGGTTCAATTGTTGGATGGATACAAATGAGGGATAGAGCACCCCTATTTATACTAGAGGGCCTCTCATTACAACCATTGATCGACTCTCGATCTAGTGGAGGAGATTGCATCTCTCCATGTACCAACTACTGATATTGAATGCAGGAAGACTCCAGAACACAGCGCAATTATCATATCGCCTGTCTCTGGGAACATTCCAGAAATCCTTGAAAATAAGGTCCGATATTCTTCGATCATACAAGGTCTTTGGTGCATGGAAACCTTGGGACCGTGACACGTGGCTGTTAGAATCCAGACTGATTGGACCGGACTTCTCTTTGGTCCAACTTCCGGATCCTCCACTTGCTTTTCTTCCGAATTGGCTTGAGGCTTTGACTTTAGAAATTGGCCATCCTAAGTCCTTGGTTTTAAAGGAACCCCACTAATGAGTTTATTTCTTACTCTTATTGGCTTTTGTGTAAAACCGATTCATCACTTAACTGTCAACCACAGAAAGTCTAAAGTACTAGGACGCTCTAACGTATTAAAGATGTCTGTCGATTTTGAATTTGTAAGGCTTCATTCCTTCTTTCGCATCAAATCTCTTTTTATCAAATTTCCCTTTTCCATGCAAGTATGTGCATTGCATGTGCTCGGGAAGTTGTAAAATGTTAGATGTATTAACTTCTTAATCTATCTGGACAGATACTCTATATTATATTCAGAGAATTATAAGTACGATTTGACATTCACAACAATCAAGGTAGTATCGAATCCTCTCTTTTAAATATTATTTTTTTTATCCTTTTACACTTGTATATGTCTCAGAAAAAATTATTGTTTTTGTGTTGATTTTTTTTTCCATGGTGCAGGGAGGGGGGCATACAGCTCCGGAGTATAAACCCAAAGAATGTCTTGCAATGGCTGATAGATGGTTCTCTTATTACCCTCTCTAGCTCATTTTCATTGGTCGTTCCTTAATAATACTCGAACCAAAATCGAGATTTGTCACCAATAATAATGTGATTATGTGTCCTGTTAGATTGACCTTCGTTTGTGAGGAGCCTTGGCTCGAGAAAATATTACGAGCAACTATTGTGCCACGTTATTTTTTAAATAGCCCATTCAGTGAGCGACACACGTCGCTGTTGGGCCCACCCGTAAGAAAATATTGAAAGTCTCTCTCCCCTCTTTCTCTGATGCTTCTCCATTACTCTCCCGTTACTGAATTAACTCTCTTTGCTCTCTCTCTCTCTCTCTCTCTCTCTTCTCTCTCTCTCTATCTAGAGAAAGGACTCCGCTCTGCTCTCTCGCTCTTCTGTCGGGTTCTCTCATCAGCAAGTGACACTAAGCCCTATTGCCATGAATCACAATCCCGTTTTTCAACATGCACAAGTCCAATGCCCTGGTGTAAACCAGAGCAGCTTTCTTGATCTCCCTACACCCGAAGCTCTCATTCCCTTCCCTTTAAACGACGCTACCATGGCCTCTCTCTCTCTCTCTCTCTCTCTCTAACCTCCTCCTCCAACGTCAGCTTCTCTCTCCTCCCCTCCACCTTCATGTACCATGTCTCCTCCAATTGCCCTCTATGGTCTCTCGCTTCAGACCCAGATCACCATACTTGGTAATCTTGTAGCACCGCTCGTGCGATTCTCTCTTCGACCATCTTTCTCTCTCCTCGGCTGCCTTCAAGCTTGACCGAATCGGCAAGGACTGCCACCGCCACATCCTGCACAATTCTCTCAGAAACTCTCTCTTGCACATCAAGTCAAGACATCTATTTTTGCTTGCAAAGCAATTGAGTAAATGTTGAGAAACGATGCGGAAAAAGCAGAAGACAGAACACAGAGATTTACGTGGATTCGATCACAAGGTGATCTACGTCCACGGGCGAGGCAAAACAAAATTTCACTATAATCAAAGAGAGTACAAATTTCAGAAGTTGAAACAACGACAAAACCTCACGGCTCACCAAAACTCTCTGAAATAAAATTCTCTCTGTACTATCAATGGGAAAACCTAGCCGCAGTATAAAAAGTGCTCCCAAAAATTTTCCCAACCCTACGCCCGAACCCCGAACATTGGTTCAATTTTCTCTCCACTATAGAAATTTGTTCACACAAAATATTGGGCCCTATCAGCCCAAATCGGGTCATAAATCAAATCTCAAACTTTCAAGTTACAAAATAAATTCAGTACATAAAATTCAAGACATATTTAACAGTAAATACAGAGACCAACACTGAAGCAAGCTCACCCACTCCTCAACCCTCACATCCTCAGTTTCCTTCTCCCTCCAATCCCCCTTGTCACCATGTCGACATGGCATCTCTCTTTGCCCCCACTGTTTACACTAAGGAACTCGTACTAGACCACCTCTAGGCAACTGGACACGATCTCCATGGCGAGTCCCACTATTTCTTGCTCGAATTCAAGTTGGTAAATTCATGTTAGAGTTAGTATATTCAAATCGTTTGTAAGTAATGCAAATAAAAGTTGGTAGGTTAGTACCAAAAATTCTAATGTGTAAACTACAAAAAAAAAAATTGTTGTTAAGTTAACAATTAGTTACCTAAGAAAAAGTGATCAATAGTTTACCAACATTTTTCTGAACTTACCTACACTTCTTAAAATTTACTAGCATGGAAAAAAAGTTCGTATTTATTGACACAAAACAAAATTCTACCCGTATGGACACAAACTTGAGGCCATTGTATTGGATAGGGTATGGAAATGGACAATGCTTATCGGCTTTATCTCGATGGGGTCATGCTTTAAATATTCAATGACAGCCTCACAAGGTATGACTTTATCGATAGTTATCTAGTTATGGTGAAACAAATTATCGTCTTAACTCATCGAGAGGAATAGTCAAGTGATCTAACTGTAAGTGATGAGGTCCCTCGAGGTTATTAAAAACTTGTTGAAAGTAGCTGATAATACCTCTAATTTGATCAAGTGCAAGATAAGTACTAATTAAGTAGACAAGAAATATGCTGAATAATGTGATGTAGCTAGTAAGGATCACCTAGAGATGGGTGAATAGGTGATCTTAAATAATTTTTATATATTTGTGCGGAAATGAAAGATCATAGTTGAGTCTGAATAAAATTCAGATTCAAATAAATAGCGCTCTTGATATGCAGCATGTGAATTAAGAGATAAGGGATAGAAAAATTGTACATAAGTTTATAGTGGTTCGGCTTATAACAAGCTTGCGTCCACTCTTCCACGCTAACAGCCTACCGGCTGGATTTCACTATGTAACCAAGAGGAATTACAGTTTTTGAGTGACAGCACTCTTGTGTATAATAGGATTCTCTATCTCACACAATCACTCTTACAAAGTATTCCTCAAGATCTTAATTTTTGGCTCAGAAGGACAAGAGAAATGATCAAAGTATGCTCAGACTTTGGACTTGTTGATTTGTGATTCTGCACTTCCTTCTGTTGCTCGTTGATCTCCTTAAATACTCCTCTACTTCCAAACTAGCCATTAGATAGCTTTCAGAGGATCATCTTCCAATCTTCACCTTGGACAAATTTGTATAAAAAGGATTGAGTAGCCATTTGATGATAGATTATAAATCCCGCTGATTCTGATCGCCTATACAATCAGAATCTTGGTTTCTATAAGTAAAGCTTTATCCATTACAATGCATACTTGTCATAATATTTGATTGTCAATCAATGAGATTGAGACAATCAAAACTTTCCTTCTGTGAAATCTATACCAGATCACTAGCTTTTATTTTTCGTTCTGAATTTTACGTCTGCATTTAAATAATTTCTGCATTTGCGTTTGAATAACTTCTGCGTCTGCATCTACGTCTGAATAATTTATGCGTCTGCGTCTACATCTGCGTCTGCATAACTTCTGCGTCTACGTCTGCGTTTGCATAACTTCTGTGTCTGCGTATGAATGAAGATTATGTGGGTCTTCAATAATATATGAACTTCTTATTTTGCCAGCTTGTAAAGTCTGAAAAACTTCCTTCTGAGCTTCCGAAATATATATACATACTTAGAATAAAACAGTTCAGAATAAGCATTAGATTTACAATAACATGGAAGGTTTTGTCAATTTCAAAATCAAGAGGAGTTTTCCTTAACAATCTCCCCATTTTTTATGGTGACAAAACTTCCTTGCAGATTGAATCAATTTGAAATTAATTTGAAATAAATAGGCATATTAAGCACATGAAGCACAGATTGAGATTGAAAGAGCAAACTCTATTTAAATTTGTGTCTTTTTCTTCCTTTGTATATAACCTGCATATAATCTGCATATTTAATGTTAGTATGGCAAATTTACATATGATTTCTCCCCCTTTTTGTCATCAGCAAAAAATGATAATAGATAAAATAAAGCATTGATATAAATCATCCAAACAGTCTAACAAAATTAATTGTTAAAAAATATTACATGACTAATTTAGAAAGAGATGGTTTTTAGAGAAGAAAGGATAAAAAGCAAGGTAATTTTTGGGTTAGGGTTCGAATGAGTTGAAAGTTTTCCAATATGGAGATAGCTTCCTCAATCTTCGAAGAGCATTGACCCATAGTTTTGTCCATGTTGGTTAAGCACAGAGCAATAGCTTCCTCAAGTTCTGCTTTGTCTTTTGCTGCCTGAAGACGTTGAATCTTGTTATTTTCCTCAACAATTTTCTGTATATTCTTCACTTCTTGTTCAAGTGCAGCTTGCTTATCTTTGATTTCAAACAGAAGAGTGAGAATGGTCTCATTTTCTGAGGGCTATTCCTGGATATTGGCTTGTTTAGATTAATTGAACCCAGTTGCTGCTTCTGGTGGAATCTCCCCATGAGAAGGTGCATGGTCTTCAGAAGCATGTTTTTAAGGAACTGGTACTGAAACCTTTGAAACATGTTCTGGAACATGTTCTGGACCATCAGGATGTCCTGTTTCAAGTTGCTCTACTTCATCACTTTCATCTTGCAGAAGAATTCTCCGTTTCTTCCTGTACGCCTTGAGTTGGTTGGAAGAGACAATCTGCTTGCTTTCTGTTCCTACTCTTTTTATTTGCCCTTTCTCTTTGTCACTTGTCTTCTCAATAGATTGTGCCTCTGAAGGTTGAGCATCCTTTTCTCTTGATGTGCTTACTTTTTTCTTTTTATCATCAAACTGCTTCATCTTGGTAAGCATATTTTCTCCAACAAACATACAAGGTACAAAATTTTTGCACATCTCAGCAGGAATAGTTACCTTTAAGAACATAAAAATTCGAGAGATGAGAGCATCATATGGAAGTTGTCCCTTGTCCTTTTACAGTGTTCTATATATATGGAAAATGATGATATGAGGAAGAGAAAAGGATTGTCCTTTCAGAATTGCCCAAATAAGCTTGATTTATGACTTGGATAAGTCAGTTCTGGAGGCTGCTTTAGGCTTCAAGCAGTTGATGATGATCTTATGTAAGATCACAAATCTTATGGACAAATCAGAATAGGAAATATGGTGTTTAGAGCCTTGAATAAAATTCTAATTCTCTGAAGCCACTTTGAAAGAATCTTCTAGGCTCACTTCTAATGGAGTAAACGTGTAATTTTTTGCTCCAATTATCAAAGTCAACTCGTCCGCTTTCAAATTGAACTTTTTATCACTAACAGTGAATTGAAGCCAGTTTGTTAACAAAATGGAAAGATTAGAATAAAAATAGGCTGTCAGTTCAGCATATACATAGGCAAATTGCAGACAGAATTCATAAATCCCCAATTTCTCAAACAGATGTTTCACTGAGATGCCTGCCTTTTCAAGATAGTCAAAATCCACAGTTCGATGGTTCATAACCCCTCGAGCAAGTAATAGCTTATAGTAGACATTGTGTTCAGTACTTTTGCATAAACCTCCAGTACCTTGCACACCAGATGCAATTCCAACCTTCATTTGAAAAATATGAAAGAATTGAGCATCATCATCAGGAATTACAAATTTGGATACCTGGTGGACTTAGGGTTTATGTGAGCAGATTTCTTGTCAAAGGGAGTGGATGATTCTCTGACTTTCTCCTTTCCCTTTCTGGAAGTAGGCTCTTTTAGAGTAGTGCTGGCCTGATTGTGATAAGTTCTAGTGCAAAACTAAGACTAACTTTCCGTAAGACTTGCTTTAGAGAAAAAGCCATTATCTTTCAGACATCTCGAAGGACTGATGTAGAACATTACTTCCTTTCAACCTTTGATACACATTCCACACAAGTTTGATGCTACTGAAGCGAAAATCAGTTTTACCGGTGGTTTTTGGTGGCAATGATCGTTGTGGTGCTTTTGCTTCTGAAGGGTCTTGTTGTTGGTCTGATTTTGTGTTTGATATCTCCATGTACTCTACCAGTTCTAAAGACTTGGAGTCTTTGTTGAGAATACGCTAAGATCATCTTTTGAAAGGCATTTTGATTAGTTCTAGAGCAGAAAGATTCAATCTTGGAGAAGGAAGAGGAGTAGACTCTGAGCATCGTGAAGGTCGGGAGTGAAAAAGGTTCATACTGATAGGGTTTTAGAAGAGAGAATGACAGTTTTAAAACGAGAAGGACAGTATGTGGAAAGAAAGACAACTTTTAGAAAATATAATAAGTGAACCCGATTATATAGGAAGGAAAATATAATTTTTGAAGCACAAATAATCACGACAATATCATAACAATATTTTTTTTTTTTGGTAAGGTAATATCATAACAATATTTTACGCTCAAATAATCAGATAAATTAGAATACATACCTGATTTGCTTCCAAAAGTAACAAATATGAAAATATCCTACCAGAAATGCCAAAAATATACCCGCCAAAATTTAAATTAAGGACGTACCTTTCTTTGTGAGTCTGAAAAGGACATTCAGATTGAGAACATTTGAGTTTGAAAAATTCTTGTCTGACAGATACTTCAAGAAA
Organism: Syzygium grande; assembly: GCA_024733475.1. Taxonomy (NCBI): domain Eukaryota; kingdom Viridiplantae; phylum Streptophyta; class Magnoliopsida; order Myrtales; family Myrtaceae; genus Syzygium; species Syzygium grande. The sequence continues at coordinate 21,552,372 of JAMXDD010000003.1, read as the reverse complement.
ATGGATAAGTAATGCTCAGCTTATTTCTAATATACTCAAATGAAGTCTCATCAAGAGATTTTGTGAATATATCAGCTAATTGATTTTTAGAATCATTGAATTGAATATTCACATCACCATTTTGAACATGATCTCGAATGAAGTGATGCTTGATTTCAATATGCTTAGCACGAGAATGAAGAATTAGATTCTTAGTCAAATTGATAGCACTTGTGTTGTCACATTTGATTGTAACAATTGAATCTCCAATAGCAAAGTCTCGTAATTGCTGCTTCATCCACAGAATTTATGCATAGCAACTTCCAAAGCTACATATTTTGCTTATGCTGTAGAAAGTGCAACTGTATTTTGCTTCTTGGAGTTCCAAAATACCAACATATTTCCAATTAGTTGACATGTTCCTGTATTACTTTTCCTGTCTGCTTTACATCCAGTTAAATCCGCATTAGAATAACTAGTAAGAGTAAAATCTAAATCTTTGGAATACCAAAGACCTAACATTGGATAAATTTCAATGTATTTGATTATCCTCTTTACTGCAGAAAGATGTGATTCCTTTGGGTCTAATTGAAATCTTGCACACATTCAGACACTAAATAGTATGTCAGGTTTAAATGCAGTAAGATACAATAATGAACCTACCATGCTTCTATATACCTTTTGATTAACCTTTTTACCATTTTCATCTTTGTCCAGATTGAATGATTGAGACATGGGAATATCTGTTTTCTTGCAATTTTGCAATCCAAACTTCTTGACAATCTCCTTTGCATACTTCTCTTGGCAAATGAATGTACCATCTTTGATTTATTTCACTTGTAAACCAAGAAAGAATGTCAATTCACCCATCATACTCATCTTGACCTCATTTTGCATATTCTTAGAAAATTCTTTGCAAAGCAGTTTGTTAGAGGAACCAAAAATGATATCATCAACATAAATTTGAATGAGTAAAAAATCCTTACCTTTTCTCTTAATGAATAACGTTGTATCAACCTTACCTTTTATGAAGTCATTTAGCATAAAGAAGTTATTTAACCTCTCATACCAAGCACGAGGTGCTTGTTTTAGACCATAAGGGGCCTTTTTGAGTTTATAGACATGATCAGTCTTCTTTGGTTCTTCGAAGCCAGGTGGTTGTTCCACATATACTTCTTATTTGATATATTCATTCAGGAAGGCACTTTTCACGTCCATCTGAAACAATTTAAAGTTATGGAAACAAGCATAAGCTAATAATATCCTAATGGCTTCTAACCTTGCAACTGGTGCATATGTTTCATCATAATCTATTCATTTTTCTTGAGAATAGCCTTTTACAACTAGTCTTGCTTTGTTTCTTGTGACTTTCCCTTTGTCATTTAATTTGTTTCTGAATGCCCATTTTGTTTCCAATTCTGGATGATTTTTGGGTCTTCGCACAAGTTTCCATACTTTGTTGATTCTGAACTGCTGAAGTTCCTCCTGCATAACTTCAATCCAACTTTCATCTGATAATACTTCACCAACTTCTTTTGGTTCTATTTCTGATATCAATGCCAAGTTGCTGATGTTCTCTTTGAGTTTAGATATAGTCTTGATGCCATCTTTTATTTCTCCAATAATGAGGTTCTTCGGATGACTGGATTTATGTTTCCAGTTTATGTCAAATTTTTCTTTCTGAATATCATCATACTCTGAAGGTTGAGTCTGAATTGTATCTTCTTTGTCTTCTTCTACAGATTCTATGATCTTTGGGGATTCTTGTTGAGATTCGAATAACTCTTGACTATTGGAAGATGGTTCAAATTCATCTTTGTGAGTCCGAATATTTTCATCAAATCTTACATTCATTGTTTCTTCCACAGTCTGAGAATTCTTATTGAAAACTTTGTATGCTTTACTTGTTGTAGAATATCCAAGGAAAAATCATTCATCTACTTTCTCATCAAACTTACCAATGCGGTCATTTGGATTTTTAAGAATAAAGCATTTACAACCAAATACTTGAAAAATGAAATATTGGGCTTTCTATCTTTGTAAAGTTTATAGGGGGTTTTCTCAAGAATGGGTCTGAGAAAAGCTCTATTAATAATATAACATATCTTAAAAAAGCAGATGTCGCTTTTAAATGAAAAGAAATCTTGCTTTCAATCAACAGAGTTCTTGTCATTTCTTGCAAAGAATAATTTTTCCTCTCCACAATACCATTTTGTTTTGGTGTATAAGGAGTAGAAAAATTGTATTGAAAGCCATTTTCCTCACAAAAATTTGAAAAACTTTGATTTTCAAATTCTCGGCCATGATCGATTTTAATGCAAGAAATGGTATAGCCCTTTTCATTCTGAACTCTTTTTGCAAATTTTGAAAAATATGAAAATGCTTCATTTTTATGAGCAAGGAAGAACACCCAAGTGAATCTAGTGAAGTCATCAACAATAGCTAAATAATATTTCTTACCATCAATACTTTGTGTTCTGGTTGGTCCAAATAGGTCCATATGAAGAAGCTGCAAAACACGATTAGTGGAATATGATGTATAGATTTAAAAAACTTCTTACTTATTTTCCTAAAGTGCAGGCATTGCATAACTCTGTTTTCTTATATTTCAAATCTGGCAGACCTCGAACCAATTTCTTGTTTGAGATTTTTTAGATTTGTTTCATACTGATATGCCCCAATCTTCTATTCTATAGTTCTTCATCCTCTTTGATTGAGATCAAGCAATGAATGGAGTTTGGATTGATATCTAGAAGATAAATATTGCAATGTCTTTTTCCTGTGAATGTTTGAGAGCAATCTTTGCTTGTTTCTGAGCATGTATCTTCTTGAAAATTGATTCTGAAACCTGTATCACATAGTTGGCTTATGCTTATCAAGTTGTAGTTAAGTCCTTTTACCAATGAAACATCATTGATTGTGAGTTCTTCAATTTCAACCGTTCCTTTGCTAACTATTTTTCCTTTGTTATTTCCTCCAAAGGAAACTTTTCTACCGTTCAGGCTTTGTAGTTCAATGAATATGCTTGGATCTCCTATCATGTGTATAGAACATCTACTGTCTAGGTACTACTTTCTTTTTCTCTTTGTGGTAACTTGCAAAGGTCACAATATCTCAAGTTTTCTTTGGTACCCAAATTTGTTTGGGTCCTTGAGCATTAGTATAGGCTGTCTTAACAAAGTCTCTTCGAATAGGTCTCTAGACCTTAGGATATTCATTCTCAAAATGTTGTGGATCTTCACATTTTGAGCACCTAAGAGCACTTCGGCCAATAGGTTTGACAAAATTCCTTTTGAAATAATTTTTATAAGCTTGTCGAGGAGGTCTTTATCTTAATCTCTCCTTGACTTTTGGAAAATTAATTAAGCTATCACTTTCATTCACAAATCCAAGACCAGATTTGTTGTAGTAAGGAATTTGGATAGAAAGGATATGCTTCAAGGTTTCTGAACCTTTTGAAAATTTGGAAATAATTTCTAAAACTTCCTTTTTCAAAACAGCATTTTCTTTGAAAAGAAAATCTCGACTTTCCTTGACTTGATGAAATTCTTTTTGAAGGAAATCGATTTTTTCTTTTTGTGAAATATCCTGTTGCCTCAGTGATGAATTTTCCTTTTTCAAAGAAGAGATTCTTTTAAGAGCAGTTTTAAATTCAAAGCATAATTCATCAATGTAATTTGATACTTCAACAGGTATTTTAGAGTGCTTTACCTCAATCTCCACTTTAGGATCCGAATCTGAATTCGAGTCTGACTTAGCCATTAGATAGAAATTTGAGATATCTTTATCATTGTCCTCGCACTCTGTATCACTCTAGGTTTCTGCTTTTAACGCCTTCTTTGCTTTCTCAAATTTGGTCTTCTTTTTCAAAAGTGGACAATTTGGCTTGATATGTCCATGTTTTCCACAGTGAAAGCATATTGCATCCTTTGATTTTTCTGTTTCATCGAGAGACTTCTTCTTCTCAAAAGGTTTCTTTCCTTTGAGGTTTCTTTCTTTAATTTTTATCTTCTTATACTTCTTTATAGAGAGAGCTAGTTCTTCATCGTCAACATCTTCATCTTCAGAATCTACATCAGAATCAATGTTAGTTTTTAATGCAATTGACTTATTACCTCTGGATTCATTCTCCTCATTCCGTTGCTCATTCTCATATGGTTGAAGAGTTCCAATTAACTCATTTACTGATAGAGGTTTGATCCTTTGTGTCTCCCGAAGAGATATTTTGATATTATCCCACTGCTTTGTCAGTCCTCCGAGTAGTTTGTTGACTTTCATCGCATTTGATACTGGTTGACCTTGATATGCAAGACCGTTTACTATGTCAACAAACCTATCATACATATCAGCAATTGATTCTCTAGGCTTCATTTTGAAGAATTCATATTGACCAAGCAAAAGATTGATTTGAGTTTTCTTGCCTCAATCTGTTCCTTTATAAGTAGTGTAGAGAGTATCCCAGATTTCCTTGGCTGATTCACAAGAAGCAATTCTTTTTATATTCAATAGGTGATAAGGCACAATGAAAAGAATAAATTGCTTTGGAATCTAAGGCTTCTCTTTTAGATATCTCAGTTTGAGATAATGAAAGATCTGCTGCTTTGCTTCCGTCTGCCTTTTCTTTTGAATCAAAAGATTTTGGATTGACTCCTCTGATGATGACATCCCATTACATGTGATCAATTGAATTTATAAATGCCTTCATCTTATTCTTCCGGACACTATATTCCTTGCCATCGAAATATAGTGGTCTATTGTTGCTTTGTCCCTCAATGAGACCTGGAGCACTCAAGCTAGTCATATAGATCGTTAGCTCAAGAAGTAAAACACTTCAATAAATGAGTAATATGCTTTGATACCAATTGATGTAGCTAGCAAGGATCACCTAGAGGGAGGTAAATAGGGGGTGAATAGGTGATCTTAAACAATTTTTATATATTTATGCGGAAATGAAAGATAACAGTTGAGTCTGAATAAAATTCAGATTCAAGACAGTTTATATAGATAGTGCTCTTGATGTGCAGTATGTAAATTAAGAGATAATGGATAGAAAAATGGCACACAAGTTTATAGTGGTTCGGCTTATTGCAAGCCTGCGTCCACTCTCCCACGCTGACAACCTACCGGCTGGATTTCACTATGTAACCAAGAGGAATTACAATTTTTTAGTGACAGCACTCTTGTGTATGATAGGATTCTCTATCTCACACAATCACTCTTACAAAGTATTCCTCAAGATCTTAATTTTTGGCTCAGAAGGACAAGAAAATGATCGGAATATGTTCAGACTTTAGACTTGTTAATTCGTGATTCTGCACTTCCTTTTTCTGCTCGTTGATCTCCTTAAATACTCATCTTTTTTCAAAATAGCCGTTGGACAGCTTTCAGATGATCATCTTCCAATCTTCACCTTGGACAGATTTGTATAAAAAGGATTGAGTAGCCATTGGATAATAGATTCTGAATCCCGCTGATTCTGGCCGCCCATATAATCACAATCTTAGTTTTCATAAGTAGAACTTTATCCGTTATAATGCATACTTGTCATAATATTTGATTATCAATCAATGAGATTGAGATAATCAAAACCTTTCTTCTATGAAATCTATACCAGATCACTAGCTGTTATTTTTCGTTTTGAGTTCTGCATCTGCGTCTGAATAATTTCTGCGTCTGTGTCTGCATCTGCGTTTGAATAATTTTTACGTCTGCGTCTACGTCTGCATCTGCGTCTGCATCTAAACTAAGATTATGTGGGTCTTCAATAATATATGAATTTCTTATTTTGCCAGCTTGTAAAGTCTGAAAAACTTCCTTCTGAGCTTCCAGAATATATATACATACTTGAAATAAAATAGTTCAGAATAAGTATCAAATTTACAATAACATAGAAGGTTTTATCAACTTCAAAATTAATAGGAGTTTTCCTCAACATAATGGAGCGCTTATCCGAGAGGGAAATATATCACATTGGGAAAGTGACACCAATGGTCTCTAAACTTTGCCCCAACGTGTAATGTTGTCATTGAACTTTTAATTTATTCAATGTGGTCCTTGAACTTTATCTCAATGCATAATGTCATCCTTGAACTTTTAATTTGTTCAAAGTGAACCGTGAACTTTTCGTAAATATTCAAAGGGATTAAATGGAACATTTACCAAAAGTTCAAGAATCACTTTAAACAAATTAAATGTTCATGGATAACATTGCATATTGGGCTAAAGTTTAGGGGCTAAATTGAACAAAATAAAAGTTCAAGAACGATATTACACATTGAGTCAAAATTCAAGGACCATTTGTGTAACTTTCCCTATCACATTTGTTGAGAAGTAGAGAGTGACTCTCTAATGTGGGTCGATTTGGTCAAAGGGATGTCGCATACACATATAAACCAATGATTTATTCTTGGACCTGTAGTCTTTTCATATGATTAAAAAATGGGCATGAATCACACGACTAATGAAATCAAGAATATGAACTAGGAATGAATACAGAAACGAGCTAATAATTAGCTAGTTATTTATGGGTTATTCCATGCAATTATAAGGATTTTTTTTTTGGTAATCGAGGTGTCCGGGCCAGCTTGCACGCACCTCGACTATTCCTCGGGGGAGACTAGCACAGCAACCTACCGCCATGGCCCCCCACTTAAATTACAAGTGCTCAGCTGGGGAATCGAACCTGGGACCAGTATGCCTAACTATACAATCATAACGATTAATAAACAAGTGAAAGCGAAATTTACGACTTCAACTAGTGTTGTACAATAAAAGAGTAACGGCTAACGAATAGCAATAGAATTCAAGCGAATTAGGAAGGCTTGCTTTTCTTGTCCACTTGTTGCTCAGTTGCATCTGCACCACATTTTAGTGGAAAGATTTTGCTTGGCAATGATTCGTGGTGGATCGAGTGAATCACAATTAGTGATTAGGTTAGGCGCATCTTACATGGATTTTATATCATCCAATTTAACGATTGTGGTACATGAGACACGATCGACCGGTTCCATGCAACGGTAGCTAGAGAAGATATTGGCTCTCGTGCGTCCTTTGCTTTTCTTCTCTCCCACATTGTGCCTGTACAATCATTGTTGCATTGGCACATTGCTGGGCCTTTTGTTTTTCTGTCCTCTTTGAATTTAGGCTATTCTCATTCATTTCACTTTACTTTGGCCGCGTTTCTCATGTCGAATGAATTGTGGTCATTTTGATAATTCTACAAGTACTATAACTATAAGCAGCAGAAACAAGCTGGAATTGTCGATTGACTCTTTCCGACAGATAATTTGAGCATTTTCCCATGACCATCTTTTAATTTTTATTTTTGGGGACAGGCCATTAAATCTTAGGTCCATTTGTTTCTCAAAAAATGAGTAATTTGAAAAATAATTTCTTAAAAATGATTGCTTGAAATAATTAGCCAATGAAAATATATATTTCATTATCGATAACAATTTATGTCTAAATATTTTCATGGATGATGAAAAAAATTTCCTTAAGTCATTTTGTAAGTGATATAGAAGATCATTTAAAGGAACATATTTTTCAAATTATTCATTTTCCGGTAAATAAATAGAGCCTTAATACATGCAATGGCGGTCGTTGACTAACTAGTTGTAGTTTGACTTGTAGTTTGACTTGTAGTTGATAAAGTCTAAAAAAATAACATGGCGATAAGAAAGCCTTAGTGTGATCTTTATCAAATATCATGACTGAAAATGGGTCGAATGGGTAAATGGATCTCATTTTGTTTATTTCGAGGAAAATGAATGATTTGAAAAATATTTTCCTAAAAATGATGGCTTGTATTGTTTACAAATGTGAATGAACGGAAAATATTTTCATTGTCCATGAAGATGCTTAGACATAGATTGCTGTCGATAATGAAAATATCTTCCATTCACTAATTATTTCAAGCGATATAAATAATCATTTTCAGAAAAATATTTTTCAAATCATTCGTATCCTGCAAACCAAACGAAACCTTAGATCAATATTCTCAATTTGGCCCATCTTCGGTCCTGACTAGTTTCATTGGCAGGCCAATTGTCTCTCAACTTAGCTAATGTAGCCGTTAAAATGGATAGTTAGAACTTACAATAAAGTAGGTTTCTTTAATGTAGCATGCCCATGAGACGTCAAAATCTCGACGGCCAAGGCAATAAATAGAGTAGGTTTAGACATCACTGATGCAAGTAGTTGTGTCTACCGCAAAAAAATACCAGCGAATGTGGACACGCGCTAGATGTATGCATAAAATTTCACATTTAAAAAAATTGAACAACACTTTATTGCTAAATGTTTGAAAGATTAGACAATTGAGAAATTACTGAAAAAAATACAAATTGATATCATAGAAGTATATTCTATATATGATGAGAAATCTTTTAAAGGATGGTATTGTTGACTAGAAAACAATCGAATTCTAATATTAAAATACGTGAAAGACTATATAGACTTATCAACTTATGCATATGTCCAATAATTCAATATTTTTAAAATGAGTAATTAAGGACATTTTGAAAAGAAAAAGAAATGCATGATGTCCCTTACTAGTAGGATGTCCTATTGCTTCATATAATAGTATGAACAATGTGCAAAGGTAAGTAACCATGACAAACCTTTTTCACTATATCGAGAGTTTCAATGGCATGGTGCCAAATATATGAAGATTAGCTTCCAGAGTTCTTATACAAAATAATTGGATAAATTGTAAGTGCATATGTTTCCCAAATGGCCCAACAAACATCAAGTTAGAATTGATCACTTTTTTTTTTTTGGTAACCGAAGTGTCCGGGTCAGCTAGCGCACACCTCGACTATTTCTCGGGGAGACTAGCACAGCAACCTACCACCATGACCCCCCACTTAAATCACAAGTGCTCAGCTGAGGAATCGAACCTGGGATTAGTGCGTCTAACCACACAATCCCAAGTACGCCCTAACCAACTGAGCTACCCATGGGTGGGTATTGATCACATCATTTTATAAATCGATATTGTAAATCAATCCTTTCATGCTTAGAATATTCGTTTCTTTAGAAATATGGCGTACATAATTGAGTACCTAATTCCAATCCATTGCACTATTTTGGAAATCAATTCGATAGGCGAGTAGCTCTGCTTCCACATCCCTAAAATGTTATTGCTCAAATGCACATGTTAAAAGGCCACGGTGAGAATTACTCTACAGACCAGGGGAGGGACGGTTTACAAAGCCACGAAGCCTATATAACCCCTACAATTCCACCCAGAGGAAGCAGGAATCTTACAGAAATTTGCCTATTCTCTTTTCTCTTCCGTTTTTCTTGGTTGGACGAGCCAAGGATGTTGCATCTCCTACTTCCATTGCTGCTTTTGATCTCCAATGTTGGACGATCACAATCAGCGATCGTCGAGAGCCTCCCGGCTTTCCCCGGAGATCTTCCCTTTAAACTCGAAACTGGGTCAGCTTGCAGTATATGTTTATGGGCAACGATGACGTAGCGAAAGACTTGATTCGCTATTTCTTTTCTTCATCTTCAAGAGTCATATATATGAGTGTTTTCTTCTTCATGTTTGTTTGAATGGAGGTGAAACAAAACTGGTGCAGATACGTAGGGGTAGGAGAGTTGGAGGAACTGCAGCTAGTTTACTACTTCATCGAGTCCGAGAGGAGCCAAAAGGACGACCCTTTGCTGCTTTGGCTAACCGGCGGTCCGGGTTGCTCCGTTCTGTCCGGCCTCCTCTTCGAAATAGGTGCATTCTCTCTCTTCAATTCCTTCACTCGTCATCATCGTTCTTCTTCTTCCTTGAGATATTACTATTATTTGGTGGCACTTAAGCTTCGATAGCCTTCTTTTCTCTCTCTTTTTGGAAGATTATCCGTTTATGATAATATTATACTAGAGAAAAATGATTAAGATGGTCAGTCATTGAGCTCCCCCCCAAACTCCAATCTGCAAAAGATCACGGCACAAGCAATCAGGGGTGTCAGAACCGAACCAAGATACGAACCGAACCGAACCAAACAAAAAATGCGTGAATTTTCGGTTCAGTTCGGGTTTCGGTTCGGTTAATGAAAATAACCAATATTTTTATACCAGTTCGGATTGTATCGGTTCAGTTCGGCTTAGTTCAGCCCATAAACCGAACTGAACCGATATTGAGAAGCCCTTCACGCTTACACGCTTACTCTCTCAAACCCTAATATAGATTGTCTTTGTGCTCGCCTCTCTGCTTCCCTTGCAACTTCATCTCCAGATTCTCCACCACCACCACCACCTCCCACCAGCAGCCATATTGTGCACGATCGCCAGTCAACCACCAAACCTGATCACCGGACACAAGCACCGCCAGCCAAGCCTCCGCCTCCTCTAGCGTGGCACCTTATGGCATCATCTGAAGCTGGGTTGCGACGCTCAGTCTTCTCTTTCTTCCCTTCTCTACTCACCCTCTGCTTTGGTTGCCACCAACATCGAGTCTCGAAATTTTGCACGAGCTTTGAATCTCGTACTCGGCCACGCTTGACCAGAGCCCTAATCTCGGATCTAGGGTCGTCCAAGTCCTAGATCTCCAGATTTTGGGCTCACTTGACGCCGAATCGAGGTTGATTGGGTTGGCAATGGCCGAAGAGCGGAGGCGGGCTCATGGACCCGAGCTGTGGACGATGGGGGAGGTGGGAGTTCATTGTCATATAGCCTGAGATTGGAGGTTTTGTTGGTTAAGACTCTGAAGTGGAAGGTACGGTGGTGGTCACTTATGGAGTTTGGCTTTGGAGTCGCTGGAGATGGTGGGGTCGAGCGGCGGTGTGGTGGAGGCAAGGCAAAGGAGAGCGAGGAGAGGAGAGCTAGTGTGTCACACAATTGTGAAGACAAAATAGGAAAATCAAAGCAGGCCAAAAGGGGGGAAAACCCATCAATTTATCCTAAATTTTCAACAGCGGGCTCATGGACCCGAGCTGTGGACGATGGGGGAGGTGGGAGTTCATTGTCATATAGCCTGAGATTGGAGGTTTTGTTGGTTAAGACTCTGAAGTGGAAGGTACGGTGGTGGTCACTTATGGAGTTTGGCTTTGGAGTCGCTGGAGATGGTGGGGTCGAGCGGCGGTGTGGTGGAGGCAAGGCAAAGGAGAGCGAGGAGAGGAGAGTGTGTCACACAATTGTGAAGACAAAATAGGAAAATCAAAGCAGGCCAAAAAAAGGGGAAAACCGAAAATCCGAACCGAACTAAACCGAATCAAACCGAACCGAATTTGAGTTTTCGGTTTGGTTCGTATTCAGTTCGGATGCGATTCGATTCAGTTCAGCCACTATCTTTAACGGTTCGGTTCGGTTTGGATTTTCATAAAACCCAAACCGAACCGAACCGTTGACACCCCTACAAGCAATGTTCTATTTTCTGTGGCTCTTTTTCCTTTCAGATGAGTCATGTAATGCGCCTGCTTATTGAACCGGTTCGCCAACAAAGTTCTGTCGAGATCTTAATGAGCTCGTAGCAACTTTTCATGACATGGCATATACATAAATGTATATCTATCTTCAAAGGAAAAGAGCACGGGATGTTTATCTGATTGCGTCCGAGTAAACATTCTTCGCACGATAGTAGGCAAATGTTTAATAGTAAGAGTCTCATCGTCTTATCTCTTGTCTTTATCTTGTTTTTCCTTTGCCAGGATTCTCTACCAAAACCCCTATGTGGAAAATGTATATGTTCATTTGCGATTCCTATTATAAGCATTAATAATCTCAAACCTGCTCAAGGGCCTGAAATTAAATTCATTATAAACTATAGTATAACTTTATGCTACAAAGGATACAAGTCCTTCTTTACCGATAACATTACGCATCATTCCATTGATTATATTGTACTAGCAACAGTTGCACCAAAAGAATAGTTGCGCTCTAAAAAATTGACAAGGATTATCACTTACGGAAAGGTCCTATTTCAATCCAGCACTTCCAAGTGTATCCGATCTCCCTTTCAAAATAAAAAAGAAAAAGTTGAGATTTGGTTTGACAAGTATATACGATGCTGGCAGGAAGATTTTTGTAATTTGTCGAGGATATCGGCGACCATACCGCGGAACTTTCGTTGGTAGTTGAGAAAGTTGGATGTTAATTGTCGCTTCTCATGTTCCCCTAGGCAGAAGACAAACCAAAATCCTATCTTTTCTGGACGAACTCTCCTATTCTTTTTATTTTCAGCCAATTCGAGTTAAATGAATATGAACATTCGGATTTTGTCAGACTTGATTTTTTTTATTTTTGTCTGTCCTACTATAACTCTCAACTCACTTTCAAGCTTTTGTCATGCTTTTCTGCAGAGCATAAAAGTCAAAACCCACTTTTGAAACTAAACTTTCTCACCCCTGGCCTCTCTGAAAAAGTGAAAAATCGAACTCTCCACCTTCTCTTTCCCAAATAGGAAGAGTGGCTCAGTGATTCAGGACTTGCCGTTTTCAATGGTCCAAATTATCCCACTCACACAATAATTTCTCATATCCGTACTCCAGCTCTAGTCTTTACTCACGTTGTACCTATACATGTCAATAATTACTTTAACTTAATTCGGGTGGGCCCCCAAGGCATCACACACTTCTTCAATAAATTTCTTCGTAATGGGGAATGTCCCACGATAAAATATTACATGAATCTGAATCGTGAGAGCCCGGCTCACATCCACTGATGAATGAGATGGGCCCTAAGGGGACCCAAATGGTCTAGTGGTACATGTGAGCCGAAGCCCATATCTACCGTCGGATAAGGTGGGCCACATGTGAGACCCATATAATATAGCAGGTCCATGGTAGGTGGACCCAAATGTTATGGGTGCAGACAACAATTTCTCGGGTAGACTCATTATGGTTGCATTTCCATTTGTTTCTACTGAAACATGAACTATCGTGAATTTTAGAGGTGATCAATTTCTGGTCCAGTCCAATTCCAAAGTGAAATCAGGAATCAGACCGAGAGAATCGATTCTCAATTTTGAGAACCGTGGACCGGACCGGTTGGTTCTAGGACCGGAAATCGGACTGGATTGCCGGTCCGGTCCGATCCAATGGAATTGGTCACTTAGAGTTTAGTTTTTTTTTTTTGTTAAACACTTAAGGTTTGGTTCACATTTCACTAATTTATGTCAATAAAGCTCACTTAGGGCTTAATTCACATTTTACTAATTTTTATCAATGAATTTATGATAATAAAGTTCACTTAGAGTTTAGTTCACATTTTATTAATTTTTTAAAGAAGAAAATAATAAAAATATATATTAAATAGTCGCTTCGGTCTGGTCCGGTCCGGTTCTTCCTTGGAAATGGGAACCGGACTACCCGGAAACCGATTTTACTTTTAGGAATCGGGAACCGGACCGATAATCCTGAGAACCGAACTAAACCCATCGGTTCAGTCCGGTCCCGATTTGGGCGGTTCAAGTTGCTCACCCCTAGTGAATTTGGAAAATGAATCTTCAACTACACTAGACGTGAACTTTCGTACTCTCAACAGTTTGCATTTGAAATATACTCCTCATCGAAGCTTTTTCTTCAAACTATAGTCTCTAACTCTAAGAAAGCTACTTTTTCAATTTAGACCAAATGTCGCCACAAGTGATACTTTGCTATATTTATGCTACTGCTGCCCTTATCTTGCGGCGCTTATGTGTTGTAACTTGCTATCTGGGCAACGTGACTTTAGTTCGTTCTCTGGCATTGTGACATATAACTTAAATTAGAAAACAATTTTCTGGATACTTTATTTTAGGGCATACCGAATTTATTATGGATGAAAACTCCCTATCAACTGAAAATCAACATATCGGTCAAGAGCAAAACCTTTTAGAATGGTGTCGATCTCCCATGATCTTGATGTTTGTATGTTTTCACATAGGTCCTTTGCAGTTTGATTATTCACATTCTAGCGGAAATAAACCGGTGTTCAAGCTAAATCCCTATTCCTGGACAAAGGTAAATTACCTTTATTTTTAACTAGGGTTAATATTGTTAAACTTATCGAGATCAAAAGTTTTCGCTTTTTCTTATAACAGATAGCCAACATTATATTTTTAGATGAGCTCGTGGTACGGGATTTTCATATGCAACGAGATATACAGCATACGATAGTAGCGACACTTCCTCAGCAACTCAAACATATGAGTTCTTAAGAAAGGTAGCCTAAACACAAACATACCAACATTATGTTACCTCAACATAATTAGATGCCCCTAAGGCAATTATCATAGCTAATTATCTGGATCAGTACAGTTCCTTTTTTTTAATCAATTTAATTTTTGATGTAGTGGCTTATGGCTCATCCCAAGTACCTCACAAACCAGCTTTACATCACCGGTGATTCTTATTCCGGTGTCGTTCCCGTCATTGTTAAAGAAATATACGATGTTGCGTAATTGAAGTTTACTTTTTATTAACAGTTTTATTTTAAATTAATTACTTGATATTTATCTCTCTTGCTATCAAGAAGTTATATTCTTCAGTAAAAAGACTCTGCATGCATTTCTGTATAGACAATGAAGCTGGACGCGAGCCGCCGATGAATCTGAAAGTATGTAATAATCTTGTCGATTTTGCTTTATAAATTAATCTTCTACGATATTTAAAAATGTTAGGCTTCCTGTGCTCTTCTCCTATTTCACACTAAGGTTAAAACTCATATGTATGCACCTATTACCTCAACATTTGAACTTCATATCTGTTAATACTAAGCCATATATGTTGAGTAAAGCAACATTATTGTGGTTATATGAACAGGGTTATGTGCTAGGCAATCCAGTGACTTGTGATGTAAAGGACATCAGTCAAAGAATTCCATTCGGTCACAAGATGGCTCTCATATCAGATGAACTTTATGAGGTGAATTTACGACATAACGTAACTTTGATAAGATCTCTACATTATCAAAGAATGTAATATATTATTAATAATAATAACATATGAATCGACGATTTTGTGATTTTAATTTTGCATTCATATTTTCAAGTCAACGAAAACGGATTGCAATGGAGATTACGTGCATGTAGATCCTACCAATGGAGCATGTCTAACTGACCTTGAAATGGTGTCAATAGTAAGTGCCATTGTTATAACATCAACTTCTTTCATAACTTTTTATGCAAGATGTATGTATGCGATAAATCACAGATATATGTTTCCTTGTGAAATTTTCTAGTGCCTTCAGAAGATATTTTTGGGTCACATACTGGAACCGACATGTAGTGACATATCTCCTAAACATACAAGGCTAAGATGGAGCAGAAGTATACTGGAAGAGAATATCATCAACGTTGTCTCAGTGCCTCAACAATCCAGGCCATGGTGTCGGGTACATCCTAAATTAACACCTTCAAAACCCATGACTTCAGTATCTAAAAGTATAGCACCTATCTATATGTGTAACACAATATACGATGGACATATGGATTTTGATAAATAGCTAATGCGATGGTTTCACTTACTTAAGTTTCCCCATCAACAGAGCTATAACTACTTGTATGCTTACATTTGGGCCAACGATAGGAATGTCCGAGAAGCCCTTCAGATACGAGAGGTATGAAGAAACATTCTCTTTCGCGGCCATCACCGACATTTATGTAGTTATATTGATTACCTGACAATGACATTCAGGGCACGAAGCCAGAGTGGGATAGATGCAACTACAGTATATCTTACACTAAGGACGTTCTTAATAGTGTAGTCTATCATAGATACCTCTCTAAGACATCCCTCCGTACCCTAATTTACAGGTACTGCGTTAGCTAAATGGATAAGTTTCTCGTCCTGGCTCAAATTCTTTTATAATTTATTTGCTTTTTCACATAACATCTGAGACATTTTCTTTTGTTGACGAAAAGTACTCTTGTTGCAGTGGTGATCATGACATGGCTATTCCGTATGTGGGTACGCTGGATTGGATAAGATCACTCAATTTGACGTTACGTGGTCCGTGGTCGCCTTGGTTTGTCGAAGGTCAAGTAGCCGAGTAATAATTTCATCCTAATCCACTAAAATCACCGATTACTTTCTTTTTTATCGAATTCATTTTACTTGATCATCGTCTTCTTCTCGATCATGAACGTATTTATTCAATGTGAACAACTTCCATCTAGATCTAAGCATGTACCATAAACTTTGCTCATCAAATTCCATCACTTGTCTATGTTGAGAACCATAATCAACCTGAAAAACATTGTACCAAATCGCAATTAGATTTCTAAACATAAATTAACTCACTCTGACTGTCTCCCACTGTAGTAAAGTAAATGGTATTGGTTGCACTCGTAGAAATAGAATTCATTTTCTTTAGTGATACACTGAGACAATCATAATCAGCTTGCGATCTATCCATGCTGCTCAACCAATAGAGTCTAGTTAACCATAATAGTCAAATTTGGATTGACACGCAACTCAACCTTTCCTCATGCCTATTACTCATTTGGTTAGCTGTTGACTCTACACCCCCTGCACATCACAAACAAGAAGGTCCCTAAAGGATGGATTTTTTGGGACCCTCCGACATTCAAGTCGGTCGGAGCTAAGAGAAGTGAAATTGATAAAATAACAGCTTTATCCATCTCAAATGTATCTTGCCTCGAATGGTTGATTCTAGACTAATTATACTTACTTTGATAGATTGGGGTTTTCCAATTTTCGAACATGTGACATTGTGAGATTGTCTCTCTAGAATGTGGGTGTAGCTGTTGGTTTGCTCTTGTTCTGGATCGGACTGAGCCTTTGAAAATTGGTATTCCCCAGTTCATGTTGTTAAAGAAGCCACGCCAATGGGCTTATTTCTTACTCTTATTGGTTTTTGTGTATAACCTATGTTATCACTTAACTTGTCAACCATAGAAAGTCCAAAATACTATAACGTTTTCTAACATATTAAGAAGTCATGTGGATTCTGTTGCTTAAGTGCCTCAAATGGCTAATTTGGTCAATTTGAGTTAGAAAAAAACATGAATTTCTTACAAAGTATCTCATTAATATCCGAGCACTCATCCTCGGTTCAGTAATTTTATTTTAAATTTCATGTGAATATCTATTAATTTCTTCTCAATCTGTCGGGACAGATACTCTATATTATATTCAGAGAATAGTAAGTATGATTTGACATTTACAACAATCAAGGTAGGACCAACTCCTCTGCTCTTAGTATTTTTTTTTATCATTTTACAATTGTATATGTCTCGAAAAATTATTATTTGAAATTCTAACTATTGTTTTCGTTTTTGTTTTCTTTGATTTTTTGGTGGTGCAGGGAGGGGGACACACAGCTTCGGAGTATAAACCCAAAGAATGTCTTGCAATGGTTGACAGATGGTTCTCTTATAGAGGTATCAGAATCGAACCGGAAAACCGAATCGAGATATGAACCGAATCGAAAATTTCGTGCATTTCGGTTCGGAAATTTTCGATTCAGTTTCGATTTTGGTTCGGATTATGAAAATTAACCGATTTTTTTTTTCAGTTCGGTTCGGATCAGTTCAGATCGAACCAAACTGAAATAAACACTTCGATTTTTACCCTTTGCTTTAGGGCTATCCCGCTCGCACTGCATCTGGTGCTTTCTCTCTCATAGGGTCAGAACAACTGAACGAGGATGACATCTCGCAAGCGCTGCACCTCCTTTGCGTCTGCACCTCGTCTGTGTCCCCAGTCTCGGCAAATCATCGCGCTCCGGCTCCGCCTTCCCCTTCTCCTGCTTGTCACAGGGTTCTTGCCCAAGACGACGACTCAAAGCTTGTAGGGCTTTCTCTCTCAGCGCCGACTCCTGCGTTGCTCAAAGCAAGAAGCCATCTCCTGCGTTGACTCAAAGCTTTTAGGGCTTTCTCTCTCGGCGATGACTCTGCGTCCTCAAAGCAAAAGCCTCTAACAATTTGTCCAAGATTCGGCTCCTACAGGTCACCTCTCTCCCTCTCTCTCTCTCTCTGCTTCTCGATTTTCCTGCTGATTGTTTTCCCTCTGATGGGTGTAATTGCTCTTACCTTTGTTGCTTTTGAATTCCGTTTACCGCTGATTGTCTTTGCATGATGATCGATGGGATTGGCGTGGATTTCTCTTTCTTGGCAAAGTGGGGGCCATTCTTCTGTATGCATTTTCTCACTGTGAAAATGCAAAGCGTGAGGTGGGTGGATTCCGTAGCTTGCGCCGTCATGCTTATTTCTGTCATAACGGAGAGATGTTTGATCTCCGAATCGTGGGTTTTTGCATCCTCATGGATCTGAAGTTGATGAAAAGGGCCACTGTCTTGCGTGTTCTTGATCTTCCTGTACGTCGACCAGGGGTTTCTAGAATGGATAATGTCGTGCCCGCATTTGCTGTTTATGTTAATCAAGTGCATTGGTTTTGCGAAATGTTTCCATTTCTAAATTGTATTGGTGTAAGCGAGAAGTTTTTCAATCACCCACTTTGGGTTCTCGTCGATAGCTTCTTGGCATCTTGGTTTGTCGGAGCTTTTGTCGCTCTGGCAGATGTTTAGTAAGCATTTTTGTGAGATGATTTAGGAGTTACATGTTTTGGTTGCCCAATTTAGCTATGCTCATAAACAATGTTTGATGCGATTTACCTATGTGAGTGTTTTAGTATCCATCTATCTTGCCAGTGAAAAAGATTTGGCTTTAGGTTGTTACGTTTGCGATCACCCAACTTCTCTTAGTGAAGTAATTGCTCTTGAAGGGTGGCAATGTATGGTTGATCATAGATGTTTTTTATTAGATTTATTGCTTTATTATAATCGTGGCTTTCATACTTCATTTCCTTTGAGATTGCAAATGATTCAATAGACGTCTCTTGGTTCCAATAATGTTGGATAATGAACCAACAAGCGTGTAGAAGCTTGTAGTTGTTTGGTAAGATAAATGGTCTCCTTGTTAACCTGTACCAGGGCATCAAGAAGAAAATTGTGAAGTTGCAAGGAAGCGAGAAGGCAGTTGTTGCACGCCATGAAGCTGGTCATGCAGTGGTAGGCACTGCTGTAGCAAATCTGCTTCCTGGATAGCCACGGGTTGAGGTATTTTCTAGCTATGACTTAGCTAGTCCTGGTCTTTTTGTCAACTGCACATTTCTAATTCATCAACTGAAAAACCAAATCTACAGTGGGGTTGCAGAAAATATTGTCTCTCCTGGAGTCAGATGATGCCAATGTACGGATTCATGCTGTGAAGGTGGTGGCCAACCTTGCTGCTGAAGATGGATTTCCATCTTTCTCTTGAAACTTCTTATCAGATGTGAATTGAACGTCATCCCTTTCTCTGGGAGCATGTTTGTATCTTCTTGAGTAAATTTCTCAATCAATATGGCTGGGATGGATATGTGGTGTTTGTTTGTTTAGGTTGGTGTTGCTTTTGTGTAGTTCAAGTTTCAGTTCATTGTCTGTGAGTGCTGCGGCTGCTCTAACAGTCTGGTACTGAGCTTTACTTAGTTAAATCTATCCATTCATGTGGTTTTTTTCGGTTTTATAATCAAAGCGCACGTGCTGCTCCTACGTAATTTCACTTGCCAAAATCTTGCTAAGGTCTTTTCGAGGACAACAATCTGTTGCTCTGTTTCCTCTTTGAGTACTATCCCTCTGATGTTGGAGAAGAAATTTATTGGAATTTCACCTTTTTGAGTAGTTGGAACAGATGTCAAATGTCGCCCTCTCATATGCTTAGAGGGCATGCACTCCTGTCAAATTCTCATAAATTCAATTACCGACTGTTTATCAAGAACTTGAGTCATTTTAAAATGGCTTCTCGGGAAAGGAGATATAGGCTACTTTGGCAATTGGATGGCATATAAAGACAGTAAATTCATAGTCTAAATAGGAGGCTAACAGTGAATATTGATAGGAAGAAAACCATCTAAAATTATCATAAATACATTTTATTATCAAGAACTAGTAATTAAATATTAAAAGGAAATTATCATGCCAATTCATGCATATTATCAAAATTTTCCTGGTTTTTTTCTTCTTCTTCTTCTTAAATTAGCTATGCATAGATCAAACTAAGTATACATAATCTACTAAAGCCATTATCTTTTTCTACAACGTGATGAAATTTCTAGAAAACATATTATTATCAAAAAATTATCATAAAAAAATTATCATGAAATTTTTTTCATAAAAACATAAAACCGAGCCACGAATAAAAACCAAAAAAAAAAAAAAAAAAAAGAAGAAGAAACAAAAAAAACCAAACCAAACCGAACCAAATCAAACTTTTATCGGTTCGGTTCCAATTCGGTTCGTTTCCTATTTGGTTCGGTTCAAAGAGGCACCCTTAACGGTTCGGTTTGGTTCGATGTTCTTGAAAAACCGAACCGAACCGAACCGTTTACACCCCTAGTCATGAGGACCAGTTCAGTTGCCTCCACCTACACAAGCATAGAAGTCTCCATTTCTCTACCTCTCTATTATTGTGAGTAGTTATATGAGAAAGAACGAAAGTGAATATGGGACCCACAAGAAAAGAAATAAAAAATTAATAAAAGAAAAAGGACAGAACCAAAAAAAAATGTGACAACACTCTCTTAAACATTGGTAGAAGAGGGATGCTAAAAAGTGAGACCCATAAAGGGCAATATAGTCAGATTATTATGTTGAGGAATGTTTTAGCTAAAGAGGAAGTGGAAAAAGCACACCCTTTTTTTCTTACTTCTTAAGACAAGTGGCGCAAATGTGGCATCTAGTATGCACCACATCAATAAAAATCTTGAAAAAATTTTTTAAAGACAGACAAAGATTAAAAAAAGAAAAAAATAAGAGCTAAAATAATAGAAAAATTGAAAAGAAAAAAAAAAACGCAAGCCATAGGCTGTTTTGCTTCGTCAGAGCCCCTCCTACGACGCACTGTGCCAGGCCACTGATGGCGACTGGCGGAGGAATCAAAGGTGGCAGCAAGGTAGACGAGTGCTTGGGCTGGCTCAACTCATAGCCGTGCCGGAGCATGCTGTTCAGGGCTTTGGGAGCATCCGGATGTTCGACTCGCAGACAATGGCACGCATTCGTCCCATTCGTCGAAGTTTTTTTCGGAGCGGAGGTGATGGAGATCTGGATGTCGCGTTTGTTCTCTGCTTCCCCAGGCCAAAAGTGAGCAAAATATGGCCGCCACGTAAAGCAGCGTACGAAAGAGTTACGTTAATTCAAAATTGAACGGGGACCAACGACGAAGCCAGAGCGGTCGAAGATGCAAAAAACGAGAGTTTTCGAACTTTAGATTGGAATTTTGATGGAGTGGCGAAATTGAGCAGAGCGCGAATGAAGAAGGTTCGCAATGCACAATCCGAGGAAGTCGGAGGTTTTCCTATTCTTCGCTTGAGTGAATGAGCCAGCATTCTCCTTCCTTACTCGTTTCATGGAGATAAAGTAAAAGAACATCTCCAACGGGCTTCAAACCAAAGTACATCCGAAAGAGGTCGAGGCAGGCTCGAAACCCGGCTCCAAGAGAGAGTCTTACGGAGTTGGGCTTTAACGGCCCAATCCGCAGCTTTATTTTGAGGTCTAATTGTTGCGACGGTCACCAATCTAGACAATATCTTGCATCCCTCACTTAGAGCCAAAGTCCCCTCATAAAAAAAAAAATCATTGCATAGTGTGATAGGAAAGATACATTCAGAATCACATTATCATCGGGTGACAAATTTGGATTTGGTTCGACTAGTATTAACCTAAAGACCAATGAAAGTTAACTAGAGAGGGTAGTAAGCGAGCCATCTATCCACCATTGCAAGACATTGTTTGGGTTTATACTCCGGAGCTGTGTGTCCCCCTCCCTGCAACACCCAAAAAGGGCATGAATAAAAAAAAAGGATCATTGCAATTTTAGATAATCATTTTCGAGATGTATACGAGTGTCAAAAGGGAGAATAATGGAGGGAGTTTGGTCCTACCTTAATTGTTGTAAACATCAGGTCGAACTTGTTATTTTCCGAATATAGTATAGAATATCTGTCCGCACAAATTAAAAAGAAAGTTAATAGATATAACATATTTCAATTCCTCGAGCACACGCAATGCAGGTTCGTGCAAGCAAAAGGGAAACATTGGATGCAAGATATATGGTGTGGAAGAAGATATGCAAAATGTTTGTGGAATACATTCAAAAACGGTGCAAAAGAGCCTAAAATACTTTCGAACTTAAATTAGAATGAGAAAAATCAAAATGAGGACTCCATTACTAAATGGGATAATATGTAAGGTCATTTTTTCAAACTCATATTGACCAATTAGCCATTTGAGGCTTTCGAGCAACAAAATGGCCATGGCTTCTTTATTAGGTAAGAATGTTATAGTCTATTGCACTTTTTATGGTTGACGAGTAGGTTAACTGATAACACCAGCTTTGAACAAAACCCATTGACATGGGTCCTTTGAAGCCATGAACTGGGAGAGACCGGTTCCTAAACCAAAAATAAATAAATAAATAAATAAGATCGGTCCGATCCGGAAGAAGAGCAAGAGGGAGAATCCGGCAGGGGGACAAAAGAGAAGCCCGGACCCATCGATTCAGATTCTAGCAGCCACGTCTCCGAGTGTTCGGTGAAGAGAGGTCAAACGTGGGCAACAAAGCAACAGATATACCCACGTTCTTGAAAATGTCACGTTTCGGAAAATTGGGGAATCCCAGTGTATCAAAGTAAGTATAAATAGCCCAGAATCAAACATTTTAGGTAAGAGGAAGTACTTTACCATAGTGGGAGACGGTCAGAATGAGTTCATTTGAGTTTAGAAGTTTAATTGCGATTTGGTACAAACTCTTTCTGCTTAAGTGTGGTTCTCAACACAGACAAGAGATGGAATCTAATGAGCGAAGTTCATCAACAACAATATTGTTGGTATATAGTGAGATCGAGACGCACGTTGTTTCACATCGGTATGTTGGTCATCAAGCGAAGTACAATGCTAAACATTCATGAGAAGATGATGATCAACTAAACAAAATTCGATAAAAAAAAAATTTTATAGTGATCTTGATGGATTAGGATGAAATCATTACCCGGCTATTTGACCTTCAACAAACCAAGGCGACCATGATCCTTCTAAAGTCAAATTACGTGATCTTATCCAATCCAATGTAGCCACATACGGGATAGCCATGTCATGATCACCACTACAAGAAGAGTAATTTTTGTGAACGAAAGTAAGAATTGCTGATTTACGTAAAAACCAAATACACAGTAAAAAAATTTAACCAAGATGAGAAATTTATTCACTTAGCCATCGAATTACCTGTAAACAAGGGCACGGAGGGTTTTCTGAATGAGGTATTTATTATAAACTACGCTATCAAGAACGTCCTTTGTGTAAGAGTATGGTTGCATCTGTTCCACTCTTCCTTCGTGCCCTGGATGTCATTATCAATTAAAAATGTAAAACATATAAATGTCGGTGATGCCCACGAAGAGAATGATTTTCATACCTCTCGTACGTGAAGGGCTTCTTGGACGTTCTTATCGTTGGCCCAAATGTAAGAGTATATGTAGTTATAGGGCTGTTGACGAAGAAATTTAAGTAAGTGAAACGGCTCATCATCGAAATCCATATGTTCAATATCATATTTGTCTTACCCTTATAGATAGATAATATACTTTTAGATACTGTAAACGTGGAATTTTGAGGGAGTTAAATTC
This sequence comes from Syzygium grande, assembly GCA_024733475.1. Classification (NCBI taxonomy): domain Eukaryota; kingdom Viridiplantae; phylum Streptophyta; class Magnoliopsida; order Myrtales; family Myrtaceae; genus Syzygium; species Syzygium grande. The sequence goes on along the minus strand of JAMXDD010000003.1, from coordinate 21,528,790 downwards.
AGGATGTACCCGACACCGTGGCCTGGATTGGTGGGGCATCGAAACAAAATCGACGGCATTCTTTTCGAGTATACTTCTGCTCGATTTCAGCCTTGTGTGGTTTGGAGATATGAGATTCCATGATGGTTCCAATATTTGAACGAAAAATATCTTCTCAAGGCACTAGAAGATTTCACAAGGAAACACATCTCGGTCATTTTATATGTTGCGTAAAAGAATACGAGAGAGGTGGATGGCTACACCAATAGGACTTACCATTGACACAAATTTCAAGGTCAATTAGACAGGCGCTGTTGGTGGGATCTACATTCTGAAAATCTCCATTGCAATCCGTTTTTGTTGTCTTGAAAACATGAATGCATAAAGTAAAATCATGAAACGTCGATTCATGTGTAATTATCATTACAAACATATTACATTCCTTGATGATACACAACTCTTATCAGAGTTATGATGTAAGTTTACCTCATAAAGTTCATCATATACGAGAACCATCTTGTTAGCGTATGGAATTCTAAAACTCAAGTCCTTCTCGTCACAATTCACCAGATTGCCTAGCGTATAACCTTGTTCATATTGTTAAGTATAATGGCACAAATCAAGAAATCAAGATCAAATCAAATCAGACAAGTGCTAAAGTCAAGGAAGAATCTCACATAACAAGCAAGTGCTAAGATCAAGGGATTGTAAATTCAATTTGATTGATTTTATAAATTCAATTTGATTGATTCAAATGGCTTGTAATCTCTTGTATAAATACATGTACTCAGCACATGGAAAATGCATTAGTTGCATACAATCTTTTCTTCAGCATTCTCTCGATTCTCTTAAACTTTATATGGTATCAGAGCTTTTTTGCTCAACCGAGCCTTCGATCCCACCATGTCGAGTTCAACCAGTGACAACACCAACTCTTCCACAACTGGTCTCGTCACCATCGGCAACGATAGTCTCATCACCATCAGCAACACCGTTCAATTTCCCATGAAGCTCATAGCCAGCAACTTTCCCTTTTGGCGAGCACAACTTCAAGCCATTTTAATCGGGCATGATCTACTCCGATTTGTTGACGGCACACACCCTTGTCTGTCACTTGATTCGTCTAGACCAGCTAGTCCAGCATGCACATTGTGGATCTACCAAGACCAACTATTGTTATTTGCCATTTTCGGCTCAGTTTTTTAATCCATTTTGCCGCTGATTGCATTCAGCAAAACCTCTCAAGAGGCACTCAAAAAGCTCAGCAACCTTTATGCCAACAAATCCCCTTCTCGGGTAATGTTTCTCAAGGACCAGTTGTCCACAATCCGGCGTCAATCGAGATCAGTTTCCCGAATATCTTCAAGAATTAAAGGGTATTGCCGATGAACTCTCCATTATTGATACACCCCTTCAAGATGATAATATTGTTATCCATGCTTTACGTGGAATTGGTCCTGAATTTAAAGAATTAGCAGGTGCAATTCGCTCTAGAGAAAATCCTATTTCATTTGAGGAATTACGCGACAAACTTGTCGCTTATGAAGCTTATCTTAAGCATGAAGAAAAAGCTGCAGAATTCATTCCTGTCACTGATCAGTATACTGCCAAATCACGCTCTAGTTCGTCCGCTACTCGCTGGAACGGCGCCCAAAATGGATGCGGTGCTTCTCATGGTGCCTACAACAACTCCGACAGCCAACAGTCCCGTAGAAACCCCACCCAGCGGGGCAACCCATCTCCATCTCATGACTCTCGACCTCTATGTCAATTTTGCAATAAATATGGCCACACGGCCAAGACTTGCTATCGTATCCGAGGTCGTCCAAATACCAAACCTATTATGCACCAAACAATAGCCACATGTTCAGCCCCACAATGGCTTGTTGATTCATGAGAGTCCCACCATGTCACCAACGACTTAGCAAACCTATCCCTCCACTCGAAATATGAAGGACCAAATGACATTGTTATTAGCGACAAGACAGGTTTGGGTATTTCACATGTTGGGACAACAATACTTGTATCTCCCGAAAACACTTTTGTTTTACCTAACACACTTTGTGCACCGCTCCTTACTCAAAATTTAATTTCTATCTGTAAATTTTGTACCCAAAATAATGCTTCTATTGAATTTTTTGCCACTTCTTTTTGGTGAAGGATCTTCGAATGGGAGCGACATTGTTGCGCGGCGAGCATAAGCCCGGAGTTTATCGGATGTCACTCTTCCTACAGCCACACAAAGACCAACCCATGGCTTTCATAGGAGAGAGAAAGCGGCTCATTGCGACTGGCATCGAAGTTTGGGACATCCTTCTCTCTCCATTCAAAAATATGTAGTTACAACATTTACATTACCCATAAGTCCTATGTCCAAATCTATTTCCAAATCATATTGTAATTCATGCCAATGCAATAAAAGTCATTATTTGCCATTCAATATTTCTACTCTCTCAAGTCAAAATCCACTAGAACTCCTATATACCGACGTTTGGGGTCCTGCTCCGGACACCTCAATTAATGGTTTCAAATATTATGTTTCATTTGTCAACCATTTTTCAAAATACATATCGCTTTATCCTATGTAAAAAAAAAATCCGACGTTTATGCTATTTTTAGTGCTTTTAAACAAATTGTCGAAAAAAATTTCAACTTCATATTATCTCTATCTACTTCGATGGCGAAGGGTAAGGTGGTTTTTTTTTTTTAAATAAAAGATACATTCTTAAAGCCCTTTTGCAAAAAAAAATTTACCAAACACTTCTTGGCCCAAAGTAACTTTACAAATAATTTTTTACCAATCACCACTTGCATTTCTCCAAGGGGCTTTAACCTAAAAGTATTTGCATTCTCTAAAGTAGCATTTCAAAAACTGAACCAAATGGGCCCTTAATGAGCTGGTATACATAGATGTATATCCATCTTTAAAGTGAAAGAACACAAGATGTTTATCTGATAGGGTCCGAATAAACATTTTTTGCACGATTGAAGTCAAATGTTAAATAGTATGAGTCTCGTTGTCTTATCCTTATCTCTATCATGCTTTTCCTTTGCCAGAATTCTCTTTCAAAATACCAATGTGGAAAGTATATATGTTCATATGCGATTGAAACGCAATAAATTAAACAATGACGTTTAGTGATGGGCATACCTTTTATAAGCATTAATAATCTCAAACCTGCTCAAGGGCCTGCAATTAAATTCATTATAAACTATGGTATAACATTATGCTACTAAGAATACAAGTCCTTTACCGATAACATTAGGCATCATTCCATTGATTACATTGTACAAGCAATAGTTGCACCAAAAGAATAGTTGCGCTCCAAAAAATTGACAAGGATTATCACTTACGGAAAGGTCCTACTTCAATCCAGCACTTCCAAGAAGATCCTATCTCCCTTTCAAAATAAAAAGGAAAAAGTCGAGATTTGTAATTTGCGGAGGATATTGGCGACGTCGGCAGCTCAGAAAGTTGGTTGTTATTTTGTCGATTCTCGTTTTCCCCTTGGCAGAAGACAAACCAAAATCCTATCTTTTCTGGACGAACTCTCCTATTCTTTCCATTTTCAGTCGATTCGAGTTAAATGAATACGAACAGTCACATTTCGTAGGACCTGCTGTTTTCAATGGTCCAAAGTATCGCACTCACACAATAATCTCTCGTCTCCGTAGTCCAGCTCTAGTCTTAACTCATGCGGTACCTATACATGTCAATAAATACTTTGACTTGACTCCGGTGGGCTCCTAACGTATCGTACACTCTTCAATGAATTTCTTCATAATGGAGCATGTCTTATCTTCAATGGGTCCGAATCGTGTGAGCCCAACTCACATCCACTATCGAATGAGATGGGCCATCGTGAGACCCGAGTAATCTAGCGTGCCGTGTGAGACGAGCCATATTTTACCGTTGGAGGAAGCAGACCACACGTGAGCCTATATAATCTAGTGGTCCATGATAGCTGGCCCATATGCTATGGGTACAGACGACAATTTCTCTAGGCTCATTACGGTTGCATTTCCACTTTTTACTACTGTAACATGAACTATGATGAATTTGGAAAATGAATCTTCAACATCGTCACATATATAGGCTTTGTCTTACATGCATTCATCATACAAAGTCAATCTCCACCAAGCAAAGAGCCTTGCCCCGACACCTGAGTGAAAATTTGTCATTTGCTCATATGTTTACTTACACTAGATGTGAATTTTCATACTTTCAACGCTTTTCATTTAAAATAGACTCCTCATCTAAGCAGGTGGGGACCGACACCTGGTGAAAATTTGTCATTTCTCATATGTTTCTTAACGCTAAATTTTCACTTTGAAAGCCCATTGAAAAAGTTTGCCAAACACCCTAAATTCTCCCAAGGGATTTTTGGGTTTCAAGGAGCTTTGAAAATGTTGAATCAAATGCACCCTAACCCAAAAAAGCTACTTTTCAATTTAGATCGAATGTCGCAACAAGTGATACTTTGCTATATTTACGCTAGTGTTGTCCTTATCTTGCGGCGCTTATGTAATGTTGCTATCTAGGCAACATGATTTTAGTTGTTTTCTCTAACGTTATGACATTAAATTAAAGGGTCACACTGTTTCCACTCCTTCTATGGCTTAACATAGTATTTTGACAATATTGCCCTTTGCGGGTCCCACTTTTTAGCATCCCTTTGTGCCTTTTCTTTATTGATTTCTTATTTTTTTGGGTTAAAACCACGAAAAACCCCAAACTGGTACACCTTTGACAAATTTACTCCGAACTATTCTTTTCACTATCAAAAATCCTGTACTGGTACACCTATGATAATTTTATCTCGAATTAATTTTTTGACCACCAAAAATCCCAAATTGGTATACTTATGACAAATTTACCCTTTGTTAATTTCCATTAAATTTTACCGTCAAATGCTAAGTTTGATGACACCGGGTAATTGACAAGTGTACCAGTTTGGGGTTTTACCCCTCTATTTGTCACAAGTTTATCAATTTGTGATTTTTCGTGATATTAATCCAATTTAACGGACATTGACGGAAGGTAAATTTGTCACAAATGTACCAGTTTGAGGTTTTTAGAGGTCAAAAAATTAGTTTGGGGAAAAATTGTCACAGGTGTACAAGTTTAGAGTTTTTTGTAGTCAAAAAATTAGTTCTAGATAAAATTGTCACAAGCGTACCAGTGTAGGGTTTTTTGTGGTCAAAAAAATAATTTTTAGTAAATTTATCACAAGTGTACCGGTTTGAAATTTTTTATGGTTAAAAAATTAATTCGGGGTAAAATTATCACAGATGTACCAGTTTGGGGTTTTTCATGGTATTAACCCTATTTCTTTTCTTATGAATCCCACATTCATTTTCCTTAATCTTCTCCATTCTCTCCGTTCTCTCTTTCTCTCTCTTTTTTTGGTCAAATTTCGTTCTCTCTCAAGAGACAAAGAAATAGAGAATCAAGAAAGTCATGTCATTGTGCTCGCATATCCTAGGTAGGGCCACATCAACTCGCCATCGAAACATTGAAGAAGCCCTCTTCCTTGACCACGTCTGTCTCTGCGGCTACTGATCTAATTTGCTCAACCTCAATGTAATTCACGCTTTTTGCGAGGAAATTTAGCAAATTGGTCAGTGGATATTTTCGAGAACTGGATGGGGAGAAATGGGGGAAATTGATTGTCAGGCTCTGGGAGGTAATGAAATATCAAGAGGATTTGCTTGTGAGCAACGTTGCTTTTGCAAATTTCATTGATTCCTTGTGTAGAGAAGGGTTTTTCGACGAACTGTTTTAGATTATGTAGAGTATGTCTCAAGGCCGCCACCCTCAAACTCCCATCACCCTTCCCATCTCCTCCTCATTGGCGTGAACTACTCCACCTTTATCGAGCTCATCAAATGCAGAGTGCACAACCTCCTCAAGCCTCGCCAGTATGCGCCACTATATGCAAGCACCATCCCTTTGCTATCATATGACATGTCGCGCAAAGCCTTCACGCAGGCTACTCGAGGTGCTGTCGTGGGTCATGAGGACCAATTCAGTTGCCTCCACCTATACAAGCATGGAAGTCTCCATTGATCTATCTCTTTATTGTTGTGAATGATTACATGAGAGAACATACTAAGAAAGTGAACGTGGGACCCACAAGAAAAGAAATAGAAAATTAAAAAAAGAAATGACATAAGACCAGAAAAATGTGACAACACTCTCTTAAACATTAGCGAATGCTACAAAGTGAGACCCACAAATAGCAATATAATTAGATTATTATGTTGAGAGTGTTTTAGTCAAAGAGAGAGTAGAAAAAGTGCAACCCTCTTTTATTATTTTCTTAAGACACATGGCTCAAACGTAGTACCCAGTATGCACTTATCGCGACCTAAACCTCCCGTGCACCACCTAGGGATTCGGCTAATGAATTATTAAGCCTAGCTTTAACTCAGACTCTCCTAAGCCCATACCAATTCACGACTTAGGTTCAAGTTCTTAACATACAAATCATTTCAATCAGAAGTCGTCATTAATCTATTTTCTTGGTGGGTTAATTAGAAACCCAAGTAAAATATCATGAGAATTACTTTACTTCTACAAACCTAAGATTATGGATTCAGGGACTTGGTTACACTAGATTTCTCTAATACCCTTTCAGTACTTTTTCTTTTTTATTTCAAAAATACTTGCAGGCAACTTGGATTGATTTTAAATTTATCCATTAACATGTGATGTGATCATGCGGGTGCGCAACCAATAACAAACACTCAATAATGCAAAGCAATAAATAAATTACAAGATAGGGACTTACCTCAAAGCAACGCAAGTATCTACAATGTTAGTTAGAAAATCACATTGATAATCCTAATATAATTTCTAATTAACACGTAATTTCACTCAAATTTTTTTTAGGGTTTTCTCCGATTCAATGAAAACTAAACTTTATGCAATGCATTCTACGTCTAACATGACATGCAATATACGATTTATTTAAATGTCCTAATTCTAACAACAACTAAATGCACTATCTCTAATATGGCACGCAAATGAAACTAGACATGAAATTTCTAATAACGAGAATTAATTAATATGCAACTACTCTAATATGACATGCACGTGGTATTTTTATATTTCTTAATTTAAATTTGGAATAAATAATTAACCTAATTTAAACATGTAAGAATAATATCAAAGAAAAGAATCTAATCTATTCTAAGAAAATAATCAAAATTTATCCTAAACATGCAATATATTATCTACTCAAATTTTACCTAATCTTTCTATATTTTTTGTATGGAAAGATAATCAATTCAATTCAAACAAAAGACGAAAAAAAAATCAATGAACACGACATCCAATCACAAGAAATATTATCCATATCCATCTAAATTTAGAAACAATAGATTGACAAATCACATCTCGGGCATGAGAATCGAATTGGTCAATCTTCTGCACAATCACGAATCATATCTCAAGCAGGAGATTGAATTAAAGATTTTCCGTGCAATCGCGAATCATATTTCGAGCATAAAATTGAACTGTCGATCATATGCACGTTATGAAATTAGGAAATAATTCCTAATTTAAAGGTTATTTGGGAACTTAATGGATACGATAATATCATTTAAAGATTCACACAAGATTGTAATATTTCAAATAGGGAAACAATATACTCGAAAAGCAAATTAGATGAGATTTTTACCTAATTCGAATATTTGCTTTCCAAGTTTGGACCGGCAGACGGTGGCGGGTTGACGGCGAAAAGGACACGAGCTAGTCTCGGTGCAAAGGAAAGCAATGCAAAGACAGCGTCGGAAACAGCGGACTGGAAGGTAGCACTGTCGTTGATCAGAGAACAATGGCAGCGTCGGGCCAAGATAAGCAACGACGTCGTCGTCGAGTGGAGTGCAGCAAGCGTCGTCGGCTCTGTTGGAGTTGCTTGCTCGGCTTGAAAGGATGACTAATGAATTTGGTCAAAGAAACACTGTAAATATAAAAGCTCAAACTAAAACAAGTGACTGGATCAGTGGAGGTCTTGAGCGCGTCAGGAATGCTTATAAAATCTGCAGAAATTAGTCAAGTGTGGTTTGCATTGATCTCCAAGTGTCCCCAAGTGGATTCCTTTGAGAATCTCCCAAAGTCTGATGATGTTGAACTTTCTTCCGAAGTAATTCAGCGAGGTCTTCTCTGTGGGCCCTTGACTTAGTGATTGACGAAAGAACCATGGAGAACCGGTGCAAGTATAGATCGTCGTCGAAGATCATGCCTTGGCTCGACAGTCGTGGGGTCTCGGGACAGCAGGGGCAAAGACGACTCATCGCGGTGGCTTGGTGCAGCAGCGGCGGAACAGGAATAGAAACAGTTCGTCGACAACAGGGAAGAATCAACAATGCTCTGGCTCTATAGCTACTTCGTCGTCGGGAGGACCACAGCGAGGCTGGTCATGGTTGGTACAGCAGACGTAAGGAAGCAGCGGTGGTGAAACGGTGAGCGTCGGGTAGCAGCGGTGATGAGCACGGCATTAGCGCGAGCGACGCAGGCGCGGCGGCAGGGCGGCGTGGACGCGGCGGTGATTGCGCACATACACGGCCGACTGTCTCTCTCCCTCAATCTCACGTGCGTTTCTCGCTCTCTCTATGAATTCTGAAGTCTCCCCCTTCTGTCGCTTTTTGGGTCTATTTTATAATGTCTTCCTTTGTTCTTCAAAAGACGAAACATGAATATATGAATGAAAAGCCACCTATCGGCTACCTTCTTTGTGTATAACAAATATTGTCAAAAAGATATATTGCTTAAGATCAACTATATGTCCCACGCGCAATATTACCTCTTATTCAATATTTATTATATGTGAATAATGCTAAAAATCTTTTCTTGCCTTCCTTTTATTCCCTTTGTCCGCACAGCACCAGCTCAGTCAAATATTTTTTTTTATTCTTTGCATCATTCATCCACTTGTGCCCTGCATGCTATTCTTTCCTTTCATTTACCTGACCATACCGTGGGGAAGAATTTTCTAAGTCTATCAAACTTTCGGTCATAGCATAGGCTTTTTGCCAACCTTTTTAGTTCTCGCGGGCTTAGTTCAATGAGCTTGATTAAGCACAAAACTATTCATTCAAGTCCATTCGATACCGGTCCAATTAATATGCAAAATGCAATTAGATTATGTGATAAATACTCCTAAAAACTATATGCAATTTAATTAATATTTTTGTTTAGTGGTCAGGGTGGTCAATCCCTAAATTTCTATGCAATTATTTCTAAATAGTGAGCCAAATTTAGGTGTCAACAGCACTAAATCAACAAAAATCTTGAAACCTTTTTTTAAAGAAAGATAAAGATTAAGTAAAGAAAAGAATAAGCGCTAAAATAACAGAAAAATTGAAAATTGAAAAGGAAAAAAAAAAAAAGCAAGCCATAGGCTGTTTTGCTTCGTCGGAGCCCCTCCAGCGACGTACTGTGCCAGGCCACTAATGGCGACTGGCGGAGGAATCGAAGGTGGCAGCAAGGTAGACGAGTGCTTGGGCTGGCTCGACTCGCAGCCGTGCCGGAGCTTCGGGAGCATCCGGTTGTTCAACTTGCAGACAATTGCACGCATTCGTCCCATTTGTCGAAGTCTTTTTCGGAGCGGAGGTGATGGAGACCTGGATCTCGCATTTGTTTTGTGCTTCCCCAGGCCAAAAGCGAGCAAAATCTCGCCGCCACGTAAAGCAGCGTACGAAAGAGTCGACTTAATTCAAAATTGAACCTGGACAGACGACGAAGCCAGAGCCGTCGAAGATGAGAAAACGAGAGTTTCCGAACTATAGACTAGAATTTTGATGGAGTGGCGAAATCGAGCAGAGCGCGAATGAGGAAGGTTTCGCAATGCACAACCTGGGGAAGTCAAGGCTTTCCTATTCTTCGATTCCATTACATGTTTGTTTTCTCTTTGTGAAATGAAATCCTTCTCCCGTTAACGAGGATTTCTGTTTCCGCCTGCATTTTGATTACCGCTCACTCGCTAGAAAACGGTGCTTTTTGGAGTCCTCAAGGTCAAAATGCCAGGCGCATCTCTGACCGGGAAGCTATCCTTTGCCTTCTTCTTCTTTTGTCGGAAAAAGAAACTTCATTTCATTTCATGGAGACAAGGTAAAAGGACATCTCCAACAGGCTTCTAAACAAAGTACATCCAAAAGAGGTCGAGGCGGGCTTGAAACCCGGCTCCGAGAGAGAGTCTTACGAGTTGGGCTTTAACGACCCAGTCCGCAGCCTTATTTTTAGGTCTAATTGTTGTGACAGCCACGAATCTAACTATATCTCGCATCCCTTGCTTAGAGCCAAAGCTCCCTCATAAAAAAAATCATCGCATAGTCTAATAGGAAAGATACATTCAGAATCACATTATCATCGGGTCACAAATTTGGAATTAGTCCGACTATTAACCTAACGACCAATGAAAGTTAGCTAGAGAGGGTAATAAGAGAACCATCTGTCCACCATTGCAAGACATTGTTTGGGTTTATACTCCGGAGCTGTGTGTCCCCCTCCCTGCACCACCCAAAAGGGGATGAATAAAAAAAAAGGGATCATTGCGATTTTAGATAATCATTTTCGAGATGTATACGAGTCTCAAAACGGAGAATAATGGATGGGAGTTGGGTCCTACCTTAATTGTTGTAAACGTCAGGTCGAACTTGCTATTTTCCGAATATAATATAGAATATCTGTCCGCAGAGATTAAAAAGAAAGTTAATGGATATAACATATTGAAATTCCTTAAGCACACGCGATGGAGGCACATGCAAGCAAAAGGAAAATTAGATCCAAGATATTTGGTGTGAAAGAAGATACGCAAAATGCTTGCAAAATAAATTCAAAAGCTGTGCAAAAGAGCCAAAAATGCATTCTAACTTAAATTAGAATAAGAAAAATCAAAATGAGGACTCTATTACTAAAACGAGAAAATATGAATTGCACTTTCAAACTCATGTTGACCAATTAGCCATTTGAGGCTTTCGGGCAACAAAATGGCCATGGCTTCTTTATTAGGTAAGAATGTTATAGTCTATTGCACTTTCTATGGTTGACGAGTGGGTTAACTGAGAACACCAGCTTTGAACAAAGCCCATTGACATGGGTCCTTTGAAGCCATGAACTGGGAGAGACCGGTTCATAAACCCAAAAAAATAAAAGAAGATGGGTCGGATCCGGAAGAAGTGCAAGAGGGAGAATCCGGAAGGGGGACAAAAGGGCGAAGCCTGGACCGATCGATTCAGATTCTAGCAGCCACGTCTCCGAGTGTTCGGTGAAGAGAGGTCAAACGTGGGCAACAAAGCAATAGATATACCCACGTTCTTGAAAATGTCACGTTTCTGAAAATTGGGGGATCCCAGTGTATCAAAGTAAGTATAAATAGCCCAGAATCAAATATTTAAGGTAAGAGGAAGTACTTCACCATGGTGGGAGACAATCAGAATGAGTTTATTTGAGTTTAGAAGTCTAATTGCGATTTGGTACAAACTTTTTCAGCTTGAGTGTGGTTCTCACCACAGACAAGAGATGGAATTTAATGAGCGAAGTACATCAACAACAATATTTTTGGCATATAGTTATATCAAGATGCACGTTGTTCACATCGGTATGAATATGTTGGTCATCGAGCGAAGCACAAAGCTAAACGTTCATCAGAAGATGATGATCAACTAAACAAAATTCGATAAAAAAATTTGTATATTGATCTTGACGGATTAGGATGAAGATATTACCCGGCTACTTGACCTTCGACAAACCAAGGCGACCACGATCCTTCTAAAGTCAAATTGAGTGATCTTATCCAATCCAGTGCCACGTACGGGATGGCGATGTCATGATCACCACTACAACAACAGTAATTTTTGTGAACCAAAGTAAGAATTGCTGATTTACGTAAAAAACCAAATACACATTAAAAAAATTTTAACCAAGATGAGAAACTTATTCACTTAGCCATCGTATTACCTGTAAACAAGGGCACGCAGGGTTTTCTGAGAGAGGTATTTATTATAAACTACGCTATCAAGAACGTCCTTTGTGTAAGATAGAGTATGGTTGCATCTGTTCCACTCTTCCTTCGTGCCCTGGACGTCATTATCAATTAACAATGTAAAACATATAAATGTCGGTGATGCCCACGAAGAGAATGATTTTTCATACCTCTCGTACGTGAAGGGCTTCTTGGACGTTCTTATCGTTGGCCCAAATGTAAGAGTATATGTAGTTATAGGGCTGTTGATGAAGAAATTTAATTAAGTGAAACGGCTCATCATCGAAATCCATATGTTCAATGTCATATTTGTCTTACCCATATAGATAGATAATGTACTTTTAGATACTGTAAACGTGGAATTTTGGGGAGTTTTCAGGATGTACCCGACACCATGGCCTGGATTCGTGGGGCATCGAAACGACATCGACGGCATTCTCTTCGAGTATACTTCTGCTCCATTTTAGCCTTGTGTGGTTTGGAGATATGAGATTACATGATGGTTCCAATATTTGAGCCAAAAATATCTTCTCAAGGCACTAGAAGATTTCACAAGGAAACACATATCGGTCATTTTATATGTTACGTAAAAGAATACGAGAGAGGTGGATGGCTACAACAATAGGACTTACCAGTGACACCATTTCAAGGTCAATTAGGCACGCGCTGTTGGTGGGATCTACATTCTGAAAATCTCCATTGCAATCCGTTTTCGTTGTCTTGAAAATATTGAATGCAAAAAGTAAAATCACAAAACATCAATTCATGTGTAATTATTATTACAAACATATTACATTCCTTGATGATACAGAGCTCTTATCAGAGTTATGATGTAAGTTTACCTCATAAAGTTCATCAGATACGAGAGCCATCTTGTTAGCGTATGGAATTCTAAAACTCATGTCCTTCTCGTCACAATTCACCGGATTGCCTAGCGTATAACCCTGTTCATATAACCAGAACAATAACGCTTTACTTAACCTAAACGGCTCAGTATGAATAGTCACATGAAGTTGGAAATGTTGAGGAAGTAGTAGAATGCAAGATTATTACAAGACATGGGAAGAGCACACTAAGCCTAACTTTATCTAATGTCGCAAAACATTACTATATAGTAAAAATTACAAGATTATTACGTACCACGATATTCATTTGCGGCACGTTTCCAGCTTCATTTCCTATACAGAAAACCAAACGGAGTTGTTTAAATTGATGAAGAGAAAAATGGCCTTCAGGAAAGCCAATGTGGCACAGAATAATGTGGGTAAAAACTTCAATTACGCACCATCGTATATATTTTTAACGATGATGGGGATAACAACGCCAGAGTAAGAATCGCCGGTGATGTAAAGCGGATTTGCGAGGAAATTGGGGTGAGACAGAAGCCACTGCATCAGCAAGGAGATAACAAATATAAGGAACTGTATCGATCCACGTGATTAGGTACAATAATGGCCATAAGGGGCATCTGATTATCTTGAGGTGAATGTTACCTTTCTTAAGAACTCGTACGTTTGTGCTGCCGAGGACGTGTCACTAACATTGTATCCCGCCTCTGCCGTTGCATATGAAAATCCTGTACCCACGGGTGCATCCAAAAATATGACGTTGGCTACCTGTTGTAGGAAAAAGACGAGGGATTTTAGTCTCGATAAGTTGAACAGTATTAACGGTAGCCGAAAATAAAAAGCGCTTCACCTTTGTCCAGGCATAAGGATTTGACTTTAAAATCGGTTTTGTTCCGCTGGAACTTGAAAAATCAAACTGCAGCGGACCTGTGCGAAAACATGCAGTGACGTCAAGATCTTAGGTGATTAAAACCATTTCAACGGTTTTGCTTTCGACTGGCATATGGATATTTAGTTGATATGGAATGCACATCACAGAACATCATTGTTTAATTTATGACGTTGATGCTTTCTTTCGGAATTAACCCGATAATAGATGGATACACAGCATTTACATATCATATCATGAAAGGTTGCTACCAGCTCATTTAGATATTATAGGACTCATCAAAAAGGAAAAAGAGCCACAGAACACAAACAAGTGGTGGGAGCTCAATGAATGACCACCTTAATCATTTTGACATATTATAATGTAGCATAACCTAGCGGTCTTTGAGAAAGAGAGAGGGAAAAGAAGGCTACCAAAGGGTCAGTGTCACCGGAAAAGACAGTACGTAGTAACGCAAGGAGGAAGAAGAAAAACGAAGAAGACGACACGACGATGACGACAATGGCTATGAGTTAAGAAATAAATGAGAGAGAATGTACCAATTTCGTAGAGGAGGCTTGACAAAGAGGAGCAACCGGGACCACCGGTGAGCCAAACCAACAACGGGTCGGCCTTGGGGCTCCTCTCGGACTCGATGAAGTAGTAGAATAGCTGCACTTCTTCCAAGTCTCCTACCCCAACATATCTACACCATTTTTTGTTTCGACACCATTACAACAAATTTTAAAAGGGAAACACGCATGTATACGTATACGTACAACTCTTGAAGATGAAGGATAGATATAGCGAATCAAGTCATTTGCTACATTGCAATTGATCATAAAACAAACAAAAAAACACGAGCTAACCCGGTTTCAAGTTTGAAGGGAAGATCTTCAGGGAAACCCGGCAGGCTCTCGACGATGGCCGAATGTGATTGCACGACATTGGAGATCAATAGCAGCAACGGAAGTAGGAGATGCAACATCCTTGGCCCGTACAACCAAAGGACAATGGTGAAGAAAAGAGAACTAGGCAAATTTGTGTAAGAGCCCTCCTTCCCTTTGTGTGGATTTCTGGGACTTTTTATAGAGGCTTCGCGGCTTTCTAAATTGTCCCATCCGCTGGTCAAAAGCCACGTGCCCTTAAGCCTAATTGAAACAGCGACATGTTCGGGATCGCGAAGCACGACTACTTCGTCTATCGAATTGGTGTACAAATTAATGCCATCGACTGGAATTGGGCGCTCAAATTTGCGGTCCATATATTCAAACGAGACATAAAAAGATTGATTTACAAAAGGATTTATAAAACGATACGAGGAATTATAATTTGATATTTTATGGGCCATTTGAGATATATGTTCGAATTTTGTAGAAGAAGTTTGTCAGCCAATCTTAAATGTTGGGTACCATACCATTGAAGCCCACAATATAATATAAAAGTCTGTCCACTTGGGCTTACTTTTGCACGTTATCTATGCTATTATATAAAACAAAGTGGACCACCTATAGTAGGTAAGTCATTTACTATTTTTTTTTCCCAAAATGTCCTCAATTACTTACTCTACAGCTACTGAATTCATGGGCAAATGCGCTGGTAAATAATTCTGTAGAATGTCTCGCAAAATTCGCAATTTATCATCGATTGGACATTAATCGTCCGTCCTATTCCGATTCTTATGCGGGTTCTTTCTTTCTCTTTTCTAAATAGATTGAGCAATATATCATCTAAGGGAGTGTAGCTCAAAAGCTAGCAAGTGAAGCGGAGGAGCGTAGCGAAAGCAGAATTAAAATCATTGAGTCTCTCACGACCATAACTTGACAAGAAGCAACCCTTAACACCCTCATTTTTCTTTCAAAGCTTACCTCAGTGTCAAAGAGTGACCCCAGAAACACTTTTGAAATCTCTCGAATCTCATTTTCTGGGTGGCCAAAAGAGTATAGTACTTCCGCATCCCTAAAAAAATTAAGAGTGTACTTCCTTACTGGCCACGCTCTGCTCCAAGCAACAGTTAGCTACAGTTCGTTTCCGATTCCTAGTCAAGAAGAGAGAAGCTGCAGCATCTCAGATATATGAAAGGACTCTACAATTCTCATCCGATCAAGGCACAGGACAAATGTGAGGGAGGGTAGATTGGTGGGTCTTTCGAAATTTAAAAGTGAAAACCATAGATATAATAGTACCCATCGAAGTCAAGAACCTGTGAAAGTCCATCTAACTTTCCATTTGACAATCCTCTTTTCTCAATGAATGGATCTGTGCGAAGTTCTCCTTCAGCTACATACCTCATATTTGGGGAAATCTTCTTCTCTTTTTTGTAGGTAGTAGTTCGCGCATGCATGCATGGTCCAAGGAGCCACATCTGATTATAGCGAAGTACTGTAGCGAGCAGATAACAAGAGATGCTATAGTCATGGGCAATAGTAAGATTATGGCATTTGACTAGTTTCAGCATGAACTAGGGGACACTGTATCTAACTTTCCAAATAGAAGTGCCGGTGCTGTAAATGAGAGTGGATTTTGAATGGGAGTTCGAGTTCGAGCACGAGAGAAAATTGACTTGGAATCACGTGGATTATATCATGAATTGGAAAGCGAAAGAGCTAACGCGGGTTTGACCCTACTTTGAAGCGTTTTTATCAGGATTAGAACAACTCTAGAACTAACTACATTAGTTAGCATGACCAAAAAAAATAAAAATGGAACCGGGACAATCTCATGGGATGCGCATTGTACTTACAACCGATTGTAAGTTCGGAGATCAACACCATGGCGGGATAGATTCGGCTTCCCACATCGTTACGTGCAAACAATGGCGTGTTTGAGCATCTGCTCGTGTTTTTATTTATGTATTATTGAGGTGTTTGAGGTGTGTGATTTTTCACAATATGCCCATGAAAGTTGACTAACATCAATGTGCCAAATCTGCGATCTGTCACTACTTGATGATCCAGAGTAGTTCTAATAATAGGATCAGAATCAAAGTCGCACTTTCACTTTGGGTATGAATTGCACGATGTACAGGGCAAGATTTACATAGAAACAAGACGGACGAGGAGTCGTGTTTTCAGATTGGCATAAGATGATTAATTTTTTCGGTTAAATTTTCGTTTGATCAAACGGATTTATCTGTTCTATTTCGCTTAGTCTCTTTCTAGGTCCCGTATACGATGACTTAGAGATTACAAGATATAGATGCGCGAGTCGCACGTTGAGAATCATCTGAACTTGGAAAAGTGTTTCATCGAGTGGAGATAAATGACAATCGTTTTGGTTTGCGATGCGAAGAACAGATAACGTCGGGAGCAGGTACACCTGATCCTAACATGTGGGAGCGGTTTGAAAGATTGGTAGCGTCTTGACTTGTGAAATTTAGGTCTCGAAACACGTGATTAATGCTAGCTTAAATCAAATGGGCTCCCCAATAAGAAAAAAAATATGAGTTAAAAGAAAAGTTGGTCTGGACGAGTGGACGGAAATGTCACGGACAGGACACGCATTGATAGGTGTCCTGACAATTTGACACGGATGCTCATTGCTTGCTCATGTCATAGACGAGCCCCATGCTTATTCACGACTGGCCCTAGAATTCTCTCGACAATCTCGTCGATAAGTTGTAACACGTGAGCCGAAGCCCGAGTGGATCGGTCGAACGTGAAATAGTGCGACAAATCGAACGTGTTTTTTTATTTCTCCCGCACAATGTTACGGTCACATGGTTCATTTGAAGCACTAACGTGATCAGAGTGACATCCAGCAGAACACTCCTTACATGAATTGCAGCTTACTAGTGTCACTTTGGGAGCTTCAGCAAGAGTGGATGAGAACTAGAGATGGTAATGAGCGAACCATCTGTGAATCATGGCTACAGTCTCTTCGGGCTTGTATTCTGGAGCTGTACGACCGGCTCCCTGTACAGAAACACGTTGAGCGTGAGAAAGTTTTCGGCAACGAATTATAGTCGATGTAATATCTTTACCAAGCATCGCATGCTAATAACTATGTACCGTGACAGTTGCATATGTCAACTCATAGTCGTCGTGCTCATACTGGAGGGTGTGCCTGCTAGTCAAAATCAGCAATGCAAATTTTGGGTGAGCTTTGATCAAGAATAGCAGAAATCATGCATATACTTATGTTTGCAGAATCCGACCTAAAAAAGAAAAACATACGTTTGCAGACATTCTAAACGCAGCGACTTGACCTTTAAAGTTTCAATCCATGCCATTTTGCCGATATATGGAATAACCATGTCATGGTCAACTTTTCTTATTGCAGTAATAACTTCGGCTTACATTACATTATTTCGATATCCTAATACATGAATTGCAATATTATGTTTCCCTTAATCCTGGTACCTGTTCACACCTCATTTTTGCTTATTCGTTTTAGATTAATTACATAAAATAAAGGGGGGTGAATTTTGACGCCTAAACATGAATAATTTTCATCTAATCACATGACCTATAGACATTAGGTGCATTGGCATTAATGGGGTCTATTAGACATATTATTCTTAAAAAAAAAATCAGCCCAGCCCGGTCCTTTTGTCTTCTTTTTTCCTTCCTCGCGCGGGCCGGCCCAGTCTCTTTTCCCTCTGGCCCGGCCGGCAATTGTTTTTCTTCCCCACTTCCTATCATTCTCGGCAGGGGGGGACCAAGGGAAGGAGCGGACAGAACGGAACGTCGACGCGCAGTGCAGAGGCCGTGCGACGCTGGAGGAGCAGAGGCCAGAGGCGTAGCCGTGGTCCCGGGCTATCCTCTCCTCTCTCGGCGTTAAAAGCAGAAAGGGAGCTCGGTGAACAAGCAGGGTGCTGCATCTGAAAAGAAAGGAGAAGAACAGAGAGAGTTTGAGAGGAGCTTAAGGTGAAAAGGAGAGATCTTGAGGGTGACAAAGGAAGAGAGAGCCTCACCCGCTCGCTGGAAGGCCGCCCGAGCCGCCGTCGGTCCCGTCGAGCTT
The DNA here is from genome assembly GCA_024733475.1 of Syzygium grande. NCBI lineage: Eukaryota > Viridiplantae > Streptophyta > Magnoliopsida > Myrtales > Myrtaceae > Syzygium > Syzygium grande. The sequence goes on along the minus strand of JAMXDD010000003.1, from coordinate 21,510,143 downwards.
CCAGTCGCCACGCTTCATCCCGGTCGGTCACGAACCAGGTGGGTCTCCATAACGTTCCCCTGTTTTGGCTGCTCCTCTCCCCTGCCTCTCGGGTGCCGGGCACACCGAACCTATTCGGTGGTCATCCGGCACCACAAAAGGAGCAAAACGTCTTCTCTCATCACAAAGAAGTGTTCTTGAGTAATTTTTAACAAGAAACAACCTTTGAGTCCCACTGAAATCGACTTGGGAAATCCCTATTTTTAGGCGCCTCGCACCTGTTTGTTAAAATTCCCTAATGAAGTTTAAAACTCCGAATCTGGTCTTGCTTTTTTTGGTCGATTCTATGCAAATCAAGACAGGTTTTTGGTTCAATAGAGGCGATTACATCTCTGCACGTCACATTTAAGCCGAAAAACACCCTGAATCTCGGCCTAAGGTCTTCGCTTGAACCCGCATACTACCCATTCGGTAAAATGCCTGAATGGAGGTCTGAATCATTTTTTTGTGAACTTGGTGCTCGGAACTCGATTTTTATGTTTGGTTAGTTCTTATATTTGTTGGATGGTGCCTAACGTTGTGTTTTCTGTGTGATTTCTCTCAGTTTTGTGGCATATCTCTCGTTGTTCGAGTCGGCCATGGACGAGTCCTTTGCCGGAGATCTAGGCCCCCCGCCGGAGCGATGCCCGCGGTTCAAGGCCGCAATCGTCAGCCATCTATCCTCCTTTTGTGTTTGTTTGTGATCGTTTTGCTTGCGTTAAACATTTGTGGTGGGCTGAGAGTAGAATAGTCATATAAAGTCAAGTTTTTCCTCGTTGAGGTTGTTTTCGTGGCTGGAGTTTGTCGCCGGAGCGTTGGCCAGCAGTGACGGCATAAGGCCAGCGTCCATCGTCAGCATTGGTGGCCCGAGCTGACGATCGGCGGTGGGGGCGTTCCCGGCGTAATCCCAGTTTCGGCGACGAAGACGTCTCGGTGAAGAAGAAGCAGGGGAATAGTACTGGGAAGGCACGAAAGGGGATGAAAAAGAACAATAAAAAAAATAGAAAAAGAAAAGAGAAACAAAAGAAAAAGAAAAAAAAAGGGAAAAGAAAGAAAAATACAAAAAAAAATTAGAACAGAAGTGCATAAAAAGAGGTTCCGAGTGAGTTTGAGAATCGGGTCAGAAGCCAGGTCGGATCGGGTGGGAGGACCCGGTCCAGAATCTTTATTTTATTAATAAAAATATAAAAATTCAGAAAACTAAAAAAATGAAAAATTCGGAAAAATTCAAAAAAAATTAAAAAAAATCAGGAAATGTTCAGAAACTAGTTTTGGGCTTAATTTTACTAGATTTTAGGGTAAAAACTCAAAAAAATAAAAAATGAGAAAAATCCTCTAAAAAATTTTCAAAAATCGGATAAGCCATTAGAGTTTTATCTTAGGGGTTTTGATTACATTTTCTTTTTAGAGACGATACTAGATCGCTAATTGTTTATTTTCTTCATGATTATCTGGTTGGGCACTTTTAATACATTGATTGTTATTTTTAAAACAATCAGGTGGAGGTTTAGCTTTTTTGATAAATTGCACAGTATGTTAGTTTGCGAACATTTAAGTTTAAGTATCGAAAGAACATTAGTTAGATCGCTAATGTAATCAAGTCCTCGAACTTTAGAATCTCTTATTTTCGCGCGTATCGAAACAACACTCCCGCGTCTCAATGAGGGTTTTCAGCCAACCTTTGATCATGGCTAATGGCGACTCCAATCAAATGCGTAAATTAAAAAATTCTTGTCACACGAGGTATAAAGCTTGTGAGTGTCTCGGTCCTTGGATTAATGAATCATTTGGTTTGTCTTTCAAGTGAATCAATCGTTGTTCACATATATCGACAAATATCTCTTGGCCTAACCCAATCAGGACAGGTAGGTTGTGACAGTACCTAGAGGTAAGGGCTCGGAGTTTTTTCTCGGTTATTTTTTATGATAATCGGTGGATTTCGTGAGCGTAAGATAAGCTCTCATTGCACCTTATCCACTCTGCTTTAGTCCCATGGCCGTGCGAGCAGGAGTGAGCAAGATGTGACCAAGAAACAATCGGATCGGCAACATACATTAATTCCGACAATCAGCAATGCAATAGCTCTCGTACGTGGAGAACCTTTTTAACTGTCTCGGCATTAGCCCATACATAGCAGTAGAGGTAATCATAATCCTGCACAGCGAAAATTGCTTCACTTGAAACAGTTGTCAATTCATTTAAATGAATGCAATCTAGAAGAGGGCCAATATATTTACTCGGCACCACGGTTCGGGTTGCCATCCCAGGGAATTTGTCGATCCCATCTCAGGAAATTCGGTCGTGGAGTCCATGTACTACACATTGGTTCCAATACATGGGGATTGCATTTCTTCTTAACACGCTAGGATAATGAACTAAACGTTAAATTGGGTCTCGAGTTTGAATTGTGTACGGAACTCACCTCATTGGAAGATTTTGATTTGTTCAAAGTATAATGTGTCTCCAAATTTGATTGTGAAAAGCTTTGTCACTAAATAAGGGGCACACTCCTACAGCAGACACTAAGGACGCGTTTGCCAAGTTGCCAAACAATAACAATTTCTATTTTTTTTTTCTCAAAATTAGTTTTAGAACAGAAATTCGTTTGGTAAATTTTTTGTTCCCGAGTACAAATTTGCAAAAATTTGTTCCCAAAATAACTTTTTGAACAGAATCGAGAAACCAAAAAAAAATTACTTCTTGATTCTGGGAATAAAAATCGAAAATGGAAAATAATCTTCTTCTTCTTCCTAACCTGTTGATGGCGAGGACGGCCCTCGCCCAAGTAGCGAGGGTCTAAGGCGGCTTGGGCGACGGTCGCTAGCTGCCCTCGCCAAATCCGACGAGGGTGACTCTCGCCCAGGCCACGAGTCGCCTTCGCCGGATCTGGTGAGGGCAGCGATAAGAGTCCAGCCCTTGCCGAAGTTAACGAGAGCCACGACACCCTCACTGGCCCTGGCTTGTGGCCGCTGGCAACCTAGCCATGGCCAAGGAAGGGAAAGGGAAGAAAAAAAAAAGAAAGAAATATTAAAATATTATTTAAAAAAAGAAAAAATATATTAAAATATTATTTTTAAAAAAAAAAATTGTGCAGTTACCAAATGTATTTCTATTCTTTTTCTATTCCGAGAATGAAAATTTTGGATAATTATCAAATACCTTCAAATAATTAAAAATTATTTTTAGATAAAAAATAAAAAAAAATTATTTCTAAGTAAAATCAATTTTCATAAACAAAATAGTTGCCAAGCTCACACTAATTACCTATTAGGCTATTGCCATTATAAAGAGGAAAGCAAGTGGGGCCAAGACACGGACTCTTTAATGTGAGCGTTGCTTCCTATAAAGCCCTAAGCGTGGAGGTCTCACATAAAAGGAGCTTTTTGAGAGACAAGCCGCACACACGTAACAAGACAAGCCTACGGTATCAGCTCGCGGGAAAAAGAAAAGAAGCCGACCAGAGGAGCTCTGGAAAACACTCGAGAACGTAAATAATTATAAATTTTATTTCTGTGATCATTGGTGGATGAGTCGCTATAGATATTGATATTGAAACGAATCACATAAAATTTTTATGTTCTTTTTATTATTTCTCGCTTATTGCTCTGATAATTCACTTAATTGCAATATCCTAATTAATTGTCCCGTTAATATTACAACACTAACAAATCGCTAATGATCGTGTAGATGGTCATCTTACATAGATGCACCAATGCAATCATATTTACCTCGACAGTAGATTGAAGATCCACTCCACAGATCACGTTTTCGGGATCCACGTGCATGTATTCGCCCTTATGGTCGTTTTTCGCTTACTTGAATTTCATTTGGTATTCAAATGCTTCTTCATCAGCCATTGCAAGTCAAGGGGAACCAACAAAGACGTTGGATGGAAAATCAAATAAAAAATCACTGGAATTCACCTCATAGAGTTCGTCCAATATAAGCGCATTTCAATGCGCGAATGCGACCCTCGAATTCAAGTCGTAGAGTACATCCGTCGCAAGTACCAGGCGTAGATGAACCCACGTGGGAGGAAGTAGAGTTAGTCAAAGAGTGCATAAGGCTCTTGACCACTTTATCGGATCTAAGCTTGGTCCATTGCTCTAGATCTCAAAACAAAGTAGCAGATTGGGTCATCAACGACCAATTCGACGACACTCTTCCTATGAGATGGGACTCTACTATCTCATCTTCTCTTTTGGATTTATTACGTGCGAAAGCAACTCTTTGAAATGAAATGAGTTTTTTCCATCCAAAAAAAGAAAGTACATCCATCAAGGGATTGCCAAGCACATATCTCTGGATTCGTGAAGCAAAAACGTCATTTGAGAATCATGAAACTTTCTAGTCTGACATGTTTAATTTTGGTAAATGCACGTATACCTTGATAATCAATGGTAGAACATGTCCAACTTCATTTCCTAGAAAAATTTGAGACATCACATCATTAGGGAAACAAGGATAAGATTCAGGCAAAACCAATACTCATTTTTGTTGGAGGGTGAAGCCAAAACTTTTTAGGGCTTTTTTGTCTTTTCTCTTCTTTCTACTTTTAAGTATTGACACGTAATTTTCAGCCGACATGTATATAGAATGATAAAAATTTGATATTAGAGTTTTTAATTGCGACATGGCTCATTTCTCATTCAAAAAGAGTTGTTTTAGTGTTTTTAGTCAAATTTTTAGTTCCATCACGTTTTATTTAAGTCAAGACATTGATTTGGCCCATAATCTTGAAAAGTGTTAAGAGCGAACTTTTTGGTCAAATTACTGAAGTCAACCACTAAAATTTTAAAATAAAATGAAAAATCATCAAATCATTTCCTTTTACCTTAATTTGACTTATGCATTGTCAAATTTACAAAAATTGATTAGAAATCGATTTTTCCCCAATTCGAAAATTTTGATGGCTAATTGGCCAAAATCAAAATTAGTTCACTTCTAGTCGCCTTTTGAGATAGTTTCTTTCACAACATGTTATCTATACGTTGTAGTTATTCCATTGTTAAGACAATTTTGAGATTACAAGTCATTGGTAAATTTCCCCAATTTTGACCCAATTAGGGGTTCTAAATCAATACTTCATGATTAGTGCAAAATAAGAGTGTGCAATCGGACTGGGTTTACCCAGGAACAGGACCGGACCACCGGAAAAATAGGTCCAGGAATCTGTTCCATTTTTTGGGAATCAATTGAAACTGGTCCAGTTCCTAGTTCCAAGTGAAGATCCACCCGGACTAGTTTTGGAACCGGTTTAGTTTGTGTCAAAAAAAAAACCGTAGATCATACAATTACTATATTTTGGATTATGCTTTTGGTGGATAATAATTTTTATTGCTCATCTTAGGGGTTGTTGCTTTTGGCGAATAGTGATTTGTATTATTCATCTTTTACTTTGAATTGTTTTATTACTACTCATATTATTTTGCTAGAAAAAATAAAAAGGAAAAAAGGAATAAAAAATAGATTCTCGAGAAGACCCTGAAACCGCATATGAAAATAGGGTAGGTTCTAAAACAGGTCCCAAGACAAACAGGTAGGTTTCAGGTTCCAAAAATTGAGAACCAATTATAATATGGTAGGTTTCAGGTTCCAGGTATGGAACGTACCCACCCTGGAACCTAACAACCCTAGTTTAAAATAGCCAAAATTGGACAAAGTTGGTTGGATGGAAATCAATTCCAATGTCAATTTTGACAAAATGACTTCCATTGGGCTTAATTTGACTAAATTATTTAACATGCATTTGAAAAATCAATGACGGAATGCCCTAATTGACTCAATTCAATTTGATCCATTCTAGACTATAATCCAGTTTGATCAATTATATTCATTGATCTTCAATTGTGTACATTGGTCTAGTTCATGATGTGATTTTAATAGAAATAAGGGGAATTAAGTCATTTCATGTCAAATTAATCAAACCATCAATTGATGGAACTGAAAAAACATGAACAAGAGTTCACCAAGTTAGGTGAGGCCCCCTTCAAGAGGCCCTTCTAGTAATTATCGACATGTGAAGGACTTAATGATGAGAGCGGAGTTTGATCATTTGTAAACAGAATTATTGACAACTTGAAAAATCAATAAGTTGATGAATCGATAACTTGAAAGAATCGAGGAAAAGTAGAGTCGACAATCTCGAATACTACCGTCAAAGAAGCAAACATGGTGACATAAAGCAATCGTTAAAATAGTGAAGTGGAAGAAAACAGTAGTTGAGTTAATGTAATCATTAGGTTACCATTTGTGTTTGTAACCTTCGTTAATAAGCATCAATTGCAGGCTTTAAAAAGCCACATCGAACTCTTCGAAGTGCCCCCTCTTCTCCCCCCGCGCACAAATAAGCAAACATATTATCTTTCGATTCCTGCATAGTAGTTATAATTTCTAAACTTGTGTCGTCAATTTAAATCAAGTGTGTTTTTTAGTTACAGTTTCCAGATTTAGGTTGCCGATTAAATTTTGGCGTGTATCTTTGCTGTACATCTCGGGTACCTCGTCGTCGATTAAATTCTAGTGTTACATCTTTACGTTCTCAGGCTTTATCATCGATTATATTCCAGCATAATTTGTGTATGTTTGGTTCTGTTTGGAATTATTACACTCTCAAGCTTAATCATCAATTAAATTATGGAATAATTTGTGCACTTTCAGTTTCACTTGAAGTGAAATTACCAATTCTCTTCTCTACTTGTGATATTTTCTATTCGGAGTCGCCACAAAACTTGTCTCATTTAATAAAATTGAAGAACAATTTTCGGTTAAGATATCTTGTCACATATGCAAACTCTGACGAAGCACACCCAAAATAGATAAACATTGTCTTTCCGAATTCCTTAATCAGTATACATTAGGGGTGAGCATAGTTCTAGGGTAGAACCTAGAACCGGAGAATCGGATCGGTGGGAACCTGTCCAATTCCAAGTTTCAAGGTATGAAGAGTAGGTTTCAGGTTTCAAAAATTAATAAACCTCTTTTGACAGGTAGGTTACAAGGTTTACATCGATGGAACCTAGAACTTGTAACAAGTTTTTGAGTTTTTCTTTGTCTATATTCGTGCAATCCTGTGATATTTCATGGCATCCGATGATAAGTGTATAATTTGGAATCATTAATCTGAGCTTTTATTTTATGACTGAGGCTTTTACTTTGTCAATCTTTCATATTCTTCGCCTGTCTAAATATAAGTTGTGATCAATGAATTACAACAAATGGTGATCATTAAAAGTGATGATTCACTACAATTATTCAATTAATAATACAGGTAAAATATATGTAGACCCCGGAACCTATGACAATAGAAGTTCCACGTCTAGAATATATAGAGTAGGTTCCAAATTACAAAAAATATGCGAACCTATACGAACCCCGGAACCGTTTACCCTTAGTATATATGCTGCTCATTTTCACGTACATAGTTGGGAACATTTCCTCCTCAATGTTTATCATTTCTTATGTTTTGTTTCATTCTCTCTTTTCTTGATTTCCCTTGGGTCACCACTTTGATGTGTCGTTTTTTCCTAATTACAATTCCTTAAAACTAACTTTTGCAAGCCAATTTCACGTGTACGTAGGCAACATTGCTCGAGCAGTGAATAATATAATAGTTCTCATGCCGTTCGACCGCAACCTTGAAGTATCTAGTGGAGATTTCTCCTTTCTTTTGCTAGATCATTATATAACATCGATACTTCGTGAGATAATTACCCAAAAAGTCTTAAATTTACTTTACATTTGCCAACTCAGTCCTAAACTTTTCAATTTGATCGATTTTTCCTAAATATTTTAACGATTTGCCAATGTAGTCATTCTTGTTAATTTTAATTGGAAATCAGCGATGTAGACACCGATTGTGTCCTACGTAATACTTTCCGGTCCGTCTTGATGTAGATAATTTTATGCATTTTTTGAAATTTTCTTGAATTTTTTTATTTTTCTTTTCTTTCTTCAAGGATGACACCGACCCTCACCTATTCCAAAAATCAAAGCCCGAACCCGTTTCATATTTTATGGATGGCTTGGATCAAACTTTCACCATTGTCTTTACACCCTCGTTCGTAAGCCAACCCTTGAGTTCTCTCACTAACTCAACGAGCTGGTCCATGGACCTATCCGTCTTCAAAGGCAACAATTTAAGGTGAATAATTACTTAAAATGATTCTCGGATTAGGTTGGATATGGATCGGATAACTAGATTTGCAAAAGTATAAAATAGGTTGAGATAGGTTAAATGAATTAATTTAGGTTGGACCATTTTGAATCCGAACCATCCGTTTGACGGCCATACAGTGAGGCACATTGACAAAACTCCTCTGTTACCAATGTGTGAATATAATATCCCATATTAAAGTCCTGACTCAAAATCTCCTTTGCAAGAGCCTAAAAGAATCAAAACCTCCAAATTTAATCAGCCCACAATACATCTAACTCGTCAATAGACTTGACAAAATGGATTATAGACTTGTTTCTTAACTCATATTTGATAAATTGAGATGTTACACAAGTTAGTTATATTTAGCAAATGGATCACAAATGAATTTAGAATGGTAATGCCTAAAATAATATAGGTATTAAATGGGTGCGCAACTTTTTAGACCAAAAACACTTCTATAATTCTTTCTTTGCTTTCTCTCACCTTTACTCGATCTTGTACTCACTCATTCCATACTCTCACCTTAGTTTGTATATGAGTTTTCCTAAATTTTGTTAAATATAGTTGTGTTTTAGCAATGTGGGTCAAGTCGGATATTACTCACTAAATTTGTATTACATAAAAATGAGTCAAAACGGATTGAATGAATCAATTTGGATAAGACCATTTTCTACTCGATCTGACTTTGACCGTTTGAGAGTTCTACTCATCAAACATCATTTTCTCTCTTCTTCTTCCTTTGATTTCTTCTTTTCTCTTTCTTCTCTAGTCCTGCAGAAAAGCTACTCAATGAGCCTCCAAATGTAGATAAGCATTTGTTGTAACTCCCTCTTTAGGTCGGCTGGGTTCAAGTTGGGCTGAGGGGGAGAGCTGGACTTGATTCGAGTCTGACCTCACATCCACGGGAGAGCCCCAACTAGTATTTATTATCAATTATTCTTTACCATGTTATCTTGCCTTGCCTTGATGATACTGTTTTTTTCTTGTGTTATGTGTACATCGGGGTGATCAAACACCTAATAAATGTTTCGCATGTATCCTGACAGCAGCGTCTGTAGCTAAACCTCACCCTTCACTATATGTTTTCTCACTCTAACACTTATGAGCATAGCGATGGCAATAAATTCTTGCACGAGAAGTACATTGTTGGATACACTAACACTTACGTTGACCCATTAAAAACACAAAATATGTTAAGATTGAATTAGCGCGGGCTCAATTCCCCAAAAGAAGTACTTCGAGAGTTGCATTCATATAATCTCGAGGGTCGCACATTCATTATTGTTAAATTAAGTACCTCTTTTTAGTTTTTTACTTTATCTTGGTGCTTGGCTAAGTAAAATAGACTCCCACATTAGGCATGTGGGATTTCTTAGGTTATTAACCTCCGGAATATAAGCAAAGTCAGCTGCTCCAATCTCCATCTTTTCTCATTGCTGCCTTTCAAACAGCCCCACTTGATTCATAGGATATGAATACGATTAACTAAACGTAAAGAGCAACAAAATTTGCAGGTGTGACTGTGTCAGTGAATTGGAGTCCCAACGATCAACTTTCAGTACACTAAACCATTTCGTTTCAAAAACTTCTATGCGACCAAGAAAGGGATCCACGATATATATCCAACATGTCTCTTTTGTATCAGGCATGAAGGAACCGCTCACTTTGAGTTTAGCCACTTTTTAGCCGTTTTGAGTGGACATTCCCCGTTCATCATTTGACAATGCTGCCAGTGTCGAGCATCGGCTTGAACCTCGTCGCTTGAACAAAACTGACCAGAAACAGAAGTACAAACAACTTCATATATATACATTACATACCCGCACTTCAACAACTAACTTGATGAGTGAACTCCTAAACTGTCAATCCTCTGCTTTCTAGTTCTACTCAAAGCTGGTTCTCCAACAATTCACTATGGGATCCATTTTGTCGCACCTCTTGTTGTCACTGCTCGTTTTCTTCATCACGGTCCAATCTCAGTCGATCATCAAAAGTCTACCCAGGTTTGCTGGCGATCTCCCCTTCAAGCTCGAAACTGGGTAAGTAATATTTATGCCCAACCAACGGATAAGTCTTGCAATGCCAGTGTATGTTATGGTCAAAGAGCAACTAGTATGTAACTACGAGTGATTAATGAAGGTACATTGGAGTTGGAGAGTTTGATGACGTGCAGCTATTTTGCTACTTCATCGAGTCAGAAAGGAGCCCGAAGGACGACCCTATGATGCTTTGGCTCACCAGAGGCCCTGGTTGCTCTAGCCTCTCCGGCCTCATCTACGAAATCGGTACGACGAGTCCTTCAAAAGTGTCTGATGATCTCTAGTCTAGCCCAGCTCTTCTTGAGTTGTGTAGAAGAAAGGGAAAGCAGTAGTGATGATGGTGAAGTTCAATTACATGAAGTTACAAGTTGAAATTTCGGTAGACACGAGGTTGAACGTTAGCTTTCCTTTAGTAAGGTGCAAAGTGGAAAAGAAGGTGACAGAGATCATCCGCTCGTCGTGATTTTTTCTAGGAGAGAATCCTTTTCTAAAGCATAAATGTAGCAATACCTTCAAGATAAGATAAGCATGTGGGACCAGGACTTGTGATGATATACGATCATAAGTTCATAAGATAACAAACAGGATTACACCCGAAATACTTCGATTTTGGACGAAATTTTCTTATTGTATTTTGAATTAGATAAACCATCTTGATAGACATGGAGGTATTGAGTACTCGTGTTCTAGGACTAGCAAAACTGAAAAATCCATCACAATACGGAAAGATGAAGATTTGCGTAATGTTTCGTGTTTTTCTATAGCTTATTATATCCCTTTATAATATTAAAAATGAATGTGTGACAGCGCTCCCTCCTAGGAGAGTAATGGTGCAGCCCCAACCACCCATTGTTTCAAGTTTCAAGTCTGATTCAAATTGTACCGTTACCGGCGAGAAGTAAAAATGCAGTTAGGCTAGTAATGGACATGATTTAATCCCAAATAGGAATCACAAGATATTATAAAATATTTGTGGAAAGAATAACTAAGTTTTTTTTTTATCGAAAGAAAGAATAAATAAGTTCATTCTACAAGTAACGATTGTTTCGAGAGAGGCTGACAATGACCGTTACCTCCTAATTATTTGTTGCCCGACGTAACTATTTGTGATTGAATATAACACTTATATATGACGCCTTTCTTTCATTATTTGGATATTGTGAATTTTCTTTAATCTCGCCTATCCTAAAATTTACAAGTTTTTACTTCGCCTACTATGGACAGTTTTAAGAAGCATGTGCTCTAGAGAAACCTAGAAAATTCTCAAAGAACATTTCAAGTTGAAAAATATTTGAAGTTGACATTCAATTGCTCTAGAGCACAACTATTTAACTACAGTTGTTTGAACAGCCTAGGTATTTTCTTATTTTGGCTGTAAATCAATTATAAAAGAGCACGAAACTACTTTTTTATTTCGTCTTTTGGAATGCGAGGTCGTACTTTGTTGTCAAATTAGCAATCAGTGCTTGGTGGAAAATCAAACTCAGCTAAACAAAAGACTAGGACCACGACTACTAGAAAAGTAGAATTTCCATAGTCATTACCATGAAGAATGTCTTTTGTTCTTAGGTCCATCAAATTTCAACTACGATAACTCAAGTGGGAACAGGCCAAGCTTCCTGCTGAATCCATACTCATGGACCAAGGTACGAGACATTGATCAATGTCTGTGCATGCTTCACTTGGCGGTTGGTTCGCTCACAGAGCTTCATGTATCACCTAAATTTGTTCAGGTCGCAAACATAATATTCCTGGACCAACCTGTTGGCACTGGATTCTAGTACTCGACTACTCAAGAAGGTTATCACACTGGCGACTTGAGTTCAGATGCCGAAACATATCAGTTCCTGCGAAAGGTTAGATGAGATACTGATCTTCCTTTCCCAAGTGACAGGTTTATTCACTTTGGATGGAGCTCTTTGACTCTGTAAGTGCTGACCAAAAACAATTCATGATGCCCTTCTTTGGGCTTGTTACTTCAATTGACTTACCAGATGGGCCTCTTGGAGGGGCCTCACCTAACTTGGTGAATTCTTGTTCATGTATGCCGCACCATCGATTGATTGTGTTTCAGCCAAGCACATAGTGGTGCTATCAGTTTTCTGCTTCTTAACATCATTTTCCAATGATCGACACAGTGGCTTATGGTTCATCGAGTTTCTGTCCAACCCACTTTACATCACCGGCGACTCTTACACTACAAAAAAACTGTAATTTAGCTACAATATATTTGCGGCGACAACAGTATTCGCCGCTAATTAGCGACCACAAAAGGCAAATAAAGTGGCGACGAAATTAGCGACCAAGATAATTTCGTACGCCAATTACCGAAAAAAATAAGCGTGACAACAGACAATTAGTAAGCTAATTCGTCGCTAATTAGCCACGAGATAAAGATGTAAATGCCGCCAATTTGCGGCGATCCGCTTTAACGCCGCTAAATAGCGACTACATTCGACGGCATTTTATCATAGCTAAGTAGCTACGAAAATACTTGGTAGTCGCAAAAACACAGTTTACGCGGCGCGATAATTCTCGCCGTCGCTAATGTGATCTAATGTTACATTTTACGTTTCGTGGTCTCAGGGCGGTTTAGCGACTAAGTTTCGCAATCTAAATCTCAAATTAGCGGCGATATTAGTACCGTCACTAAATAGCTACTATATTTACCACGACTTGTGTTTAGTCGCTGAATAGCGACTATCTTTTGACGATTTAGTTTATTAGTCGCTATTTTAAGTAAACATATTTAAGGTCGCTAAATATAACTTATATCACAACAAAACAGACGATTCATTCATTTATTTTCGATCTCTTCTTCCTCTCTGTCTAAACGAGAAACGCCTACTTGGAGTAAGTACAAGTTACACGGTGGTGGAGATGCGTATGCTTTAAGCGAAGAAATCGGAAAAGCTTAAGGGAGTGAGAAATTCGCGATTGAAGAAACATAAAAAACACCATTGTCCCAACTTGTTTAATTTCAAGGTAAGTTATTTCTTCTTTCAATTTGACTGATATTTCTATCTATTACGCATTGTTGTGTTGCCGTTATACGTTGTTGTTTACACGAGATTGATTTCAAGCCTAATATGGGGTTAAACGACTCGGATACATGTGACACCCCCCATATGTTTGTTAAAATACCGTAATGAATCTTGACATTTGTTGAGTCGGGTTTTCATCGTAGGCATCATGGAAGGAGATAGGTCTTGGATGTATAATAAGAACTTACCTAGGCGTGGAGGATTAACCGATGAGTTTTCTTTGGGTTGGAAAAATTCATGGCGTTTGCTAGTTCACAAGTTGAATACATGAGCGGAAGTAAGTTAAGGTGTCCGTGCAAAAAATGCAAAACAGTAAATTCCAAGAATATGATATCGTTCAAGAGCATCTTTATAGAAACGGTTTCCTCCGAATTACTACAATTGGACTTGCCATGGTGAACCATTTATGTCTTTATCGCAATACTCACCAATTGCCTTTCGGGAAGAATGTAGTAGTGCTAGAGATGAATTAAATCCATATCAGAGAATGGTGCTTGATGCAGCTGCTCATAATTTTGGATGGGAAACGAACCAAACTAGCACCCATGAGCATGGAAGCTCCAGTCAAACATCACGGTTTGACAATTCTGGTGACACAACATTTGAAGAAAGTGTGTGCCATAAATTTCGTGGCGATGTTGAGTTCGTGGATGAACCTTTATGGGGAGGTTTGACAACCACTCAACGCTATCGGTCCGGCAAGAATGCTAAGTATTAAAGCCGGGCATAGCGTGTCGAGGCCTGCTTCAATTCTTTTGTGGAAATAATCGTGAAGCATTACCCGTGATAACAACATGCCGAGTTCCTTTTTTTAATGACCGGGTCTTTGAGCGGATTTATCGGGGTGTAATTGGAAAGAATATCAATCTGCTGAAAAGTTTTTTGCGGTTTTTAAAAATACTTTATTATCTTAATATTAAAAAGTTTTTTTAAAAAAAATTAATTAAAAAAAGTTTTAATTTTTTTAAAAAAAAAATCAAATTCCATTTTATTTTATTTTTTCCGAAAAAAAAAAATTTTAAAAAAATCGAAAAAATTCCGAAAAAAGAAATTCAAAAAAAAATATTTTAATTTTTTAAAAAAAAAATCTAAAAAATCTAAAAAATTTTTAAAAAAAAAATCAGAAAATTCATTTGGGTTTTGGAATTGATTTTTCTTGCCCAATTGTGCGTTTAGGGTCATATTTAATCATACGACGCTTGGTTCGCACACTTTGAATTGCACATTTAATTCAACATTGCGCGTAGTTGATTATGCATGTCTAGGTTTGGATATTGATTGCCATTCCCCTTAGTTTAGTTAGGAATGGAATTTTGAGACTCCCGATTAGCGAGAACATGTTAGGTAGCGAATTGAGCAAGATCAGGTACCGAAAGGGCACTAGTTTGTCGATTAGTGTAATCAAGTCCCGTGCATCCATTGAATCTCTGGTTCGTAGAAGTGAAGCTTTTCTCCCGTGCTTTACTTAGGTGTCTAATCGACCTACCAAAAACTGATTAGTGGCGACTCCTAGATAAAATCGATTCGCATGTTAACAACTCGAACTTAAGTCGTGAATTGGTATGGGCTTGGGAGAGCTCGAGCTAGGTTTAACTTAGTAATCCATTAGCCAAACCCCTTAGGCCATCGGGGCCGACTCGGGGAGGTCGCGATAATTACAATTCCTTAAAACTAACTTTTGCAAGCCAATTTCACGTGTACGTAGGCAACATTGCTCGAGCAGTGAATAATATTATAGTTCTCATGCCGTTCGACTCCAACCTTGAAGTATCTAGTGGAGATTTCTCCTTTCTTTTGCTAGATCATTATATAACATCGATACTTCGTGAGATAATTACCCAAAAAGTCTTAAATTTACTTTACATTTGCCAACTTAGTTCTAAACTTTTCAATTTGATCAATTTTGTCCTAAATATTTTAACGATTTGTCAATGTAGTCATTCTTGTCAATTTTAATTGGAAATCACTGATGTAGATATCGACTGTCCTACGTAGCACGGTCGGTACTGATGTAAACAATTTTATGCATTTTTTTGAATTTTCTTGAATTTTTTTATTTTTCTTTTCTTTCTTCGAGGATGACACCGACCCTCGCCTATTCCAAAAATCAAAGCCCGAACCCGTTTCATATTTTATGGATGGCTTGTTTCAAACTTTCACCACTGCCTTTACACCCTCGTTCGTAAGCCAACCCTTGAGTTCCCTTACTAACTCGACGAGCCGGTCCATGGACCTATCGGTCTTTAAAGGCAACAATTTAAGGTGAATAATTACTTAAAATGATTCTCGGATTAGGTTGGATATGGATCGGATAACTAGATTTGCAAAGGATAAAATGGGTCAAGATAGGTTAAATGGATTAATTTAGGTTGGACCATTTTGAATCCGACCTATCTATTTGACGGCCATACAGTGAGGCACATTGACAAAACTCCTCTATTACCAATGTGTGAATATAATATCCCATATTAAAGTCCTGACTCAAAATCTCTTTTGCAAGAGCCTAAAAAGAATCAAAACCTCCAAATTTAATCAGCCCACAATACATCTAACTCATCAATAGACTTGACAAAATGGATCATAGACTTGTTTCTTAACTCATATTTGATAAGTTGAGTTGTTACACAAGTTAATTATATTTAGCAAATGGGTCATAAATGGATTTAGAATGATAATGCGTAAAATAATATAGGTATTAAATGGGTGCGCAACTTTTAGACCAAAAACACTTCTATGATTCTTTCTTTGCTTTCTCTCGCATTTACTCGATCTTGTACTCACTCATTCTATACTCTTACCTTAGTTTGTATATGAGTTTTTCTAAATTTTGTTAAATATAGTTGTGTTTTAGCAATGTGGGTCAGGTCGAATATTATTCGCTAAATTTGTATTACATGAAAATGGGTCAAAACGGATTGAATGAATCAATTTGGGTAAGACCATTTTGTACTCGATCTGACTTGACCGTTTGAGAGTTCTACTCATCAAACATCATTTCTCTCTCTTCTTCTTCCTTTGATTTCTTCGTTTCTCTTTCTTCTCTAGTCCTGCAGAAAAGCTACTCAATGAGCCTCCAAATGTAGATAAGCATTTGTTGTAACTCCCTCTTTAGGTCGGCTGGGTTCAAGTTGGGCTGAGGGGCAGAGCTGGACTTGGATTCGAGTCTGACCTCACGTCCACGGGAGAGCCCCAACTGGTATTTATTATCAATTATTCTTTACCATGTTATCTTGCCTTGCCTTGATGATACTGTTTTTTTTCTTGTGTTATGTGTACATCGGGGTGATCAAACACCTAATAAATGTTTCGCATGTATCCTGACAGCAGCGTCTGTAGCTAAACCTCATCCTTTTTTTTTTGTCGGTCCTACTCTATCCCTCACTCACGATACATATTCATATTTGTGCCCCACCTTTTACAGAGCGTGAGCGTCGAAATCCACATCTTAAACTACGCGACCCCACCCCTACTCCCCTGCGAAGGTGGGGATTCGAACTCTCCACCTCCCCCTTCTCAAATGAGAAGGGCGGTCACTGAGGTAACCCCTATAGTGAACGTGGCTAAACCTCATCCTTCACTATATGTTTTCTCACTCTAACACTTATTAGCGTAGCGATGGCAATAAATTCTTGCACGAGAAGTACATTTTTGGATACTCTAACACTTACGTTGACCCATTAAAAACACAAAAGATGTTAAGATTGAATTAGCTCGGGCTCAATTCCCCAAAAGAAGTACTTCGAGAGTTGCATTCATATAATCTCGAGGGTCGCACATTCATTATTGTTAAATTAAGTACCTCTTTTTAGTTTTTTACTTTATCTTGGTGCTTGGCTAAGTAAATAGACTCCCCACATTAGGCATGTGGGATTTCTTAGGTTATTAACCTCCGGAATATAAGCAAAGTCAGCTGCTCCAATCTCCATCTTTTCTCATTGCTGCCTTTCAAACACCCCCACTTGATTCATAGGATATGAATACGATTAACTAAAAGTAAAGAGCAACAAAATTCGCAGGTGTGACTGTGACAGTGAATTGGAGTCCCAACGATCAACTTTCAGTACACTAAACCGTTTCGTTTCAAAAACTTCTATGCGACCAAGAAAGGGATCCACGATATATATCCAACATGTCTTTTTTGTATCAGGCATGAAGGAACCACTCACTTTGAGTTTAGCCACTTTTTAGCCGTTTTGAGTGGACATTCCCCGTTCATCATTCGACAATGCTGCCAGTGTCGAGCATCGGCTTGAACCTCGTCGCTTGAACAAAACTGACCAGAAACAGAAGTACAAACAACTTCATATACATACATTACATACCCGCACTTCAACAACTAACTTGATGAGTGAACTCCTAAACTGTCAATCCTCTGCTTTCTAGTTCTACTCCAAGCTGGTTCTCCAACAATTCACGATGGGATCCATTTTGTCACACCTCTTGTCGTCACTGCTCGTTTTCTTCAGCACGGTCCAATCTCAGTCGATCATCAAAAGTTTACCCGGGTTTGCTGGCGATCTCCCCTTCAAGCTCGAAACTGGGTAAGTAATATTTATGCCCATCCAACGGATAAGTCTTGCAATGCCAGTGTATGTTATGGTCAAAGAGCAACTAGTATGTAACTACGAGTGATTAATGAAGGTACATTGGAGTTGGAGAGTTTGATGACGTGCAGCTATTTTACTACTTCATCGAGTCAGAAAGGAGCCCGAAGGACGACCCTATGATGCTTTGGCTCACCAGAGGCCCTGGTTGCTCTAGCCTCTCCAACCTCATCTACGAAATCGGTATGCCGAGTCCTTCGAAAGTGTCTGATGAACTCTAGTCTAGCCCAGCTCTTCTTGAGTTGTGTAGAAGAAAGGGAAAGCAGTAGTGATGATGGTGAAGTTCAATTACGTGAAGTTACAAGTTGAAAATTCGGTAGACATGAGGTTGAACGTTAGCTTTCCTTTAAGAAGGTGCAAAGTGGAAAAGAAGGTGACAGAGATCATCCGCTCGTCGTGATTTTTTCTAGGGAGAGAATCCTTTTCTAAAGCATAAATGTAGCAATACCTTCAAGATAAGATAAGCATGTGGGACCAGGACTTGTGATGATATATGATCATAAGTTCATAAGATAACAAACAGGATTACACCCGAAATACTTCGATTTTGGACGAAATTTTCTTATTGTATTTTGAATTAGATAAACCATCTTTGATAGACATGGAGGTATTGAGTACTCGTGTTCTAGGACTAGCAAAACTGAAAAATCCATCACAATACGGAAAGATGAAGATTTGTGTAATGTTTCGTGTTTTTCTATAGCTTATTATATCCCTTTATAATATTAAAAATGAATGTGTGACAGCGCTCCCTCCTAGGAGAGTAATGGTGCAGCCCCAACCACCCATTGTTTCAAGTTTCAAGTCTGATTCAAATTGTACCGTTACCGGCGAGAAGTAAAAATGCAGTTAGGCTAGTATTGAACATGATTTAATCCCAAATAGGAATCACAAGATATTATAAAATATTTATGGAAAGAATAACTAAGTTTTTTTTTATCGAAAGAAAGAATAAATAAGTTCATTCTACAAGTAACGATGGTTTCGAGAGAGGCTGACAATGACAGTTACCTCCTAATTTTTTGTTGCCCGACGTAACTATCTGTGATTGAATATAACACTTATATATGACGCCTTTCTTTCATTAGTTGGATATTGTGAATTTTCTTTAATCTCGCCTATCCTAAAATTTACAAGTTTTTACTTCGCCTACTATGGACAGTTTTAAGAAGCATGTGCTCTAGAGAAACCTAGAAAATTCTCAAAGAACATTTCAAGTTGAAAAATATTTGAAGTTGACATTCAATTGCTCTAGAGCACAACTGTTTAACTACAGTTGTTTGAACAGCCTAGGTATTTTCTTATTTTGGCTGTAAATCAATTATAAAAGAGCACGAAACTACTCCTTTTTTTATTTCGTCTTTTGGAATGCGAGGTCGTACTTTGTTGTCAAATTAGCAATCAGTGCTTGGTGGAAAATCAAACTCAGCTAAACAAAAGACTAGGACCACGACTACTAGAAAAGTAGAAATTTCCATAGCCATTACCATGAAGAATGTCTTTTGTTCTTAGGTCCATCAAATTTCAACTGCGATAACTCAAGTGGGAACAGGCCAAGCTTCCTGCTGAATCCATACTCATGGACCAAGGTACGAGACATTGATCAATGTCTGTGCATGCTTCACTTGGCGGTTGGTTCGCTCACAGAGCTTCATGTACCACCTAAATTTGTTCAGGTCGCGAACATAATATTCCTGGACCAACCTGTTGGCACTGGATTCTAGTACTCGACTACTCAAGAAGGTTATCACACTGGCGACTTGAGTTCAGATGCCGAAACATATCAGTTCCTGCGAAAGGTTAGATGAGATACTGATCTTCCTTTCCCAAGTGACAGGTTTATTCACTTTGGATGGAGCTCTTTGACTCTGTAAGTGCTGACCAAAAAACAATTCATGATGCCCTTCTTTGGGCTTGTTACTTCAATTGACTTACCAGATGGGCCTCTTGGAGGGGGCCTCACCTAACTTGGTGAATTCTTGTTCATGTATGCCGCACCATCGATTGATTGTGTTTCAGCCAAGCACATAGTGGTGCTATCAGTTTCTTCTTAACATCATTTTCCAATGATCGACACAGTGGCTTATGGTTCATCCCGAGTTTCTGTCCAACCCACTTTACATCACCGGCGACTCTTATTTGCGCATGATGATCCCTATCATTGTCACCGAAGTTGTTAATGGTAACCATAGCTCTCGAAACATTGTCGTTCTAGTTTAGCTGGAAGGTCTCGATTTAAGGATCTTCAAACAGTGAAAATGTGTTCTGGTTTCACCATAATCTTACCATTGTCTTCCTAATGATGTGATGTCTCGAATTTTTCTAGGTAATGAAGTTGGACATCTTCCGCCGTTGAATATCAAGGTATACATGCATTTGCCAATACAAAACATGTTAAGACTATAAAGTTCCATGATTCTCAGATGACGTTTTTGCTTCACGAATCCAGGGATATGTGCTTGGCAATCCCTTGACAAATGTACTTTACAACTTGAATTCGAGGGTCGTATTTGTTGGAGTTGGCGAATACTTCAGGGACCCTTGTTTCTCGCACGGGATACGCCCACGTGAGCCTAGGGAAACTGAAGTGTTATCCAACGACATGTGATCTCTGCGTACGGAATGCGGGGTTGGGGCAGCGATCCCGACATGACGGTTAGTGGGGTTCGCGGGAGGGGCAATGCCCCCCGACAGGGGTTCCGCATAGGTTTAAGCTGGCCCGTATGGTGCGGATTAAGAGATTTTGTATAGGTTTAAGTTTTTGGCCCGTTTGGGGCACATATATATTTTGCTCGTTTTTCTGATCATTGTAACGAGTTGAGTGGCTGTAAACCAAAAATATAGTAAAATCTCTTTACAATGGCGAGCCCTATGAGGGTGAACCCATGTAAATTCGTGCATAAATCTATTTTCTACCGTGATCGCTCGAGGATCTTCAAACAGTGAAAATGTGTTCTGGTTTCACCATAATCTTACCATTGTTTTCCTAATGATGTGATGTCTCGAATTTTTCTAGGTAATGAAGTTGGACATCTTCCGCCGTTGAATATCAAGGTATACATGCATTTGCCAATACAAAACATGTTAAGACTATAAAGTTCCATGATTCTCAGATGACGTTTTTGCTTCACGAATCCAGGGATATGTGCTTGGCAATCCCTTGACAAATGTACTTTACAACTTGAATTCGAGGGTCGCATTTGTTGGAGTTGGCGAATACTTCAGGGACCCTTGTTTCTCGCACGGGATACGCCCACGTGAGCCTAGGGAGACTGAAGTGTTATCCAACGACATGTGATCTCTGCGTACGGAATGCGGGGGTTCGGGGGCAGCGATCCCGACACAGGTGCCTCGCTGCCCGGTTAGTGGGCGGGGGTTCGGGGCAATGCCCCCCGACAGGGGTTCCGCATAGGTTTAAGCTGGCCCGTATGGTGCGGATTAAGAGATTTTGTATAGGTTTAAGTTTTTGGCCCGTTTGGGGCACATATATATTTTGCTCGTTTTTCTGATCATTGTAACGAGTTGAGTGGCTGTAAACCAAAAATATAGTAAAATCTCTTTACAAGACGTAGCCCTATACGAGGGTGAACCTGTGTAAATTCGTGCATCGTCTATTTTCTCTATTTTCTGCGTGATCGTTCTGTTTCGGTTCTCGATACATCCCTTCAGTATTTGCGCATCAAAAAGCACTTATATCGGACGAACTCTATAAGGTAGATTCCACTGAGTTTTTATTTGATTTTCCATCCGATGTCTTTGTTGGTTCCCCTTGACTTGCAATGGCTGATGAAGAAGCATTTGAATACCAAATGAAGTTCAAGTCAGCTAAGAACAACTGTAAGGGCGAATACATGCATGTCGATCCCGAAAACGTGGACTGTGGAGTCGATCTTCAATCTGTTGTCGAGGAAAATATGATTGTATCGATGCATCTATGTAAGAGTACCATCTACCCGATCATTGGCGATTTGTTAGTTCATTCTCCCATTTGACAGTGTGTTTGTTGAAGAAGTGCGGAAAAACTCAATGCCCATGTATTGGAACCAAAGTGTAATACATTGACTCCAAGACCGAATTTCCTGAAATGGGATGGACAAATTCTCGAGGATGGTAACTCAGAGATCGGGTCATAAACCCCGAATTTTCCATATTTGTTGAGAAGAATTTCCCATTGGACCGTGGTCAAGACCGAATTTCCTGAAATGGGATGGACAAATATATTCATTCTCTTCTAGATTACATTCATTTAAATGCTTTGACGACTGTTTCAAGTGAAGCAATTTTCGCTGTGCAGAATTATGATTACCTCTATTGCTACGTATGGGCTAATGACGAGACTGTTCAAAAGGCTCTCCAAATACGAGAGGCATTGCATTGTTGACTATTCGGATTAATATATGTTGCCGATCTGATTGTTTCTTGGTCATCTTGCTCACTCCTGCTTGCACGGCCAGGGGACTAAAACAGAGTGGATAAGGTGCAATGAGAGCTCATCTTACGCTCATGATGTCCTGAAATACACTGATTATCACCGAAATCTCACCGAGAAAAAACTGCGAGCCCTTATTTATAGGTACCTGGAATAATGAAAACATAATATTGCAATTCAAGAAATATGGTATCGAAATAATGTACTGTAAGCTGAATTAGTTACCTAATGTGATGTTACAGTGGAGATCACGACATGGTTGTTCCATATATCGGCACAATGGCATGGATCGAAACTTTAAATCTCTCTCTCTCTCTCCACTGATTGGGAGGCCTGGTTCGTGGACGGTCAAGTCGCTGAGTTAGTATGTCTGCAAACATAAGTATATACATGATTTCTGCTATTCTTGACCAAACCTCGCTCACCCAAAATTTGCATTGCTAATTTTGAATTGCAGGTACACCCTCCAGTATGAGCATGACAACTATTAAGTTGACGTATGCAACTGTCAAGGTACATAATTATTCGCATGTGATACTTGGTAAAGATGTTATAGAGACTTAATTCGCGGAATGATGTGGATGTGGCGGACTATATCAATCACGTTGCAGAAAACTCTCTCATGTTCGACGTGTTTTCTGTACAGGGAGCCGGTCATACAGCTCCAGAATACAAGCCCAAAGAGACTGTAGCCATGATTTACAGGTGGTTTGCTAATTACCCTCTCTAGCTCTCAGCCGCTTTTGCTGAAGCTCCCAAAGTGAGACTAATAAGCTGCAATTCATTTAAGGAGTGTTCTGCTGGATGTCTCTCAGTCATATCACTACTTCAAATGAACCATGTGACTGTAAAATTGTGGGAGAAATAAAGAACATGTTCGATTTCTCGCACCATTTCACGTTCAACCCATCCACTCCGGCTTCGGCTCACGTAGTACAACTTATTTACGAGATTGTTGGGATAATTCTAGGGCCAGTCGTGAATAAGCATAGGGCACGTCCATGACATGAAGAAGCAATGAGCATCCCTATCATATTGTCATGCCTCCTATCAATGCATGGTCTGTCCATGGCATGTCTGTCCACTCGTCCAGATCAACTTTTCTTTTGAGTCATATTTGCTAACTAGGGAACTCATTGATTTTAGCTAGCATTATCCACGTGTTTTGAGACCTAAATTTCACAAGTCAAGACGCTACCAATCTTTCAAACCACCCCAATATGTTAGGATGCGCACGCAGGTGAATCGAATACGGACGTTTTCTCTTCTTTACATCGCAAATCAAAATGATTGTCATTTATCTCTACACGATGGAACACTTTTCCAAGTTCTTAACGTGCGACTCGTGCATATACCTTGTAATCCAAAAGTCATCGTATATGGGACCCAAAAAGAGATTAAGCGAAATGGAATAAACAAATTTGTTGGATCAAACAAAAATAACCGAAAAAATTAACCATCTTATGCCAATCTGATCACCTGATACCCCATTCGTCTTGTTTCTATGTAAATCTTGTCCTGTACATCGTGCAATTCATGCCAAGACTGAAATCTCGACTTTGATTCTGATCGTACTCCTAAAACTACTCTTGATCATCAATAGTGACATATTGCAGATTTGGCACAATGTCGTCATTAAACTTTCTTGGGCATCTCATGGAAAATCACATGCGTCAAACACCTCAATAAGACATAAGCTCAAACACGAGCATATACTCAAACACGGCATTGTTTGCACATAACGATGTGCGAAGCTGAATCTATCCCGTTGTGGCGTTGATCTCCACACATAAGGCCGGTTATAAATACTATGCGAAGCCCATGAGATTGTCCTAGTTCCGTTTTTATTTTATTTTTGTCATGCAAAAGTTAGTTCTAGAATTGTTCTAATCCTGATAAAAACACTTCAAAGTAGGGTCGAACCCGCCTTAGCTCTTTCGCTCTCCAATTCATGATATAAACAACAGTGGTTCCAAATCAATTTCTCGCATGCTCGAATTCGAACTCCCATTCCAAGTCTTCTTTCAAATGTAGTCCCAGCACTTCTTGGAAAGTTAGATACAATGTCCCCTAATACATATGCTCAAACTAGTCAATTCCATAATCTTACTATTGCCCGTGATCATAGCATCTCTTGTTATCTTCTCGCTACAGTACACAGCTCTAATCAGATGTGGCCCCTTGGACCATTCTTGCACGAACGAACTATCACCTAAAAAAAAGACGAACATTTTCCCAAATATGAGACATGTAGCTAAAGCAGATCTTCGCAGACATTCATTCATTGAGAAAAGAAGATTGCCAAATGGAAAGTTAGATGGACTTTCACAGGTACTTGACTTCGATGGGTATTATTATATCTATGGTTTACACTTTTAAATTTCGAAAGACCCACCAAACTATCCTCCCTCGCAGCTTAGACCAACAGCTCCACCATTGCACAAATCTTTGGAACCGCTGCCATTTCAATCTTTGACCGAGAATAGGCAGTATTATATCCACACACCACGTTCAAAAAAAAAAAAACCTAATGAAACGAAACCCATTTGGGTCCCTCTATGCTCCTCTCGTACATTAGCATAGCACTTCTACCAACTTCTCTCTCCGGTGTCCATCGTGTCTCCTTCCAGGGTCCATTTGATATATACGCTTTTTCAGTTTGCCTCGTAAAATAGTACTTAAGCTCCAACAATCTCTCTCTTCGGCCGCCGCGAGAAATGGCGGTGGACCAGTGTTCGAATTGGAGAACGACGGAGACAGCAACGAAGAAGCTCTTTCTCGGGGCTGTGCTGTTGTTTGCCCTGAAGATCAACACATTTGCAGTGGCCAACACCATCGTTGAATACCTACCTGGGTATTCAGGGAAGCTCCCATTTAAGCTTGAAACTGGGTGAGTTACAACGCATCGACTGCATATGATTCGAATTTCTTTTATTTTTGCGGCATTTTACGTCTTAGTACATTCATCTAGTTATCACCAGTGAGCTTGTAGCAGGTCGCTCGCCTGCTTAATATTTTTTCTTGTTGAAACTGAGTTTGTGTGGGGTACAATGTTGCTGAACTAGCTACGTGAGTGTCGGGGATAACGATGAAATCGAGCTGTTCTACTACTTCATCGAATCAGAGAGGAACCCGGTCAGAGACCCTCTTCTGCTTTGGCTCACCGGCGGCCCCGGTTGCTCTGGTTTCTCCGGCCTGGTTTTCGAAATCGGTGCGCCTCTCTCTCTCTCTCTCTCTCTCTCTCTCTCCTGCCAAAAGTTTATTATTATAATCCATGAACAAGTTTATATTTATTTATTGTTCTGGTGTACGCACAAGTTGGAACTAGTAGCAGCTGATGCGTAGAAATAATGCCACTTCTTACCAAGAACGATAATTGGTCTAGGCAAGTTATTAATGGCGGTGAATGATCATCACCGATTCGGATAAATGAATGAGCGTGAAATTGAGGAATGATCAATTATATCATCATAAAAGTCGAGAGGGTAGTGAAAATTTAGTGAACCGGTAGCAGAAATGAAGGCCGAAACTTACATGAGTTTGGAACCAGGCGTAGTAAACCTCCGACCATTGAGTTTCGCTTGGACCACCATGGGGATCGGAGGTCAGTAATGTCCGATAGGCACCAAAGTCACAAATCTATTATACATATGTCAGTTCAGTCCTAAACTTTTCAATATTGCCAATGTAGTCCTAAATCTTTGTACGAAATTTCAATTTAGTCATTTCAACTAATTTCGTGCCAGAGATTGCTGACATGGCGATCCACAAATTGGCCACGTCAACATGCTGCGTAGGACCAATAGCAATGACTGGATGCCACGTCAGCAATTGACCGGAAGGATCGCATTGGAATTTCGCATAGAGATTTAGGACTACATTGACAAAATTAATAAGTTTTTGACCGAATTGGTATGTGTATAATACGTTTAGCACTAATGAGGTAATTATCCCAAAAGTTGGGGAAGCGACGAGTTGGTCTCAGGGGTAAACGAGTTTGTGAACATTGTGCCACCAAACAATCCTAGAATCATGCCGGAGGGTGGTCAACGAGAATGGGGCTTGCCAAACCTGACGGGCCGTTGCACTATGCTTGATTAAGTTCACACTGCTCATCCGAGGCACCCACAAAGGTGGAGCATTCAATAGTTCTAGATTAGAATACTTCATACTAATCTCACTTTCCGGTCCGCGATGCAGTTACCAGGAATTTCAATGTCGTCTTTACGGAAGATCGATGCAGTTGAATGTTCTGTACAATACATTGAAATGGATGGTACTTCTGACTGCAACACCTCACATGCATTGTGTCGATCGATTTTCTTCTCGCAGGACCTTTAAAATTTGACTATGCAACGTTCAACGGGAGCTCACCTACATTGCTTCCGAACCCTTACTCGTGGACACAGGTGCCTATCTTCAATCACCATAAACGATATAAGTTTGACTGGGGACGCTCTTCTTCTTTCCTTAGTTTTCGGTAAATGTCTGATGAATCTGCAGATAGCCAACATTATATTCCTAGACGCGCCCGTCGGCACCGGTTTCTCTTACTCGACCACCCAAGAGGGTTACTACACCACAGACACTAAATCAGCTAAGGACATATACAAGTTTCTCCGGAAGGTCAGGTTTTTTCGCTTTTTCTGTGGGAGAATTTAATTTCAGAACCAATGTAATCGAGGATGTCATTGCAGTTTACGGAAATAGAACACACAATTATGACATTGATGAATGAAAATACTGAAAAAAATAAGTGTAAATGCAGTGGATACTGGGCCATCCCAAGTTTGGCAGCAACCCACTTTACATAGCCGGCGACTCGTATTCCGGCAAGATCGTACCGCAAGTCGCTCTTCTAGCATCGAATGGTGATTATAATCTGAGTCTTTGTGCTTGACGTTATGAATGTGCTACAACCTTAGACTTTCCAATTTCTTTGTTTTGAAGTACAAATTCTTGCTAAATTTTACTTGGCTCTTTTTGTTCTTGCCCATTTCGACCATGTTTCAGGGATTATTGCTGGAGAAAAGCCAACCCTGTATCTCCAAGTACACCTCGCCACTGACTCATATCGCTTAGTTATCAAGTTTAACTCCATAAAAAATGGAATTAACACACTTCTCCGTTTCGTTAAAATGAAATCAGGGGTACATGCTGGGCAATCCAGTGACGGATTTGGACTCGGATCAGAACTCGAGGGTCGAATATCAGTATCGGGTATCATTGATATCGACTGAGCTTTACGAAGTACGTAAGACTTGATCACTTCCTGTTTGCTTCTCTTGGTCTAGTTTCGAATTTCCGATGACCCGGCTGATCATGCGATCTTGCTTCTATCATGAGCACGCTTCTTAGATCATATGGTTTTCCTTCTTTTTTTCCATCAGTCTGCCATAGAGAACTGCCAGGGAAACTATATTAACCCAGACCCAGAGAACTCTGCATGCGTGGAGGATGTTCGACAGATCGCAGAGGTCCTTCACACTATTGAGCTTTCTTTCTTTCTTTTAATTTAAGTGGCTTTTAGAACGAGTTATGCGTGAGCTTTATTGAATTTTCTCTTGTCGTTGCAGTGCACGTTGAAGGTATGCGATGCAGCAATATTGGAACCCAAGTGCAGTTATGCGAAACCGAGATCGAGAGAGATGGGACTCAACTGGGGAATCAAATTCTTCGACGACGACATGCCTTTGGACTTGCTCCAATCGCCATCTACTAAACGGAAAGAAAACTGGTGTCGAGTAAGGCCACAAACATACTCAAACATTCACATGATCTCGCAAGAGCTCAGTGCTCATCGTATTACAAACTCTTGTGTTTCCTTGCAGAATGAGAACTATGTGCTTGTTTACATGTGGGCCAACGAGCCATCCGTCCAGAGCGCTCTTAATATCCGTAACGTAAGTAGTTCCGAAAATCGCAAATTCAAATTCGAAGAATGTGGTTTTTTTTTTTACTAGAAGTGAACACAAGGAATGAATTCAATGTGATGGGCAGGGGACGATTCCAGAGTGGACGAGATGCAACAAGAGCATGGCTTACGAAGACGATCTCAACTCGACAGTCCCTTATCATTATGATCTCATCGAAGCTGGTTACCGAGCTCTGGTCTACAGGTATTTTCTTCTCCATCGCTACATACAACACTTTCAATTTTGGAGGCAATTACTCTGATTGAAATTCCCATGACAACACCCCTTTTCGGTTAAAAAAAATTGCAGCGGAGATCACGACATGTTGATCCCGTATGTGGCTACGGAGAAGTGGATCTATTCGCTTAACATGACCGTCTTGGACTACTGGAGACCCTGGTTTGTCGATGGCCAAGTTGCCGGGTCAGTCTCTCTCGATCACACTGCGAACCCTCTGCGTGTTTTTCGCGGATTTGAACTTTGTTTTTTGATTATCTCGGGTTCATTCGACAGATACACGTTCAAGTCCACCATAAAACTTGGAGATGGCATGACCTATGCAACCGTAAAGGTAAGCAGTAAAGAAATCAAACGCGAACAAATCAGATGAATGTTGAACTTTTCGAAAGGAATTGGAGAAGGTGACAATGAGACAATGCATTTCATTTGAAACAGGGGGCAGGCCACACGGCTCCGGAGTACAATCCCAAGCAGTGCTTGGAGATGGCGGACAGATGGTTGTCTCATTACAGCCTGTGATGGGGTGGTTTCAGTCCTGTGCCTTTCATGTTTGTAATCAAGAAAAACATGACTTGGGCCTTGGTTGATGAAGTTAAGAGAGGACATGAATACATTTTTGTTTTTTTTATTTTTGTTTCGGTCCCCCCGATTATTTTCATTGATTTACCTAAGAAAGGCCGCATTTGTATGGCCGCCGCGAATAAATTTAGTAGTCTTGTTTGCTCATCTCTCCGCCTTTGAGCAGCACATATTTGACTCGATCCGCGTGCTCGGAACTTCAGCTCCAACTCAACCGAGTATTGAGTATCTCGCTAGAGCTCGGCTCACGCGAATGTTAAGACTCCTGTTGACATCAGGCCCAAACATAAAGAAATTAATGGCCCAAGCTAGATCGTGACAATACACTTAACCCATCATACCCAATCGATCAAACTCATCGATCGTGAAGGGCATAACGATACCATCGGCCCATAGTATCGTTGATGAAATGCTTAGTGAGCTCATCAACCATAAGTTTCCAATGGGTAGAGTTTAGGTGGAGCACATGACCCTTGGCCACAATCGATTGACTCGAAACATGCACGGAAGTTGAAGATTGAATCGAGGAGAATCCATCGACCAGAGATCATTAATTGTGGCTAAGGAATGGAGAGCAGTTACATATCATCTCTAGAGTAACGGGCAAATCAAGGCTATTGGAGATCAAGCGAAGAAGTGAGCTATTTGTTCCGATCCATTAAAGTTTTGGGCAATTTCGTTAATTTTTTTTTTCTAATTTACGGTCTGCACATTATTTTGGCAATTCAAACTTCACAAAATCCTTTAGACGCCAAACTCCAAAGTATATCAGAGTCCATTTACTTTTTGATCGGAAGTCACTTTCTTGACACATTAACTAGTCGTCGGCCATTCTCAATTGAACTTTTAATCATTGATAAGGCAATCACGTCTCGACAAAGAAATCTGCACGACATACAATCGAGCTCAACTTCCTTTATGATCACGATATCATACAAACTCGGGGAAAATTTCAAATAAAGGCTCAAAGTGCCATTATTTTTTTAAATAAGGGTATAAAGTGATCAAATCGTCTCAAATAAGGACTTTGGCCGGCCGATAACTATTCCAACCATCGGAGAATGGGTATTTTAGTAAAAAAAAATTATAAGATATTTTTTTAAATTTTTTAGATTATTTTTTTTCCTTTTTCCTTTTCTTTTTTTTTTCCTCTTTCCTCCCTTGGCCATCGTCGGCGAGCTCCAACGGCCTCAGGCAAGGGCGAGGCTATTCCTTCCCAGATTCGGCAAGCGCATCGCCTAGGCGGGCCGTCTGGGCTGGGCGGGATAGGGTGGCCCTCGTCTGAGTCCGGGGACCTCCGCCAACAATGGTCGATGGAGGGAGAGGAAAAAGAAAAAAGGAAAAGGAAAAGGAAAAAAAAATTCAAAAAAATAAAGAACAAAAATGCCCTTCAACTAGCAAGGTCAAATCCTTCTTTGAGATTGATATGACCACTTCAAGTTTTTATTTGAGATAAAGTTTACTTCATATCATTACTTAAGAAAGTGAGGGTGTTTTAAAGGTCATATTTAAGACAAAATCTACTTTAAACTTTAATTTAAGAAAACGACGATGCTTCATGTGATTATTTGGAATTTTCCCCTAGATACTTGAGTTCAAGCTTGGACAGGCTCGTTCCATATCTCGTTCTACATGCGTGTGGGTATGTCCAAAAGTGGAAACCATAACTACCATGTTCACTATCATACAATCTCTCGGCAAGAGATCGGCAAGAGGTCAAGAGCATAGATGTCGAGGGAGCGAACATGGTGATGAGTGATCTCGTCCATTGCATCGAGCTCAAGGGTGCTGGGATTTAGCTTTCATGTAGTTTCGCTCCTCGCTTCCATCCCCATCTCTCTGTCTCTCTCTGTGTCTCTCTGTCTCTCTGTCTCTCGATCGAGAGAGAAAAGGGGTCGACGATCGACCCAGGAATGGTTCGCTGAGATTCTGGCCTGAGCCATGAGGAGCGCCCAACCCGCTCACCCGTCCAAGCCGGCCCAGCTCGACGACCCCGACCCCGACAACCCAGCCCGGCCGCCGCCGCCCCCCGCCACCCAGCAGCAGCAGCAGCAGCCTCCCCTCTCCGCCGCCGCCGCCCTCCGCAAGAAAGGTACCGGCGTCCGGGCGTGGCTGCTCCTGGACTCGAACGGGCAGGCCCAAGTGGTGGAGGCCGGCAAGCACTCCATCATGCGCCGGACGGGCCTCCCCGCCCGCGATCTCCGGATCTTGGACCCGCTCCTCTCGTACCCGTCCACGATCCTCGGCCGCGAGAGGGCCATCGTCATCAATTTGGAGCACATCAAGGCCATCATCACGGCGCAGGAGGTCTTGCTGCTGAATTCGAGGGACCCTTCCGTGACGCCCTTTGTGGAGGAGCTGCAGAGGCGGCTCGCGCGTCATTTCCACGCCACCACCAAAGCCCAGGTCGGGGTTCTGTTTCTTTGCCCCCTGCTTCATTTCTTGAATTTCCTTGCTTCGGGTGTGAATTCTGTAACTTTCACCGTCTCTTTGGGGTTCTTGAAGTTTCTCTTGATCATGGGATGACATAATTCGAGAGCCACCGAGCTTTCCTCTTCATGGCGGGTGTTGTCAGTTTTAAAGTGTTTATGATTGTTCAAGATTTGTGGTGGGCGTCTGGATTCTGACCATGTCATTCAATGTGCGGCCAGAAAGATGTTTATCTTGGCAACTTACTTTGTGTTCGAAAGTTTATGCTAGTATGTTTAGTTCTCGTAGATGATCGGTCCAATATTACTGGTAAGATTTCGGTTCTGCAGCTTGTATCTGCAGCTTATATCAGTTCACAACTTCAAGCTTGTCCATGTCACTGACTGACATGCCTCATTGCGCCACTGACCAATCAACTCTTTTAAAACCTTGATAGGTGTCCAAGTTAGTGAGATGGGCTCAAGTTTAGAGATCGTTTGAATTGTTGGTTCTTTCACTTTTTCTGTATTTTTGTAGTCATGTTGCTCTCTCTTTATAGGAAGGGAATGCTGATGATTCAAGATGGACTTACGATTTAGAAGAGCTGCAATCGAGGGCTGTCAGCCCTGGAAATTCTCCTGTAGTTTTGTCACGATTAGAAGGTCAGGAAGAAGCTAAGATGGATGTGAAACAAGCACTTGAGAACCGAGAGGGACTGAAACTTCCCCCGTTTGAGTTTGTTGCACTGGAGGCATGCTTGGAGGCCGCTTGCAGCTGCTTGGAAAATGAAGTAAATTCTCAGCTTTGTAAATCTGATGTTCTTACTTTTTTTTACCCTAGAAAGGCTGCAGTTCTCTTTTGTTTGGTATCACAATTGAACTTCTTCTTTGTGAAAATTAGGCGAGGACATTGGAGCAGGAGGCTCATCCAGCTTTAGATAAGCTCACTTCAAAGATTAGTACTCTCAATTTGGAGCGAGTTCGTCAAATTAAAAGTCGCTTGGTTGCCATAACTGGACGTGTTCAAAAGGTCAGCTGGTTCGGAGCCTGTGATCTTTGTTTCACCAATGTATTCTTATATATCTTTCCACCATATACATTGTTGGTCTTGCTAATTTTTCTGTATGAGTAAACCCAAGACTTTGGAGTAGGACTCGTGAGCCGTACTATTTGAGCATACCAGTTGCAAGAAGTTTTAAGGGAAAAACTTCGAAAGACCTAGAATAATACCTTAAAGTCTAAAGCGAATGAGCAGATTCTTCATTGCTCAGCATAAATGCCGAGTCAGAGCTCTCCGTGGTCAAGATTTTTGTGCTTCATGAGTGCATGGTTCCGGAGCAAAACAATGTTGTATATTGGACGTGGATAATCCACCTATTACAGTTACACATTTACACAAGTAAAGAAATGGAAATTTTCAGGTGTAAAACTTATTGTGAATGATCTGCCCTTCTCCTTCACAAATACATGAGGCATATCTAAAAAAAAATCATGCCAGATGACCGCTACCATTTCTGAAATGTAGGGTAGTTGAAATAGTATTTTGGTGTGGTTTTGTGGCTCATCGATTAACATTTGCACTGCGACACATTTCATCATATAGTTTAAGAAAAGTGGTTAAAGGGTATCTGACTAAAACAGCTGATAGACGTGCATGCTCTTGTGAATTGTGACTGCTCCTTTTGAGCTGTAGGTGACAGACAGATGGCTGAATTTATCTTTTCTTTCTTTTGTCTTTTTGGGAACAAAGGGAGTTCATTTAGTTTGCGTTCATTAGTGCATCCTCTATCCGTGCTAAAGTTCTTTGATACTTTGAAAGCATCTCGTTACCTTCTGCTTCTTGATCTTATTTTACCTCTGATTGACCCGCATAACACAGACAATTCATTTTATATGAGTATTTGATTTGTATGACTCTTGTAATTTGATTGTGGAGTGTATGCTTTTTTATCTCCAGGTGAGGGATGAATTGGAACACCTTCTTGATGATGATGAAGATATGGCTGAGATGTACTTGACAGACAAGTTGGTTCAACAACTGCTTGAAAGTTCTTCTGCTTCCTCGATAAATGAGAAAGAAGGAATGGATGATGACGTTCTTCAATCTGAAATAGAGGATAGGTATTCGAAAATGTATTTTGTCACATTTGTTTCGACCGTCATTTGTGATAATTGCTTGCCTTAAGTTGTTTGTTTCTTTGGGTCAGGGTTCCTGCTGAGATATCTTTGGATGCTAATGGAAGTTCCACCTATGAGGGTGATATTCCAAGCGTTGTCAATCCCCGGGATCATTTGTTTGCCGCCCCTAACGTGTTTAGTAGAGACAGCCATGGAACACGTGCCAGTACCATTCATAGTGCCATAAGCAAGCATCTTGATGTGGAGGAACTTGAGATGCTGTTAGAGGCTTACTTTGTGCAAATTGATGGTACATTAAACAAATTATCCACGGTAATGGACGTAAACTTTTGTTTCTAGTCCTATTGTGAATGTTTTTGTCTATCCCAAATAGCCTGCCTGAGCCCACCTAGTGATTAGGTCTACCCCATACCTATCCCAAAAAAAGAAGAAATAAGGCTCCAAAGAAATTGCCTTCTTTTTTTGGTAACAAGGCCCTGTTTGGCTCATGGGAGTCTTCCAGATTTTCACTGTTATTTTTTCCTCAAAAAGATATTTTCCCAAACATGTCTTCAAGAAAACTGAAAACTTAAATCTTTTAAGAACATTTTCTAGAACCAAATGGGCCATAAGTAGAAATGAATTATCTCATGTTTCTGCTCCTCACTTCCTATTCGATATTAATGATAGAATTTTCCCATGTCATATTTTATAAGAAATATGAATTCTTTTGGTGTGGTTTATGTATTCTCTCCATTTCTTGACATTCCTGTTATTGCTTTTGTTGTCCCATTGAAGCTAAGGGAGTATGTTGATGACACGGAGGACTACATCAACATAATGTTAGACGACAAACAGAACCATCTGCTGCAAATGGGGGTTGTGTTGACAACTGCAACCCTAGTGGTGAGTGCTTTTGTGGTCGTGGCAGGACTTTTTGGCATGAATATCACTATTGAGCTGTTTGATAAGAATAAAGGTCCAGAAGCATTCCTTTGGACTGTCGGCGGTGGTGCCACTGGCAGCCTTTTCCTCTATGTCATTGCTATTGCTTGGTGTAAGCACAAGCGATTGCTGGAATAACACTCCCTTTGTTGCCCCACGCAAATGACAGTCATTAAGTGTTGCACTACAAGACAGTATCCAGTTGTGGATAGCAATGTTACACATATGTGAATAGATGCTGTTACCAGTCGAGAGTGTTGCTTAGTTAGTACTTTGTCAAAACTTATAGTTGATAATACTTCATTAATGCCTTTCTTTGACATGTATCGAATCTTGAGAACTTCTTGGGGGTTACTCTTTGCCAAATTTGACGAGTTGCAGAATGTATCTTGAAGAAACATGGAATATCATTTGCCTGAGCTGTTGATTGACTGGTTATATTTATGATTTGGTAGTTGGTGTCTCCACTTAATTAATGATAAGGCCTTTCCTTGGGGGCTGGTATTCGAACTTTAAATTAGCTTTTCTAAAGATTTTATCCATGTAAGTCGGCAGATTTGAGTCAGTTATGTCAAGTCTCAAGTCATCCTTGATTTAATTAGATTATTAAGTTGCTTGGCTAGGTGTAGTCGTTGTTTCGATCGTGATGTGAATGATGGTAATGGCTTTCATCAGCGACTCTGAACATGTGATGTATCTATTAATGTTGGCTTGTTCGAATAGTATAACATGGGCAAAAGCCATGTTCCTGGTGGCTGTTCTGCCCAAGAACTTCTAGGCCAACCAAAGAGATTATGCTGGCTAGGATGAAATTCAAAAACTCAGATTTCTTTAGTGTCGGAAAGAAGTTTCATTGGGGCTTCAATGAGAAAAACTAACTTCCGTTTGAGTTTATACTTATCTTCATAAATGGGAAAACTTCTTCGCACATAAGTTACTTGACAGGAAGAAGTTTTAGAAACAAATTGTACTTTTTCTTTTGTTATTCCTCAAAAATGACCAGGGCCTCACCACTGAATTCAAGCCTCCGACCAACGGTACCAAGCCCATGTTGGCCAGAACATGTTGCACTTCTGCAAGCATAGCAACTTCCTTGTCCGACTTAGAGTAGCTTGATCTTCTAATTAGTATTATCAATATACTTACTTAGCAGCCAAATGGCATCCGGTACATCCCAAACGTTCTTGAATTGCAGCCAGCACAATGAGAAATATTACTAAGAATGCCCTAATCATCTAAACCTGCCGCCCTAGAAGGTTTTGGTCCACTGATGTACCCTTTCTTTGACCCCCCCCCCCACCCCACCCACCCCTTCTTTGGTTCAATATACAAAGAAGTTCTAGGATGAGGTTTTGAACTGTGATAAATACAGGATTGTCTTCATCCTCGCAGATTCATGCACATACATCTCTGGCAGGAAGAAATGCTAGAGGGATAAGGAGACCGTTGTCATGGGAAATGGGAACACTGGTGGAAGAAATTGAAAAGTGGATAAAAGTTTGCCTGAGAAACAAGAGCAGCTTTCTCTTCCTTGCCCTCTTCGTCTTGCAAGAAAGGACTGAGAAAAAGAGAAAACTTTTCGCAGGTTTTGGAGGTGGTTGGAAGGCCAAGACATGTTTTTCCATACCTTTCCTGGATTCTTGTCCCATATCCACATGAGGCAGTTGTAATTGAGGCAGAGACTATCCATCACTATACACGTTTGCACATTATTATTTCGTCTATGTTTTGTCCTTTTCAATATTTTTTTCTTTTGCCTTGTATTTATTTTGACTACATGAAAGACTTCCACTCCCTGCTCCTCAAGAATAATAAAATATATGAAGAGATTTGATTTTGACATCCTAAATTCTTGAGTGTTAACCTTTTCTTCATCTGTTTTTCCTTCGATAGTTTTTCATCGAAAACCAGAGAGAAACCAATAAAAAAATTTGAGAGAGAGCATATAATTGTGCAAAGACATCAACCTCAATGACAGCTCCACAGCAGACAGACTTGGGAGGATCAAATCTTCACGGGAAAAATAATGAATTTATTAGAATATTCAGAAACAGAGGAAGCGGTATTGATTTCGAATGAGATGAAGATGACTGATTAAAATTAATATGAGGCATGTTCCACTGGATCAAGAAGATCTGTGGAGGATCTCCTGGGATTAAGAAAGGGGGTCAAAGAAAATGCATATGAAAAATGCTTCAAGAACAAGTTTGGCATTTCTTGCCGACATCTGCACTAATACGTGAACGCCCATTAGAATGCTTGTGTTCTTTTTTTAAGGCAAAGATTTTTGTTTTTTGCATTTTAAGGAGAAATTAGAAAAATCAGGAAGCATGGGGATTTGTCTGGTTACTCAGGGACATGGAGGCCTTGTCCTTATCAAAAGAATGGCTGTACTCGAAGTCCTTGAACAGCTAAGCAATTCAATATTAGGTAATCAAGAATCTCTTTCATGTAAACAAATATCTTAGTTTAACATGTGTTTTGGCTCATAATATTGGCTCATAATACGACCAGAGGGACTTGTGGAGTTTGGTGGGTTTTGCTCCTTTTGTCCTGTTTGGTGGTATTAGGGTTGTAATTTTAAGAACCGTATTAAGAATCTTGCTGATTCGCCTCGGAGGATAATATACTAATATAATCTCTCTCTCTCTCTCTCTCTCTCTCTCTCTCTCAGACACAAAGCATGGTGTCTTCATTCTCTTGCCTTTCTTTCGTTTGCGTTTTTCTCCCGTGTTAATGCCAAATCATTAATGTTTTATGGGGCTTCACAAGCATTTTCCTAATCTTCTGTTTATGTGCCTATCCCATTGTCCAATTTTAGATGACTGAGCATTAACTAATAGAAGAAAGTTACAAGAACAGTAAGTAAAAAAAAAAAAAGGCATCTAAAGGCCCAATCTCAGCCAAGTTCTCTGTTTTATATGGATTTAGTAGTTAGAAAAAGCGACAATCTTTAATCCTTCCAAGGGGTCTAAATGGTGGACCAGGAAGAGAATTTTCATCAATTCTACCTACAATGGTGTGAGTTGCTGCCACAAAACCATTTTCCTTTTACTTTGATTTTACTTTGAGTGCATATAATCTGTCCCTTTTTACAATGTTTAGGCAGGCTCATAATGTTGCCCTGAAGATTAAAAAAAGCATTACGCAATGGCCTCCATGAAAGAGCAGGGAATGGCATGGACGAACAGAAAATATCCGCAATGCAGACATGGACAAATCATTGCAAGAAAATTGAATCTTATTTCCAAATTTCCTCTTGGGTTTGCGCCCGCTAAACAGATAAAAGGAAAGGGAGATAATAAAGAGTAAAAAGATCTCTTTGAGATCCAAACATCCTCTTTTCTTTTACTTTCTTTCTCTCTTCCCTCCTTTTCAACACATTGACAACCCTCCTATTTCAGACATGTCTCCTAGACCTAGAGCATGCCAAGAGTCCAACACTGTAGCAGCAACAATCTGCAACAGATTCAAGCTTATCACTCTATCTCAACTTCATGTCATTCCTTCCGAACCACCTATAAGAAAAAGCAAGAAGCAAGTTAATATTGTAATAAATCGCTCGATCATATCGGTCCTATTAATTGGATAAAAATGAGCAGGGACAGAAAATGTTAAGAATCGACTCAACTGGTTATTCTGTTTCCCGGAGTGAGAAGACTGCATGAAGCCGAACCGGTCGTGAAATGCAGATCTTCCCTCAGAAAATTCCAAGACACTCTCCATTGAACCTGGGCTTTGGCTAAGAATCAAGTCTTCCTGGGGAAGAAGAGAAGAACAACATTTTATCAAGAATCAGTCAAGTGAAGATCAAGATAATAAGTTCGGATCGATTAGAAAGAGGAGGGAATGAAAATCTTAGCGGGATTTGTTCTCTCAAAATGGAAACAGACCGTGGGGAAGAAGTTGATGATGGGAGAGCTTGCAGTGTCATCGAGCAAAGAAGGCAAGTCCTGATTCATCCTGTCGTGCCATGGATGGTGTTGTTCCCTCGTTCTCTGTCTCTTCCCACTCTGCTTGGGAGCTTTTACGGTGGTACGGACACATTGGTCATGGTCACTTCCATTGTTGAAGTGGCCTTGTTGGTCATGCATATCTTCAAGAAAGTGGACTGGGGGTCCAGAGGATGCATCAGACACCATGGACAAGCCCTCCTCCTCATCGTCTTCAGTGCCCTTGCCTCTGCCCTCGTCACATAGCTCATCGTTATCTCTCTCATCAAGGAACCGAGAGGCAGCGTCTCTGCGAGAGGGGTTGACAGAGTGCTCGAAGTAGAGAGTCCAACCGGACTCACACCCACTACTGCATTCTGATGCAACTAGGACATTCATTTTCTCTGGCTCTCTCTCTCTCTCTCTCTCTCTCTCTCTCTCTCTCTCTCCTCTACGGTGAATGTTTGTGAAGAAATGAGTGTGTCCCTCGGTCTCTTTATATCAAGAAGCAAGAAGAGAGAGGTGAAAAGGGGGTTGAGTGAGTGACACAATTTTAACTCCCTCTCTCTCTCTCTCTCTCTCTCTCTCTCTCGAGGATTGTGGGGTTGTGTTGTAATGGAGATGTAGAAGGAGGCAAAAGGGAGTGGATTACACGGGCGGAAAAAACCAAGAGAATCGGACTAGAATCCTAGACTTGTTTGTCCTGACCCTCTCTCTCTCTCTCTCTCTCACCTCCAATGAATGAATTAAATCTGCGAGTTGCGAAAGGAGTGTTATAGAGAGTGGAATATATCCAATGTAAGCGAGAGATAGAGAGAGAGAGAGAGAGAGAGAGCCACAACATAACCTCTTCACATGCTAGACAGCGAGGCACTGTGTCCCCACCCTAACAAAAACCGCGTACACGTCCAATTTCCCCGTTCCACAGTACGTGGACACCTATCCCTTTTGCGCAGCTAACACGCACACACGGATCGTAAATGAGTAGCTTCAATCGCATCGCAGACTGAATAGTAAAGTTCGCATTTTGAAGAGTTGAGTCCATTAAAGATCTTTTCTTTTTTTTCTGGTCATGCTATTGACTTAATTTTTGGGTGTGCGTTAGCCACGTGTTCAGATCCAAGGGCCTCCAGTTTTCGCTCTAAAGTTACATTTTGTACATCTACATTTCAGTCTCTCTGTTGCATGTGCTGTGTCGATCCAATACCAATAGCGAGCTCGAGGAGACAACGCTGTGGATATGAGCCTGAAACATTGGTACTTTCCCTATCCTACGAAAAGTAAGATTCAACTGTTTCATCCACGTGAAAGCTCTTGCACCATTATTTCCTCTGCTTCATGTGTTAAGTCAAGGTTGAAGAAGATCTGTATCCTCAAATCTATCGATAGGGATCTCTTAGTTCTGGGTGTCACTCTTTTTTCTTTTTCTTCTTGATGAACGCAATTTCTCTCCTCCAGGGAGTGCACCTTCATTTAGCATTTTGCATCGGAGGACGCGATTCGACAAGGTACAGGCAGTGACATATGGATGATGATTGTGGTCCTGATGCATAGGTGGTTCAAGCAGGCACGGACATGATGATGATCACAGATTCATTCTAAGCAAGACATGGAAAGAATATGTGAACCATTCTGAGCACCGCAGCACACATCAGTACCTAGAACATCCCTTCTTGATTGACCCCATGTGTAGTGTTTAGTCAGTTCGAGATCAAATATGGGCAGTTTTTCCCATGAAAGAATCTTGTGAGGCTTTTTATGGGAACTGCTTAAGAGTAGGTGTGCTCTGATAATGCAGAACCAAAGAAAAATTAAAGAACAAGAGAGAACTTAAAACACAGTTGCATTAACAATAATAAAACTCACAGTCTCTGATGCAAAGATTGAATAAAAGCTGTATCGGGAACGGGTTTGATTTGTGTGGAGACTGTAGAAGTTTTCTTGGGGGGATGGAGCGGTGCACAAGTGAAGTTGACCGAGTTTTTATGAAACTCACGCGCTCCTCTTCACACCACCCCCACTACCCTCTCTCTACCTTTCGCCTTTTTCCTTTTTCCGTTTCCTCCCTCTCTAGAAATTGAGAACTTCCCATTTATCTGTGTTAACTCTCGCCCCTTTTGAGCACAAAGACAGGCATGTGGGCACGTGTGCATATGCATATGTGGGCTTCCACATATTCAAACACATGTCTGCACGTGCACGCGAACTTCAACCTCAAATGCTCTTTTGAAAACCACCCCCCCACCCCAATTTTAATACTGTCACTTGTTCTGTTTCCGACGTTTTGAGTTTTATCGTATTCTTTGTCTTCTTCTTCTCCCCACCTCCTCCCCCTCATCTCGATGGCTTTATCAAGACCGTTAATATTCAAATCAAAGAAGGATATATGCATTATCATATGGCGAGGTCAGTCTTGTGCACGAAGAATGGCAGAGCATGGAGTAGGGAAGGAAAAGCACATGCAACTTGTGTGGAGAGAGAGACCTCTTTTTTTTTTTATACAGGCCAATGACCGGTCAGAAATTCCTCAAGATCATTTTAAAAAAGAGAATCCTGCACAGAGATTGTGTTTATTATAAGATGTTTAAGATGTGAGTTCTTGATAAGCTCCAAATGTCTAGTGCGCGCGGGATGATGGTGAGTTGTCCCATCCCAAGGGTTTTCGTTCTCTTCATATTATGCGGACCGAGATGAGAAGACAATCAGGCCAACCTCCTTATGATATGTCCAGTTTCGCTCTTATGAAACCAGACCATGCAAATAACGTGCGGAGAAAAACCAGGAAGCTTCACTAGAATCTTAGCAGAAGTAAAAAAGGAAGGTGTTTCAGGACATTCTCAGTATGATTAGGAATGTGACCATGTCCTTCGTTTCAAAATGTGAACACAAGGGGGCGGCGGAAATTGGGCCAACAAAGAGTGAGACAGCAATTGGGTCCGGACAGAGAGGCCGAGTCTAATTTCCACGGTGGTGCCCAGCTCAGACCCCTCCCCCCGACCCTCTGCATCCTTCTGAAAGTGGGTCTCCTTCAACATGCAACTACAGCCCTCTCCCACCCCCCCGTAAAATTTACGGAAAGAAGGAACTGCCAACATCTATTCAATTCACTCAGCAGGGGGAATTGAATGCAAAGAGACCCTCGTCCAATGGCGTCCTGGATCTGAACGTGATGATGAGAAAGGTGTAGGCTACACGTGCATTCGCTGGCTCCCTCCCTCCCTCCCTCCCTCGCTCCCTCGCTCGTCCATTGATTACCCCTCCCCCACCCCCACTTCTGATCATACGTGCAGATCCATCTCTCATCTTCCACCAATCCATTACATGCATTTGCGTTTGCAGGGTATCAAGAGACTCTCCCCCTCTCTCGCGGAGCGATCGAAGCACCAAAAGGGTAACAATCTGTCGTGCTTGGTGCCTCATAATTTGACAAGAAGTGGGGATGGAGCCGAGACCCACCCCCTCCAATTTGCAAATGCCAATATCTCCCCATCGTCCCCAGCCCAGCCCAACCCCACACCCCCTCGCCCTCTGTCTCCGGGTTCCAGGACGCTCACGTTACGACATGTTTGGCAACTTGGCGTCGATTCGTACGCCCCTGCGCCTTTAATCATCGCCTTCTTTTTTGGGTGTCATGTCCGGACAAGAAGAGAGGGAGGACGCAGCTGGGTTCTGCCCACACGTTGAGGACGAGCCTCCATAACTCTACGTCTCTACCCATGTACGATCATTGAGCATCTGGTTTCGTACGTAGTCACTGATACAGATCCCCGTTCCGCCGGAATTTATTCCCCGACGAAAAGTCATTGTTCGATTTTTATTTTAAGAAATTTAGGATTCTGTGTCAACCATGGACAAAAATTCTTTCGGCTAGAAGGAACCAACCGCTTTAATTAAAACGGGACCCTACAATACAAATTACGCCGGAACTTAATCGAAGACAAAGCCTCGAAAGTACGGACTCAATAAAGCAACCAGATGTAAAAAAATCTATACTGAAATTTAATCAGCGGCATAGCACACCTGGGATAGGGATTATATATCGAAAATTAACTGACGACACAAATCAAAAAGCTATAGCTAGAGAAATAAGGTGCAACGCAAGAAAGTAAAGATACGGAAAAGATAGTAAATTTGTTTGATCTGTATAACGTTGCTAGTTAGACGACCTAGTGGCCTGGCATATTTATAAGGATTGTGTGGTAATTGCTTCCTGACGGTTTTCAGTGGTCCCACTCTTTTTTGGTCGATTTTCAACTATCACCTCCATGCTCCTCCACTTCCAAAAGTCTTGGGCCAATATTCCTTGGTCTTGTTAAATAGTTGTTCCTTCAAAAGCGTACGCAAGCTGTTCTAGGTCGTCCATGATCTTGCTCCAAAAACCATAACCGTTCCATGGCCTTGCCCCGAGGGGTAACTACTCATCGGTAAACGTTCCATGATCTTGCCTCCGAATGATAACCGCTTTATAACTTTGCTTTAGAGTAATCGTCCTTCAAAACATGGGAATTACACATGCCGATTGCTCCTTGATCCAGAATTGCCGTGTCCCTCGCGATCTCGACTTCGTAACCACGTTCCTATCTTCTTTGTACTTCCAAAGAATCTTGATGGCTTGCTATCTCTCTCAATCATTGGTGCCCACAATCGATAATTTAGCCATTCGTCATCGTTGATCAACAGCCGATTAGCAATTTCCATCAGTATGGGAAAAAGGGTCACGGATGCGCGCCGATACCGATCATAAATACTAATCTTTATGACCGACGGCAAGGTACCACGTGCATGACAGTCCTCACACATCAGTCACATGATTATTTCATGCGCCCGTGCTGGTCACCCTACTTGCCCGTATTGAAGGTCGGGTCAATTTTTTCTGTAAACAATCGCGTTTTTGATGCGCGTATCTATAACGATGAGTATTGAGTCGCATGGTCAAATCGCAAGCAGCGCTTGAGTGCTTTGCGAGTTAGATTTCACTCCTTTGGTTTTTTGGCTTCGTCTGGTGCGATTCCGGGACTAGATTTCAGTCCCCGCAAAAGTAATATTTCCCCCGAAGCCTAAATGCTCGTGCGGGAAGACGGCGTTTTTCACTCCTTCGTGAAAAATCGATTTTACTAAAATTCCGTAAGCACCACAAGCTTATCACGATAAAAAAAAAAAAAAAGGGTTAATGCTACGAAAAATCCAAAATTGATATATTTATGACAAATTTACCTCAAACTAATTTTTTTGACCACGAAAAGCCCTAAACCGGTACACCTTGTGACAAATTTACCCCAAAACTAATTTTCTGAGCACGAAAAATCCTAAACCGGTACACTCATGACAAGTATATCCTACGTTAAATTGAATTAATGCCATGAAAATTCACAAACTGATATACTTGCAACAAACGGAGGGTAAAACCCAATACTAACCAACTTAGGATAAAATCAAGACAGATGTATTAGTTTAAGGTTTTTGGTAATCGAAAAATTAGATTGGGGTAAATTTATTATGTGTACTAGTTTGGAATTTTTCGTAACATAAAAAAAAGGGTTGATGAACATAGTGGTGGCCACGGGCCGGTTTTGGCCCGGAACCGGCTCGGTCAAACCCGGACCCGGCCCGTTGACCGGGCCCGCGGTTCGGAACCGGAACCGGCCCGTGGCATACGAGCCCGGTTCCCGTTCCAGAAAAATTTGAACCGGCCCGGAACCGCCGGTTCCGGGCCGATTCTTCGAAAAAAAAAAAAAAGAAGATGAAGAAGCTGCAGGCTGCGCTGCAGCACAGCCCTGCAGGGCCCCCTCCCCCCCCCCCCCCCCCCTCTCTCTCTCTTTCTCTCTCTCTCTCTCTTCTTTCTCTCGCTCTGCATCTTCTCCTTCTCCTTTCTCCTTTTCCTCCTCCTTCTTCTCCTCCGCCCACCCCCTGGCCCCTGTCTTCCCAGATCTAACCCCCGCCGCCTTCACCGCCGTCGCCCCGCCCATGGCCGCAGCCGCCGACGCCGACGTCCCTCCTCCTTCCCCTCGCTACCCTACTCCTCCTCCCCTTTTCTCCTCCGCCCGCCCCCGGTCTCCCCAGATCTGACCCTCGCCGCCGCCGCCGCTGCCCCCCCCATGGCCGCAACTGCTAACGCCGACGCCCCCTTCTCCTCCCCTGCTCCCGACCCCGGAGGAGGAGGACCCCCTGCTCCTCCTCCCTGTCCCCGTCCCCGTGCCCGTCCCCCTCCCGGCCCCCTCCTTCTCCCCCTCGCCGCCGCCCCCATCTTCCACTTCATCTCCTCGCCACCTTGAACCCCGCCTCCGCCACCATGGCCAAGGCTGCGAAGCTCGAGCGACGAACAACGGAGGACCAGGTTTGCAATTTTTATTTTATAATTATTTTATTAATTTTTAAATAAGGAACCGGAATCGGCCCGGAACCGCCGGTTCCGGTTCATTCGTGGCCACAAACCGGAACCGCC
Source organism: Syzygium grande (assembly GCA_024733475.1). NCBI lineage: Eukaryota > Viridiplantae > Streptophyta > Magnoliopsida > Myrtales > Myrtaceae > Syzygium > Syzygium grande. Next base: position 21,465,272 of record JAMXDD010000003.1, on the reverse strand, counting down.
GGTTCCGAACAGGAACCGGCGGCTCTTGAACCGTGGCCATGTCTAGATGAGCATAAGAGATTCCGTTTTGCTTTTTGTGTTGGAAATTTGGAATTGAGTCCTAGATTAGCTAGCTATAAGTCAAGCTATTAAACCATCAAATCAAGCAAACTTTTCTTCTTTTCGATTAATGGGCAAACTAGGCTCGTCAAATCAAAAACCATGAGATGTGAGTGGAATACTTCTTTGTTGGTACCTCCCAAATATTTCATAAAATCATAATCAAATTCGAAGATCTTTTATGTTTATAAAGTTCTGGCGACTTTATTAATTACCTTAAATTTTTACAGTAAATATTCTAGCTGATATGATTTATGAATCCAAAATTCTTCAAGTCTATAAACTAGATATGGCCTTGAATTTTGGAGAGAGGGTGGTGATTTTTGAAATGTACTATACGTTAGCGTGTGTGTGTATATATATACACACACGACGAGATACCTCTATGTAGCATCGACACGCAGTCAAAGGTGTCAGACATCTAACACGTGATTAATGCGCCGGACGTGCCGGCAACACGCGAGTGTCGGACCTCTCGCTGCTCCATTTTATGCTTTGGTTTTCTTTCGGTGCGGAGAAATTAGGGTTAGGTGAGAGGAGAATAGGAATGGCGTGAAGTGATGGGTCATGAGGAAGACCCGAAATTAATGGTGATTTGATTTTGCACCCTTTGTGCCGCCCCCTTCTTTTCTCTTTTATCAATGTTGAGATAGCCTGCTCTAGCATGGGGAGAAATGGAACATCCAGAGCAGCTACAAATAACGATGCTCCATTTTTTCCCTCCAAGGCGGACTACTTCCTCTCCACCTCCAGCTACAAACTCGAATCCCCAATCTTATTTATATATGGCAAGCTTCGTAAAATAAATTGGCTTTTTCTCATGATACATTGGATGTCTTTAGGAAAGCTCCTAATGTCAACTGGCTCCTTTGGTTAACATCTCAAAATTGGCTTTTTCTTTATTATTTATTTACCTACGAACTTGAATTAAATTTAAAAATGATAATTCATCGTAAATGCATAAAAACATACATTTAATATATAACGTGTACTAACGTGTCGAAATCCTCTATCTCTCGAGAAATCACGCGCCACGTATCGGTATCGGTATCGGTTTGCTACGTAGGGAAGGGGATTACCTACGTACGTACTCAGCGGACAGGGAGAATATAAGAAACGACGACCGTGTAGATGTCGGGACCCACCTCGATCCGTCGAGGGCATACCTCTTTTGTCGCGTCGCGGGGAAAAAGCGCGCCGTACGGACGCCCGAACCAAAACCGCCAAAAGGCAAAAGCCGAGCGCCGACCATGCGGGCCTGCCACGTCACCCCTGCCCTGCCCTGCCCTGCCCTTCCCCCCCATTATTTTCTGATCCCACCCCCCGCGGTCACGCGCGGGGCTCAGCGCGTGCAACGCACGATTCGAAGTGGGGAATCGCGAGAGCCGGAGGACAAGCAAAAGGCCCGAAGCGGATCGGAAGTTGGGCTATAAGATTCGAGCCTTCCCATGTTCGTCCGCCAACACCAAGTTCGGAGAATTCCAGGACGGGCTCCGAATAACATGAAAGTCGCCATTTCACTAATAGGCACGGGGGAACGGAGCCGGTCGTGCTGGGACGTCCGCACTCCCAATCGACATGAAAGCACGGGGTTTCGCTCCTCGGTGAGCGGGCGGGGGTCTCAGAGGGTCGTGCCCCCGCGACACGAAAGGTTTTATAATTCGGGCATGTATTCTGTTGGTGGGTTTAGGCTCTGGCCCATAAATATTTACTGAACATATATAATCCGTTTCTCTTGTGATTGGTAGATGTAACATAGAGGTGGGAGATAATAGATATAATGAAAATTTTCTGCAGGGTGTAGCCCTAGTTTAAACGAACCGGGATAAAACCTGGTGTCTCGATTTCTCTTCCTCGCCTTCATTCTCTATTTTCGTTTCGTGCGTGCGATTGATCCTAACATGTCGGACGGCAACTTTTGTTGCCGATTGCCTCCCGTGGTCCGAGGATTCGGCTCGCTAAGGGCTCGACCGCCCAACCGAAGGAAGACAGCCGATCGAGCCATCCGTCACCTCCACCTGCGGACTCGGCCAAAGCACCTGACGTGTCCGACCCCGGCGCTCGAGCCCCGAAGAGCCGATCAAATTTTCGGAATGTTTCCTAGAGAGCCATGGATCTATATGGACCCGCGTTAGATCTTCTCGCCCGCAATAGATAGAAATTGGACCATTTCATCGAACCTATAGGCCCACGACGTAGCAAATGCATTTGGCATATTGCTCCATTTGACTCTTAGACAGAACGTCGTTCTAAGGGACATTTGCTCTTTCTTATGTCCCTTCTTTCTATAGTATTTCATGCATCGCGTAATCATTTTTATCGTATGTCCACGATAAATCTGCATGCCGTATTCGCATAAAACGACATCACACCGCTCCCCGCCCCCCCAAAAAAAAAAACAAAACATTGCATTGTAAATCTGTCTTCGCGTACACCCACATGTTCTTCAAAGCCCTCGCTATATCAAAAGGACTGAACTCATGCCTCTCTCCCCAACACTTTCTCTTGGACTCTAATGAAGTCAAGATTTAGGGGAATGCAACCCGGACCAAACCGCAGAAGAATTCTGGAGCGCGTGCGTCCTTACCGCATCCGTGAGGAAAGAACAAAACAAAGGCAAAATCATGGGTTTTCTACCGACTCTAACTTTGTCAATTTCTGGACTTTGATCCTTAATTAATCCGAGATCTCTCTCTCTCTCTCTCTCTCTCGGTCGTATTGACTTTTCTTGAGATCCCCGACGCGATTCGCTTTCCACCCTTTGCGTGGGGGATTTCTTTATAGGTATTAGAACAGCTCTTTTCCCTCGTAATTTAAGAGCCCAAAAAGGAAGACGAGGGTGAGAAGAGATCGGCTTTAGAACTCCATGCGTCATGTGATCGCGAGGATGTGCGCCACAAGGCGTCCGTCGAAAACCATCGAAACCATTCGCGAAGCTCGATGCATCGAGGGATCGTGTGTTGGTGAATCGTGTTCCAGGGCAGCTACTGCCATGTGTTCTGATGGGGCTCTACCCATTTGGAAATTAAATCGGAGGAATTCGCAACTTGCATCGCATGAATTAATGACGGATCCAGATGGCAAATGGTAGGATAACGATAGGGAAAATGACACAAACGGTCCATGAACTTTAGCCCACTGAGCAATACGATCCATGAATTTTTAATTTGTTCGATGTGATCCATGAACTTTAATCCAATGTGCAATATAGTCCCCGAACTTTTAATCCGTTCAATATAGTCCCTAAACTTTAACTCGATGTACAATGTCGTCCATGAACTTTCAATTTATTCAATATGGTCCCTAGACTTTTTGTACATATCCAACTCAGTCCCTGAACTATATCAAAATGTTCAATATTGCCCTTTAAACTTGAATTAATGAAATGATAATATTAAGTATTGTCATATAATTCAATGACTATATTGAATATATACCAAAAGTTCAACGGTCACATTTCATATTAGACTACAGTTTAAAGATTACATTGAACAGATTAAAAGTTTAGAGATCATATTGCACATTAAGTTACTGATCATATGTGTCATTATCCCATAATAATACTGAGGGATTCTAACCGATTCTTTTTTTTGTCATCTTCTTCTTCTTTTCCATAAACGTATCTTCACCTAAGATTTCCTTAGGCATCTTAGTCAAAAGAAAACTAAGCAATAGTAGTAAATGATGGGTCACGCCTTTTCTTGTTGGCTTTGCAAAAACTTGGGGTCCAACGCTCAGTTCGATCTGCCGAGGCCCCTCGTCCTCTCAGCGCTCTGCGAGCTCGAGTCCACCTCTTGGAATTGAATGGGGGACGCAGGATCGATTGATGATCAAATCGACAACGAGACAGAACAAAAGGCGGCAGATCCGAAAGCCTGTCTGGCATCGAGTCCTCTCTTTACTTCAAGTAAACAAAGCCGGGGACAGAAGCAATTACTGCTACCACATTCCTGAGATTGGCGATGGGCGATAAGTATCATATAAAGCACCACCACCAACACCACCAAAACTTACCCGAGACGCCCACGATTTTTTACGTCTCTCTTTCGTGCAAGAAAAGAGGAGAGACCCAATCGAAAAAGTTTTCTTTTTATTGAAAGGAGAGAAAATTAGGGGGGAAGGAGGGAGGGAGGGGGGGGAGAGAGCATTGATGAGGGGTCATGTGGATTCATCAGAGGACAAAGTTGGTGACAGGAGAGCACGCAGGGGAGCAAGATTGGTTGCATATGCGGAAAGAGTTTGGGTGGGTGTGCTTGGGAAGGGCGTTGTTAAATGCTGCCCTGTCTCATACATCGGCCACTTCTCCTCCTCCTCCCTCCCTCTCTCCCTCTCTATCTACACAACACTGCGTGGCCTGTGCTGTGGGCCCATTGGGGTGCGCCCGGTGGGCCCAATGCTTGTCCAGTCCAGTTCTCACATGCACACGCACACGCACGCACAGCAACAGCAGTACAGGCACGCCCCTCCCCCAACTTACTGATTGTTCCTCCCGTTTTCTCTTTTCTCCCTCCCCCACCCCCTCTTCTTGCCCATTGATTTCAATGGACGAATCTTTGCCTATTCTTCTATCTGTAACTTTGTTATGGTGGACTACTGCATGGTATGGAGCTGCTGCGGATGCAAAGAGATGATTCCAACTCTTGAATTTCATTTGGTGTTGTGTGTTCTACTGCACGTATGGTGTTCCTGCAGTGCGGGATGGTGGACTACTGCACGGATGGTGGACTACTGCAATGTAACTGCATGGTATGGAGGGCCCGCAGCTGCTTTTCAGACAGCCAGGCAGTGGCGCCCACATTGACCAAACTCTCTCTCTCTCTCTCTCTCTCTCTCTCTCTCTCTCTCTCTCAGAGGGATTCCCAGCCACACCTCTGCCTTTGGCTTTGGTCCTCCCCCCATTGAAGGTGCACGAGCCACAAAGAGAGAGAGAGAGATGAGGCAGAGACTGGATTAGATTAAGTGGAGGAACTTTAAGTGTGTACTTGCCCCAAATATTCGGGTGCATTATCAAAGTGATTACTGCATAAAAGGAGTGGTCTCTGACGTAACCACACATCCAGATACACCAAACGAAAAGATAAAGAAAAAGGGATAGATAATGTTAGACAGAGAGAGAGAGAGAGAGAGAGAGAGAGGGGTATATGGCGGTAGGAGTGACCATGATTCTAGGTTCTACCATACGTAGGTTCCAGGTTTCAAAATATGCAGAATAGGTTTTAGGTTCTAAAAATTGAGAATCTATTTCGACGGATAGGTTCCAGGTTCTAGATAGGTGAAACCTAGAACGTGGAATCTGAATCTGTCTTCTCGTGATCTTGTAGCGTTTCATGGATGTATGATTTGGAACCACTAGTTTAAATTTTCATTTTATGACTTGTTAATACTTCATATTTTTCGTGTGCCTAAATATAAATTGTAGTTGGTAAATCATAGCAGTAAGTGGTGGTTATTAGAGGCGATGATTAATTGCAATTGTTTAATTAATAATACAAGTGAAACCTAAGTAAACGCTAAAATCGATCCTCGAACCTATGATAGGGTAGGTTCCAAGTTTCAAAAAATAAAGAACCTATTATCATGGGTGGAACCTATACGGAACATGGAATTGCTTAACTCTAGTATCGATTCATGCAATAATTTCTCATTTTAGTTATATTTATTTGAACCGTAATGCCAGGAAAACTAGTCTTTTGTATTCGATTTGATGAATAACAAGTTTGTTAGGTATTATTGCATTTATTTTTGTTTTGTTTAACTAAAAATGCAATAAAAAAAAATATATATTAGACCCTGGGACCTATGACAGGGTAGGTTCCATATTTCAGGTTCCAACGGGTAGGTTTTAGCTTCTAAAAAATGAGGAACCTATACCTAATGCTAAGTTCCAAGTTCCATGTGGAACTTATAAAGAATTTGGATCTGCTCACCCCTATATTGCGGATAGCGAATGAGCATCCATCGAGAAAATTTAGATGAGTTTGCCCACTGGGGGGCAATGGCTCGATATGGTGTAAACTTAACCCTAGACGTCAACATCAGAACATCCCTCAACATGACCCACGCAAGAAGTGTAAAGGCACTTCTTGGTAAAAAATGAACATTTTGCTAATTACGAACACCAACCAAATGCATGTATCAAAACAAAGTAAGAGCTCGTAATTTTAAGATGGCAAAATCAGCGGACATAATAGAGATCAATAGCACGGATCGAGTCATCGCAGCCGACTTTATCATAATCACTAGATCACACGGTGCACATATAGTATCCACCATGAATATAAGGAAAAATGAAATGAACGATAATCACCGAACTTTTAATTTAAATGCGGTACTTAAGCTTTTTAACACATTTTCAATTTAGTCTATGAATAATATGAAAAATATTCATTACTGTCCACTTAAATTAACGGAACAACAACATCGAATATCTTCATATAGTTTATGGGCTACGTTGAATATGTACAAAAAAATTCAAAGATCACATTGTACGAATTAAAAAGTAACATCAGGCTAAGTTCAAGAGCTACATTGAACGAATTAGAAATTTACGGATCATATTACATATTGAGTCAAAAATTCATGAATCATTTATGTCATATCTCCATCCCGTATATACCACAATCACACCACCGCGGTAAAAAGAAGTGGAATGCAATTCGGTAGAGGGAAGTGAAGAGCGTAGCACACATCTACATAACAAATGGACGAACGAATTGGGGAAATATATAAGGTAAGGGGCTCAGGGGTGTGGCACCAATCTTGGCTACATTGTAGCGATTGTTCCGGTACAATCTTCGAGGCGATGTGACGTCCCGGCGTTTGTGCCCACATCAAATCAAATCTTTGCCCCCCCACCCCAGCAGTATTGTGATCGTACTCCCCCGCCCCCCCCTCGCCCTCCCTCTTTACAGCTGTATGGTCCTGATTGATTTCTATTCCCCGCCCAATCCCCTCCTTTCCCTCCAAAAGCTCCCCCCCTCTTACGTGGCCTCGTCCCGTCATGCCCACGTCACCGTGACCCCTCGGCCCCCCGGGGGGGGGGGCATGTTCGTCCATTACCATCGCTACTAAACCCGCACTAATCTAAGTACTTAGGAGATCGCCGAGCGTACGCCGTACGGTACAGCGGCCGAGGGATACCGTCCCACCACCCCTGTCGGACACGTGGCCCCGCGGCCCCGTCAGCGTTCCCGACACCCGCTGGCCTCGACGGGGTAGGGGCCGAGTGGGGGGGGCCGCCCCGCGGGGGCATTTCGGTCAATCCGCCCCGCCCATCCTCCTCATGATGATGACTGACTTTTTGGGCGGGCGACTTTTCATGCAGCGGACCATCATGCTCCAATTGCTCTCTTTCGGAATAATTGACGCATTATTATTATTATTATTATTATTGTTAATTTATTATTTTAGAGTGCATTGATTCGATCTCCCTTGTCATTTTTTTTTAATTACTCTTTTTTTTCTCGCGGGCCGACACGCCGAAGTATATGCACATAAAAATTTGAGATATGGACAAAAAATTAAATGGAAATAATATATGTTTTAGGCATCTTTTTTATAGGGGTGACAATAATAGAAAACAATAATCTCAACGTTGCTGACAAAATTCTCGGTTCCTTCCTTCCTACAAACCCCCCCCTTCCGGTCCTTAAATTACCTATCTATTTTAGTTCCCTCAATGACGAGAAAATCGAATTACTGAAAAAGGAAAAAAAAGAATTTATTAAGAATTCCCGATTTCTCCCTGGCAAAAAAATTAGATATTAGAGAGAGAGGGGGGGGGTGGTGGTGGGGGTCGTCGTCGCTGTCGTCGTCTTATCTAGTGTTCCTGTACATCTGATGATGATTCCGGGGCGGAGAATCGAAGCCGCTTGTTGGGGGGCGGCGGCGGCGGCGGCGGCGGCGGCGGCGGCGGCGGAGGAGGGGGCGGCGGGGAGGCACGGCTCGGGTGGCGGTGGCGCTGGGGTGGTTGTCGGAGCGCGTGTCGCAGCTCCTGCAGGAGGCCGCGTCGAGGACCCCCACCGGGCTGGGCGGCGCGGCAGGCGGGTCGGGCGCCGCGACTTTGACCGTCCCGGAGGGACACGTGTCCACCAGGTACTCCTCCATTAGTTGGCGACAGCTTCTCACCATTTCCTGTCCCTCCCCCAAAAAAAAAATAAAAATAAAACACAAAATAAATTATAATTTCACGAAAAAGACAGGAAAAATAAAAAAAAAAAAAGAAAAAACAGTGACACAAAAAAATCTACGAAAAAGAGAATTAGGATTTTCCCTTTTCATGTCCCTGAACTAAAAAACCACGAAAAATCATGTATTCACTGCTGCGCTCAATGACGATTATACCCTTCGCAGAAGAAAACGGGCGAGATATCATGAGAGGAGGCACGTACCCTGTCCAAGCTGTCGTGCAAGACCGGGGCTCGTCGCCGCCCCCCTCGCCGGCGGCGCACAGCACGGCGGCCGCCGCTATCGTCGACGGCGTGAAACCCAGGAAGTCGATCACTGCAGTGACGCAGCCGATGCAAAGCAGGGGAACCAAAAACCAAAGGGCTGTCAGCATTTATCATCGGAGAGCTGAGCTTCGTTGAATGAAAGGGGGGTGCGGATCGGGTCGAGAACGTTACCCCGGGCGGTGCTGACGATGAGATCCGACGAAGTCGACAGCACCCGACACGGCGAAGAAGGAGAAGAAAGAGAAGGGAGCTTGGGGACGAAAGAAGGGAGGAAATCGAAAGGAGTGACGGAGCGGAGTCTCCAATCGAGGCTGGACATGACCCAGAGCTCCATCCTCTGCACCGTCCTGGGCTCGAACACGAACTTCGGATCGAACGCTTGGAGGTCCAGCAGCAACGGCACGTCCGGCTCCTCCATCTTCGCCGCCAGCGACAGGCACGCCACCGAGAGCAGCTGGAACGCCCACCCATTCGTCTCCCTCTATTGTTTTTTTTTTTTTTCAAGACAGAAGGAAAAAGGAATCAGCTTTTCTGGGGAAAGTCGAGAGCGAGGAGGATAGGTTGAATGTGGGTTGCTTACAGGGAGAGAATGGAAGGAGAGGAAACGGTCGAGGTAGTTGACGGAGAGGAAAGCGGTGATTGGTCGGAAGCGATAGTGTGCATGCACCTGCACCACAACAACATCAGCCATCATCATCCACCACCAACATCATCATCATCATCATTAATTGACATTAGTCTAATCCGATGCAACGAGAGAGACGCATTGACGATCGATGAGCAGTACCCGCAAGATCCAGTTGATGGAGTCTTGGCGCGTGGTGACGTCGATGGAGCGGTCCCGGCAGCGCCGGAGGTAGTCGGGCCGGGGCATGTGGTGGGTCTCCGAGCCGATGAGCCCGAGGACGACGGTGTCCGCGTCGTCGTCGGAGGGGAGAGGAAAAGGGTCGGAAGAGGGCGGCGGCGGCGGCGGCGGGGAGGAGGAGGAGGAGGCTGGGTCGGGGGATTGAGCGGGGATCCACGCGTCCGCATCGGAGACGTCCTCGCCGCAGTGGAGGCGGTGGTGGTCGACTGGCGAAGGAGGCGGCATCGTGGCGGCGGCGCGGGGATGGCATTGGCCGTCACGGCGGCGTCGGGGCCGCGGAGGAGGAGGAGGAGGAGGAGGCGGACATGGTGGGGGGGGTTTTTTCTGGGTGAGGCGGAGGAGGAGGAGCTCAATGTGGGGGGCTCTCTTCCTCCTTTTACTTTACTTGAGGCGAGGTCGCGTTTTTCCTTTTTCCTCTTTTCTTTTCTTTTTCTCTCCTTTTCTTTTTGGCTTTTCTCCTTTCTAGAGTTCCCCTGTTTTTTGTCTGCTTCTTCTCACCAGCAAGAACCCCTCTCTCTCTCTCTCTCTCTCTCTCCTCTCTACTTTTATGCTATAAAGCAGCAGGTGAGCTTGACTGTTGGAGTTGGAGTGTATTACCGATGAAGAAAGATGTCAAGATGCAGAGATAGTGAGAGAGAGAGAGAGAGATTACTGGAGATGATGGTGCAGAGGAGGAGGAGCTGCTTAGGATAAGCAGACCAGACCCCTACTTCTATCTTCTTTCTCCCCAAAGCTTAGGATGAGCTTAGGATGGCCCGAAACTGTTTCAAATGTCCCCCATTAATGTACATTTGACTCTTCCACTTGCCCCTCCCATGTTGCGCGCCAAGATCTTCCTAAATTCTAAAAGGCACCACCTGGTGCCCGGCCAAACCACCTATCTAATTGCGCTATTCTGCATCGTAGTTCTCAAGAACAGCACGGAGGATCGCGTCATCATCATGACCGTTCGGATGTACCGCGTCTCAATTAACCTGATCACACAATCATTCGAGTGAGATGCGCCAGTCGCTTCGATACCATAATCATTTCGCATGTTGTGGCCTTCCTTCGTTCAGGAGTGTCGCATCGGTTTATGACTAGTTAGTGGTTAGGCAAGCAACGTCGTCTTTAGGCTTTGGGGGAATTACTGAGAAGATAAGGATTGTATCCTTAGATTCTTTAAAAGATCGTGTTGGCGCCATTCTCGTGATCTAGTTGTATTATGTCTTGAATTCTTTTGGAGAGGAGTTTAACCCAGATGGGTTGGATCGGATCGTCACAAATATCAATTGCCATTACACGCCGAACCAGCCAGAAGTTCCAATTGTATCTTAGATTGTTACAGGACACCTCTAGTTTAAGGAGTTAAAAAGGTCTATGGTTTCAGTATACGGATGGATGAACTCTAGCTGATACTGAGATGTCCTAGCGTTTGTTCCCCGATTGCATCTGTTTATGATGGTCAATACTCGTCCCAACAATGTCATGATTCAACAGTTTTTAAGTTCGAAAACTACTGACGAGGCTGGTTAAAAAATACATGACGGGATCTAAGTCCAACAATTCTACCGAACTCAATAATAAGGGAAGAAGCAGACAGGACAAGATACATAATGACCGAAAACGATTGTTCATCCGACTTATAATCTTTGAATTTTGACGACTTTTTGTCCAGCATGATATAAGTACGCCTTTTTCACACCTCGTTGAGTTGACTAATCGCGATTTTTACTTTCCTTCTTGAACTGGAATTGGCTGGACAGATACTCCTCCATGTGCAAGCATTCATGGCACTTATAAATTATGGAAAATTCTAACAGGGGCTCGCCCACTTTTCCTGAGGGCAAGAAGCTGAAGAAACTCTCGAGTGTAGACAGAAGGAATCATCTTTTGATGCAGTCATTATGTTCATATACCAGTAAACTGAATAGGGTTCAAGTGCTCCTATAATTTTGCTTCTCAGTTTTCCCTTTCCTTGTGTAGCAAGGTTTCTGTGATGCGATAAAACATAATTACAACTCCACCATCCGTGGTCAAATACAATCATCAATAAGCATAGGGAGTGTACCCAAATGCAGTAGATCAGGTTATTTTGAATCTCTTATATCTTGACTCCTAATCATGAGGAAACACGCAAAGACATATACCAAATCCCCTTGTTGCTAGAACGAAGGGAAGAACCTATTGAGGTTGTAGGGAAGTGAGTAAAACTCTTCACTTCTCATGTCTGCACTGAAAACAGTGAATTTTGCCCACCAGTGACGTCCAGAGTCCGTCCGTACCGCGCTGTGTCCCCAACTATGAGTGCGGTCCAATAAATAAGCCACCATTAACGCCACGGTGGGGGCTGACGAGAAAATCACTTGCATTATGTTGTTGAACTGCAAGTGACATGAGATGTGTACAATTTATATTTGGCAATAAGAAACTTGTTTATGTTATGAAGCGCAAAAGGAAATTAAGGAACTAGGGGTGGAAGACATAGCAAGAGTAGCGTGCACAAACCGAAATTGAGCGCGTGTGGACAGGACCATTGCCAGCAGCCAAAAGATATTCTTCAAAGTATTGTGGCACCGAAAGACCCATGAAGAGAGAGAAACCCAGAATAAACTTTGTCCTAAAGCTGTTCAAGTTGCAGAACTGGAGGAAACTGAGACCCGCCCCAGCTGCTCAAAGCACAGTTATCATACTTGGAAAACTCAATTTAGGGAACTCCAACCACAGACCTCTTCCTAAAATTAACTTGAAGATCTTATACATTTCCTCACATGCTTTGCACAAGTATGTTAGTGCGTGAAAACTCTAATTTTAACCAGATGAATATATGGTTCATCAGTATCTGAGGTTTCATGATCATAGCAGGTACATAGCATGAGCACTTCCAAAATTTCATCATCATTCAGTTACAATTAGGTACCCCTCCATTTGGCAGGTTTGACTTCAAAACTTTATCTGCTTACAAAATCCTAAACTAGATGCGAGCTGAGTAATTAATCAACAATGTTCAGTGTTCTGATTATGAAATCCCAAAGAGCTGTAGGTAAATACACTAATAACGAACAAAATCTTTTGTAGAACTCCTTTACGAGAATTTCATGACATGAAAAGAGACATACCGACATAGGCAAAGAGGACACAGTACAAAGCGGCCACGATAGGTAATGGGATAGAAGCAAGCACAGCACCAAATTTTCCTGCCATATGGGGACACGAAGACCCTTAGCAAGAAGGGAAATATTGTCACAGGCACAAACAGAAAAGATAAGGCGTATCTTTGATTGCAATAAGGAATACTGCACCTAACACAGAAAAGAAGAGCATAAAGCCAGCTGATATTTCGATAACTCTTCGACTTCCAATCCTCGTTAATCCCAAAAGACCAGCATTTTCACTGAAAAAATAGCAAAAAGGTTGTGAGGTCACAAGAAAGAGAAGACTCGACTCACATGGGGTCTCGTTTATGTAACTGAGGTGTGATTTAAGTTCTCAAACCTTATTCTACAGAGTTATAGATTTAAGAAATCAGTAACGCCATGTTAAAGGTATCGAGAGAAGCTTTTGACAAGCTTTTTGCACTTCTTCATTGAATTTTCAATTCTCCTTTATCGACGATAGACAAAAGGGAGCTTTTGTACAACTCCAGAAAAATGGTCAAGAAAGCTCAGAACATCAGGACCATAACATCTAGCCAGTTTTACAAAACGAACTTAGAGAGGGATAAAATTGCATTACGTACACTGATGCAGCAGATCCAGTCGCCGTCCCAAAAGCCCCATCTATCAGAGTGCTTACGCCCTGGAATTCCGAGGTTTGACCAATTCTTAGGAGCTCCACATAATATATCAAGAAGTATACGTTAAGGAAAGTCAATTGTCAGGTGATTACCAGCCACCCTACTCCACGACTTAGCACAGATGGGGGCACTGGAGTTGCACTTGCATATCTCGATGCAGCAATAAAGGTTCCTGTTGACTGCAAGAAGAATGGTCCTCAGAACGTTGACAAATGCATAGGATGACAATCTTCCTTACTTTAAGATTCAACAGTTTGTTACATCCTCGGACCTTGACTACTTTTTCATGAAATATAAAATTGAAGCCACCACTTACTATAAGCAGTTTAACAGATCGAGATGTTATGATTCTGAATCTAACCTCTATAAGAGCAACCATTGAAGAAGCCATCATGGCAAAAGCATCGCCAGCATCAAAAGATGGTCCTCCCCATTGAAATGGATATGGAACCCTTATCCTGCAAGCCAAGAACCATGATGGTGCAAAAAATTTTAAATAATACCCCCATATTCGTGTGAATAATTAACTGCATCAGGTAAACTGCAAAGGAGCCCCAGTGGCAATTGGATTCTAACGATATAACTGGCCAGAAAGACATGTAATGACTTCACTTCCATGCGTGTGAAACAAAATATGCAAAATGAATTAATTAGTTCCGTATCACTTCACCATTCAGCACCACCAATAAGCCCAGAACGATCTGTACGGCAGCTGATTTGAGTATTTACTGATCTCCCATTGTAAGCACCAGATAGGGTTAAGAGTGCTGCAAATGCCCACACGATCGCTACTGAGAACAGGACTGCACCTCGATCAAAAATGGCTCTTCGGGATGACATCAAGGGCGGAATATACTGCAAAACAATGTGTTCCCTCAGACATCTACCGTATGATTAGGACACAACGACAAGAGAGTAGCTCAGGAATTTACACCCACGATAATGGGCTTTGTCATTACTTTCATTTTTCCTTATGAAACCATTATTTTCAATAAGAAGATTGGCTCCCCCAGAAAAGAAGATACGAAACTAAGGAAATCATCAGCACATTGCTCACCTGAGATATAACAATCAGTAAAATCAACTCTGGGAGTCCAATTTCAACGCATTTTGCAAGCTGCAATCATTAACAAATAGTTTAAGGACTTTCAAGATGACTAGACACATGCATGTACAGTACCGCGGCCATATGATTCACAACCTACACCATGAGGCAAGTAAATATGGCCTAATGATCATGAGAAGGTACAATTCTTTTCTGTTTCTGCCTGCAACATGTTCACTGCTGGAACGTGTAACTTTACCGTTAGAAAAACGGGGTGCAAGTGCAATAGACATCTGTGGACAAATACTTTTCCACAGCTAATGTGGAAAGAGATCAATTCCTCTGCCCCACCACATACTGCCATTAGTTTGTGCATTTAATCTGCAGGCATAGTCATTTGCGACAAGTCATCTGAGCCGTGAACAAAAAGCACACATCACGATCAGGTCTCCCACCAAGTCAAGAACAAAGCAAAAGTTCCATAATTCTATTCAGTTTCCGCTTATGATCAAAACTTGTTCAATGACAAGACCAATGCACTAAATTTGTTTCCAGCAGAGAGCCAACGATAGATCTGACTCGGATAAGAGAAAATTCCACGACCATCCGAGATGTGAGCTGTTTAAATTGGACATGAACAAAACAGGGGTGCAAACTTTCTTGCCTCTGGGAAGCCACGAGCAAAAAGGCCGAGACCGGTGAGAGTTACAAAAGGAACCACCGAAAGAGGGGATAGAAACCTGCCAATGAATCAACTTAGCTTTGCAGTATAACAACCCATTAAGATCTCAAAAGTGGAAAGTATTTTAGCACTACAATACCGTGTGAAAATTCTCCAGAAGCCTAGAAAACCAATCACCATCTGGAAGATCGACGCAATAAGAAGTGCTCCTTGCATACGCTGCATTGACTGTTTGAACCTCTACTTTGTTCATGAGAGCACAGGACAAATAGAACAAATCAATGTTTTATGTAAAATCTGGTTGACTTATATATCAGGGAAAGATGTAAAGTAAGAATGAGAAGACAACAGAATATACTGGAGCATTTAAATTAACTGCAACTTGCATTCTAGGTTAATCATGGAAGAAGAATCCGTGACGTTTGCTTATAGAACAATCATCATCCTCTTGTTCTTATCCTGGTAAGCTTCACCACCTATTCTACTTTGCAGCCGTGGATATAATTTACAAGATCCATATAGGAAACGATGGAACAGGTTAGCCAACCTCATGTGGGTCCACATAATTTGAGTTTCTGTTAGACACAGCAATAGAGATAGCTGGGATAAGATACGCTGATGAGCTCCCTATGACCACAGGAAGCCGGGATCCAAACCAAGTCTGTAGGAGGGTGTTTATACCCGCAACAAAGAGCATGGTATTTATCATCTGAGACTTCTCGGACTGTCATCATCGAAGGCAAGAATCATCTTAGAAAGCGTAAGAGAGAATGTGAAGTAACAGAATACACGCATGGCATTGAGTCGAATGCTTACATTCCCTCCACCCATTAAAGGAACAAGTATCGTTGCAATAATGACAATGGTGCCCAGCATTACTAGATAATGTTGAAATCCCAGCAGCATAGCTTCAGCTGCAGTAATTGAAAACAATTTGAGCTACCATAGGACAAACTTGAGATGGCCACTTGTTAAGGAAAAGAAAACGAGAAGTTTCCAATGGAGATTTGGTACAAAACAGAAGCATGTACAGGATCGTGCATAACGAAGCACAAAACAAAAGCTCAGGAAGGGAAACAAATTATAGGAGCGGTGGAATATTGGAGGTAATAATATTCTAAAGCGTGCCGTTATTTCTACCGCTGGTTTTCGTTTATGACATGGAAAATTAAAGCAACATACCAACTAACGTCACGACTTATTTCCATGCCGATGTAGGAACAACACACGAGGATGGTTTACAATATTGCAGTAGCGGGATTCAGATCAAAGGCAGCTGTGCATATTCGTGAGAACTTCTATGCAGGAAAGCATACTTTTCAAGCAGAGCCTTGTGACCCAAGAAATCAAAAACCAAACACGATGGGGTTTCTTGTTCTCCCATGTTCTTTCTTTATCCCTTGGCTTTTTTTTTTTTTTTGTCTTTATATCAACTGTCTCGTTTTCTAGGCAATGATCAAGGGAACACCCCGGAGTCCTTCGCCGTCAAACGCCATCCATAATGAAAACTAAGATTTGGGTCTCTGACATTAACAGAGACGACAAGCGAAAATGGGAGAACAACCAAATGCAGGCACAACAGACTCAGTGAAAGACCATGAAAACGCGAGAGCCCACTGGAGCCCCAAGAACCGGTGGCATCCTGCGTAACTAACAACATCACACACAGCCCAAAGAAAACTTCAAACAAAGGACGACCCAAACAAGCATCAAAAAACATATTCAAACGAAAAAAAATTGTCAAACAGAGCAAGAGAGGACGGGAGAAGCAAAGCGCTCAAAGTCCGTCCACCCAGCGACTCGAACCCGCAAAGCGAAGCATGCACCAACAAGGCCAACGGCACGAGCGACCCGCCAAGGCAGAAGGGATGGGATGAACTCACGCCAACGAGGAGCGCTGTTGAGGCAAAAATCGACGCCCGGAAGCTGGATTTTCACGGGGTGCGGCTGGAGCTCGTCGACCTTCGGGGCCGTCATCTTCGGGGGTGGTGCCGCCGCCGCCTCTCCTCCCTAAGTCACAGTCAACAAGTGAACGCTGAAGCGTAACGTCAAGAAAATGGAGGAGCTTTGTTAGGGAGGGGGGTGTGAAGGGTCACAGCAGGTCGATCACGTCCCGCATTAAATCGAGAGCCGGAAGAATGCGTGACGCGGGCGAAGCAGGGACGACCCGGAAAAAAAAAAAAAAAAAAAAGGGGAAGGGAAAAGCAGAGAGTTAGGCGGCTTTAGGTGCGACCACAAGCACCCACCCAGGCACCCACCATCTTCAAACAGGGCTGCCCCCACAACTCCTCCCTCGGTTGCTCCTCCTGCGCTGATTTTCTTGGCTTTCTGGTGAGAATCTCGTAGCGAGGGGAGAGGGAGACCAGTGTCGCATTCTTGACGAGGAAGGCAACGTCTCGCTCACCCGCGGCGAATTATAACGCGGGGGGGGGAAGGAGGCTCTACTTCTCCTGCTACGGCGTGCTGCTCTGCGCGCGCAGTCGGACAATCACACCGTCTCTGTCTGTCTCTGTGTTTCGGCCGTTCTTGCGTCCTTGGCGTGTCCGTTCGCGAACCCCGGGAGGCGAAAATGACGGATCTGCCCTGGGAGGGTACGGTGGGCGGTCCGGACCGTTGTTACGGAATAACGGGGGGATTAATTAGCCCGCGTAATCAAAACTACTTATTGCGTGTTTCAATTTGCGACGGTAATAATGGGCCCCGAACGAGAGGTTTAGCGGTTTCAGCATGGTGCCATGGATGCCCATCTCCGAATACTATTGATCTTGTGCTAACGATAAACAAGAAAATGAGTATATGTCATTGCTATCGTCCTCCTAGTTGCTTTTTCTTCATGAGTTCGGAGATATGCATTCGTGGAAATGTCTCTACGGGCAAAGAGTGGACGGCGCGACCACGAAAGCGAGATGTTAGAAACTTTTGTGATCTCTGATGTTCCTTTTTATTCGCGGAGGCTCGATCAAAAAGAGATCGATCGATTAAAGTACATCGGGCGCCGATCGCGTACTTTAAGTGCAGCAGATCATGCATTTAAATCGTAACATCTCTCATTCACAATAAGGTAAAAGATTACTCACATCTTTCAAATATAACGTGATTAAATACACGTTCAAATTTATTTGTACTCGTGACTCGTGAGAATTGATCGAATCGAAATATTCAATTCTCCTATAATATTTATTACGATTTGAAACGAAAGGCAAAACCCATGTTGGCTTTGCTTCAAATGCACGGACTTTTATTTTTATACGAACGAAGCAGAAACTCACGACGGAGGTAAGTCATTTTGATATTCCGATATTATTATCATTTTACATCTTAATTTTTTATTTTAGTTATCGTGGATGAAATATGTGCAATATTTCCTTCTTTCCATTTGCGTTGGTCAATTCTCATTGATGGCTTCTCCCTTCTTAGTTACCATTAGGGACGAACGGTTTTAGAGTAGATTGGATCCCAATTTATGGAAATGGACTAGCAAACTGGCTTGCCCAGTTCTAGAATTGGTCCGGTTCTCGGGTCGGTGCCAGGATACGTGATTTCTTTTTTTTTTTTTTCTTTTGTTTCTTTAGTCCTTGCAAGTGGGAGTTTCGCAACTTTAAAAAGAAAAAAGCAACTTATTAATTAGGATTTGCAATAGAATATAAATTTAAAAAAATTAAGAAATATTCGCCGGTCCAATTCCTCACGTGGAACCGAGAATCGGCCGGTTTGATCCCGTCCGGCTCTCGAATGGGTCCTGGACCAATGCACACACCCCTAAGTACCGTGGACCATAGTCCGTATTAACCAAGCTTCCTGAAGATGCTAAGTTGGTAGTGGCAAGACATCTAATTGATTGACCCCAATACACGTTCTCAAATTTCCATATCTGCTCCTCACGCATAACATCACTTATTAGGGTTAAATGCTTCTTGTTTAGCGTAAAACCACAACGTTGTCAATCATCATTACCTCGCAGAAAGAAAAAAAAGAGAAGCTTCGTGATTTGAAATATCTATGTCAACACATTTTCTGATAGGAAATTCTTAAGGAGCGGTCTTAAATCGCTTGTTAAGTCTTAGTAAATGTACTTTGGAGATGTGATATTTTTTTTATCGAAGTAATTAGCTCCTACAAAACGGGATACTTTTCCGATTTCCAAAATCTTCAGAATAGTGCTGTTTTTTAATTTTGATTAACTTAATTAGTCCCTAAAGATGCTTTATTAACAAAACCCCTTTTTTTTATCGAGACAAAAAAAAAAACAAAACCCTAAGTTTATGGAGGAAAGACATGATTTTGAAAGGATGATGTACCATAAGTTTATTAACAAAACCCTAAGTTTATTAACAAAAAAAACAAAACCCTAAGTTTGTTGACAAAACCTCTTTTTTTTTTATTCGACCAAAAAAAAAAAACAAAACCCTTTTTTGAAGGGATGATGTACCAAAAGTTTATGGAAGAAAGACATGATTTTGCCATGGTTGTAACAGCAGATCGAGGCTACTTGGCATGATTTTTTCAAAGCGCTCATGAAATTTCTTATAATTAAGCATGTAAAAAAGCTGATATTTTATATTTATTAGATAAATAACAACTCTAAATATAAGAAAGGCCGCTTTTTCTGGGCACCGGTTGGGTCATGTAACGGAACAAATCGAATTTAATTACAGGAAATGGACAATTTTTTTTTTATGTAAGAATTACTTTTCCCGCAACACAAAAATGTCAAATTAGCAACAAAAAAATAGTTATCAATAGACTAACCATATTATTTGCATATGGCAAGCTCACACAATGTAATGATTTACAAACGAGCGGAGTTTTTCCAATCTTAATTTAATGTTAAGCCGTAGTATATGTTTGTTTAGCTTCTTATCCGATCAGTCCTATTCCATCACACGAAACCTCGAAATTTCGCAATTTTCCTTTCAATTTTCCGTGACTAGCAAGATCACATCAAGTAGATAAACCCCATGTTCAATAAAATTATACCCCACTAATCTCAAAGATTAAATAAAACGCGAGCCAAAGCTCGGGTGGTCGGACGAGGTCCGAACATTCGAGATTTCTTAGTATATGGCGTAACTACGTCTTTGTCTTGCTATAGATGGTTTGAAGTTAGGCACAGTTCCTCCAATGGTATGCTCTTCCAATGCCAAATTTACTGAAATTTCTTTCCCAACCGTAACTGACGAAGACCAAATTTTTTTTTTTTAACTCTTTCCTGACTTCTATGCTTGACCAACTAATTAAGGATGTAATAAATTCAGTTTTAAATACTAAGATTGTGGCCTAAATCAGTCCAAGGAAAGGTGATCTAACATGTCTCATCTCCCACCTCGTTAGGTGTATGTTGGTCACCGAGGAACCGTTCCCGAAAATAACGCCTTCTCCTCAATTAGGGTTTGCACCAAATGAGTATGCAATCGAATGATGCATAAATACAACTCACGTTTCAATGATTTTATTCGATTATACCATCACATTGTTTGAGAAAGTATTTTGTGCATCAATTACGCGCCAACCTTTTACATGATTGACCGATGTGCACATGACAACCAACTTATTCTGCGCTTAGATTTCGGAAAATTCCGGTCCATACGGTGCATCTGACATAGAAAATGCCTTCCCGTTGAGCGACAAACGGGAGGATTACCGTGCTCATGTCATAAAGGGCTCGAGTTAGAGACGACAGAGAACGAAAAGCCGGATTTACATATGAAGATTTTTATGTTTTCTCCATTTTGTTTTGTTTTCCCTGTTAATGGGTAATCACTTTTACTTGCGATTGGATGGTTAATTCTTTATAATTTTATTTTTTTTTCGCCAAAAGAAAATTGTATTAGTAATTTTCCACATCGGCGATCTGCAATGTGAATTGAAGGTTCTTCTGGGCCTAGAAGCAGGTGGTGGGACGCTGAATCTCGTGGATTATTTTGGGCCATCCTTTCTATGGGCTCCTCCAATTTAGGGCATACTTTCTGCTATCAAGCAAATAAGAATGCTGCTTAGTTTGGTGGGTCTTAATTCTTTCGGAATTGAAAGAGTTGCAAAAGAGAATCCGCTCTCGAGTCTCGATGTTTTGGGAGAGTAGGTTTCTTAACAAGCACGACGACCGTGGCAGGTGAAATACAACAGCGGAAAATGACACGAACAATCTCTGAACTTTGGCCTAGTATGCAATGCAATCTCTGAACTTTTACATTTGTTCAATGTAGTACACGTGCTTTGACCTAATGTGCAATGTAATCCCTAAACTTTTAATTCGTTCAATATCGTTCCCGAAGTTTTGGCATATGTTTAGTTTAGTCCTTGAACAATATTAAAATATTCAATATTAGTTCTTCCATTAATTCAAGTTCAGGGACTACATTGAACATGTACCAAAAATCTAGGGACCAAATGAACAAATCAAAAGTTTAAGGAGCACGTTGAAAATTATGCTAAAATTCAGAGATTATATTAGACAAATTAAAAATTTAGGGATCATGTTGCATAATGGATCAAAATTCAGGAACCGTTTGTGTTTTTTTCTCTCTGTCTTTTTTTTTTTCCTGATCATATCAATCATGTGCCCATTATCCTTTTCTTGCCAACAACCATGTACAATCAGCCCGTATTTTTCTTTTTGCTTTGCCCAGGAGCACATTTGCCGTGCCTTTCCTTTTTATTGGCCGAGAATTGTAAAGACTATGCCCTCCTCATTTCCAAATTTGAACAGAGAATTAAATATCTCTTCGCCCACCATATGCATTCGATGGGCTTGACTGAATTTTATGCTCTTCCAGGCTTTATACCGATAATTTAATCGACTTTAGAACCTCCCTAGTCGAGTTGGTCCAATTAGAATGCAGTTTATACGGGCTTATCGCTACTAAATGCTGCTATTATGCAATTTAACAATATTTTTGTTTAGGGGTCGTCGTTCTCGATAGATATAAATGTTTGTTGGTCGCTTCGATGTATAGAGGAGTTGATCGAGACCGCATTCTGCTAACTGTTGAGCTCTCTGTTCGTTTTGTCAAGTTTTTCAGGTTCTTGCTAATCTTCTCTCTGAAGAAGTGGGACATATCATGAGTGTTCCAACTTCCAAATGCATGATGAAATAGTTCGTCAATATAGGGCTATTCGCAAATATTTCCAATGGATTGTTTCTTTGGATTAATTTGTTCGTTTCTTGATCGTCATAGTTGCTACCCGAGGAGGTGAATTACCAAGAAAAAGTTAATGGATCTTTGATCAACGATAAAACAAGGTCCATTTTGCATCATATCTAGTAGATTCCCTGGCTTAAGCCGAAGAAGCAATGTCACCCTATCATTATCATAGAGACTATAATCTTGTTCTATCCATGAGGATCCTACTAGGGCCGCCTTCTACTTCTAAGCACTTACCAATCACAAATTGAGATAATATATCTCATCTTTTTCTACAAATTGGTTATGGTCGATTAGATAGGAGCACATTTTACTATTCGTGATGCATGGACTTGATTATGTTAGATTAATCTAACTTTTATGATGCCGGTCTATGTCAATTTTGAACCACTAATATGTGATCGGAGATCGTGTGAGCGCGCAATTAATAATGTAACATTCAATATCAATATGAAAAATAAATTGCTTGGAGAAGATTATGGAACAAACAAAGCGAAAGCGAAGTATATGCTCGATTTATATTTTGACTTCCGTCTAAAGCAAGAAAACATAAAGAAATCTATTTTCACGAGTCACGTTTCTTAACAGGAGTTCATTGATGCATCGGGACAGTCCAATTTCTTAACAGGCACGGCACTAGCGAGCAATGAATTAAATCACATCTTTGCCACCTCCTCCTTCCTCTCCCCTCTTCTTATTGGGCCAATGAGAAAAAATGTGTTCCCCGTTGACGGTTGACCCTAGCCCAGCAAAAGGAAAGAGCGTCTCCATCGTCAACAAACGAATAAATTAATAAACAAATGAACAAAAAAATAAATAATTGAGTGATGACAGCAACGCCAAGATCTGTTTACAAAGTTAATTAATTAAAGCAATGCGACGGCGATTGCTAATTGGGTATTCGGAACAATCGGGGCTGTGCTCAGGCACCGGCGAGAGTTCGGCTTAATCGAATCCGTCTCATGTGATTTTTTTTTAATACGAGTTGTTAGCGGAAACGTGCAAAAATGGTGCACTGGTTTTGTCTCGGCCAGTAATCACCCCAACCAGTCCCGCCCCCATAAAAAAGGCTGGCTGGCTGGCTGGCCACCTCCCCTTTGTCTAATGTTTGGGAATTGCGCAAGAAACTTAGGAGAACACGAAATGGGCATTAGGAAGGAAAGACTTTGTTTGATGCTCGGGGCTGAGTCGACCGGTTCTTCTGTGCCGTGTGATTCAGTTTGTCCTAACGATGGGCGGCTGATACAACTAAGGTGCCAAAAACACTTGTCCTCCATTCTCCTTCACCGAATTCGATGATTACATTGATCAGAAGAAGTGATTGTTTTTCTACGAGAATTCGATATTTCGTGAAAAAAAAATAAAAGAAATTATGGGGAGTTGAGTAATTTCGATAGAATAATACTCTTTTGTAAACTGAATTATTTCGGAGCAGCCAATGAATTGGAAAGAAGAAAAGAATTTCTCAGCGTGGTGCTGGTCGGGCCATTCATTTGTTCCTGGCCACTGGGCCGCTCGTTTGTCCTCCTCAAAATTCGAAATCGTCAGCAATTTTCCATTCCCAAGTGCACGAAAAAGGGAGAAATTATCAAAAAGGTCATATATCCTTATTCTATTTGTGTCGATTCAGTCGTAAACATTTTAATTGGATCAATTTAATCTTAAATATTTTCAAATTGATGCCAATTCAATTCATCTGACCGATTTAGGCCGGAAATTACTAAAGCGAACATCGGCCGCGCTGAATTTCTAGCTTAAATCGGTCGGATGGACTGCATTGGTACCGATTTGAAAATTTTTATGACTCAATTGATCCAATTGAAATGTTCGGGATCAAAGTAAAACCCAGTGCAATATATGTCGGCGACTTTTTCGATACTTTTCCTTTAAAAAAAAAAAAAGGCCCAAAAGATGAAGGGAATAACCGGCTTTATGAACAGAGCCGGACTGCACAAAAACACACCACAACCCCGAATTGAATCGAATTCAGTTTCGTGCGCCAACTGCCGGCATCTCGTGGCCCGGCCAGATGGACACCTCGTTCTGCTTACGCGTTTCCAACGCGGAATATCCACAACCTTACCTTAAAAAACCGGCTTCCAAAACCCAACCCCTGCCCCTCCTTCCTTAATTTAAGCTAACGACATCATCATCCCTTCCTTCCTCTGTTCTTCCCCTTCTCGCTCGTTCTCTCGGATTCATCTCCCCTGTTTTTGGCCCTCTCTGTTCTTGACCTCCCCCCTCCCCGCGCAAGAGAGAGGTTCTTGCCCGCGCGAGAGAGAAAATCCAAGGGAAACCCGGAAGAGAATCGAGGAGGAACGACCGGAGGGACGATGAGCTATTACAACCAGCAGCCCCCCGTCGGCGCTCCTCCTCCTCAAGGTATCCTTCGCATGTCTGCTCCTCCTGATCGGAACTCTTCTTCTGGGTTCCGATCCGTTTTTCCGCTGTTGTCGCTTGTTGGGTTTTCCCTGTTTCTTGATTTGGGATCGTGATGTGGTTTCTCTTCGTTTGGGTTATGGCGTTTTTCGGTTTGATTGTGGCGGGGCTTCGGTTTGAGCGATCTGTTCTTTTCTTGTTTTTGGGTTGGATTTTGTGGGGACAGGATATCCGCCGGAGGGATATGCGAAGGAGGGGTATCCGCCGCCCGGGTACCCGCCGCAGGGGTACCCGCCGCCCGGGTACGCTCCTCAGCCCGGGTACCCGCCGCCCCCGGCCTACGCGCCGCAGTACGGGCAGCCGCCGCCTCAGCAGCAGCAGAGCAGCGGCATGGGCTGCATGGAGGGCTGGTGAGTTATCAAGACTTCTTCGTTAGAGCTCTTCCGCTTAGTCTTATAAAGCTTTTGAGTGGTTAACAATGGCGATCGGCAATTGAAATCGCCCAGTTGAAAAACGGTGACCCTGATAAAGAGAAGGTTAGCGGAGATGGGTATGAACAGTGATTGATTCTGCTGCTCTTTTCCTCGCATGAATTTCATCGGAAATCGAGGGGGATGATGATTGGTGGCGGGTCGTTGTGAGGTGGGTGTTTCCCGAGATGATCCGGGGAACCGCATGAATTTCCCAGGCTCAAAGCGGGGTTCCCCAGAAGAAGACGTCACCGTCATCGTGGTCTGCGTTGGAAAACGAGCGGTTCTGTCATTTTCTTGGTCCTGTTCCCCCGTGGAAACCGGGGAATATGCCTTCTGATACTGATATAATTATATGACAAATTACACGCCAAGTTGTAGCTAGGAAAATCATATTTAAGTGTCGATTGGCGTTCAAGAAGTTGGTAATGAGCAAATTTTGAGAGGATCGTCAGGGTTTCTGTCCTGTCACTTGCTTCTAAGTTTGTTGTCGTTTTTCTTCTGCCTATGTAGTATCTATCTGTCGAAGCGTTCGTTTGATTTAAGGATGTCAGAGTTGACCGTCTGAAAAATTTGCAGTTTGGCTGCTCTGTGTTGCTGCTGTCTCCTGGACGCCTGCTTTTGAAGACCCCGGAAGGCTTTCGTTGCAAGAGCAAACTCGTTCAAGTCTGTCCAGCGTTCAAGCTTCACACCCTCGTCTTCTTTTTTTAACTTTGGTTGTTGTGTTTTTTTTCTTGAACTTGGCCCTCGCGGGTGAGAATTTGCGCATATCTTGATTGCGTTTTAGCAGTTTTAATGTCTGAATCTTCATCCCTAGTGGTAGCTTCAAGTCGGGTCCATTTGGTTTTATAGATCCGTTCTCACCGTCCAGTCATGGAATTCGCGCGCGTCATGTGTTGAAGCTCGATGTAGGGGGTCTCACTACTATGAGCGAACATTAAGTCAATAGTAACTAATGCCTTGATTTTCTAGAACGTCTTGCAATGAGTTGCTCATGCTATTGAGATTACACTACCATGAGATGGTAATCAGCGTGTCATATTCTAATATTATAAAAAAGATTAACAATCTAAGATTTTAGGTGTCGAGTTTCTAGGCAACCGTAGAGAAGAAGAATGTCTAGTATATTTCTATAGATTTTCTTTGTATCACAACCACATTAGTAGGTCCTCGTTAGCACATTCATGCATCACGTTTTGGTGCGAAGAGGAACGAGGCGCAAGGCCTCTGTGTTCTTGCAAAGTGTTCACTTTTTCCCAAAGAGATCTCTATTTCCAATCAAGATCGGGTCAAAAAGATGATTATTTTGATTTTGAATGAGAGGCATGACATTGAACGACACTAGTGCCCATGATAAGAACAAGAGGAAACCCACATGAATCGTAACCTAACATTTTGGAGGGCCATATTCAACACTGTTTAGAGCATTAGCTTTGCACCCATTTTCTATCGAGTCTTGAAGGTGGGGATCCGACCCCCACCTCCTTCATTTGAACGGTGACGACGCGAATTAACACGTGCTCATTGTAACTATACATGGGAAATCCATAGCAATTGACGGTATGATGAATTGTTTCTTCATTAAGAATCTGAGATAAAAAGAAGATAGGCGTTGCTAGTAGAATCATTCTTGGGAAGTGTGATTGTACATCCCTTTCAGCCCTCAAAAAATGATTGTTACTTCACTGAATAAAACTAAGTCGGTCAAGTTATGGCAGAGCGCAATTAAATCGTAGATTTGTTTCTGACCATGTCAAAGTAGGAGCAAGCCTAAAAAGTATATTAGGAACAATGTTAAAATTTAGGATCTATTGGTTTCACGGTAAATATGACAATTCTAAAAAATATTTTTAGAAAATCATTTTCTAGAAAATGACAATATTTTTTAGTGTTTAGTTCAAACCTGAAAATGAATTAGAAAGCATTTTTTGTCATTCGATATGAAATATTCAATTTGATTTTCTCAAGAAAAATTAACAAAAAATTTGAATTTTTGATTTTTTTTTTTTCTTTCCTTTTTTTTTTCCTTTTTTTTTGGCCGGCAGCCAGCCATGTCGACCAACCACAGGCAACAGATGAGCTCATCCAAGGCTGGTGAGGCTTGAGCTTGCTAGATTTCAATGAGCCAAGCCGAGCTAAGCCGAGCCAGCCTTGGGCAAGGTGGAATCTCGCTAGATATGACGAGGTAGAGCTTGTTGCAACTCGTGAGGCCTTGAGCTTGCCACAACTTGCTGACCTCTGACTCGAGCTCGAGGCCTCGCCAGAGGTAGTCAAATCGATTCCAACGAGAACAACGAGGAAGAAAACTAGAACCTACTTGCAGAGGATGTCCAATGAGCTCGGCACATCCATGAATCAAACAACTAAACTAAATTTATTGCCAAATTGAATTGGAGAAGGCGACAAACGCGACAAGAATTCTTCGTGTGGGATCGATCCCAAAACTTTTCTCTGATTCTCGGAGCAAATGCAAATGGTGGTAATCGGAGGTTCTTGTTGCTGATTTCGTGCTCGCCAACCTTCTGGCTTGAGCTTGAGGCCTCGCGAGTCACAGAGAGCTCGATCTCTGGCAAGGCCTTGAGCTCGCCAATTTGGCGAGGCTCAAGCTCAACCTAGCACCTTACGGTCTTGGGAGAGCTTGAGGAAGAAGGAAAGACAAAAAAAAGAAAAGAAAAGAAATTGACTTTTTAAATTTTTTTTAATAAGAATAAGTGTTTCATTAACTAAGGACCCGCGCTCGGCCTTTGTAAACCTAGGCCTGAGCGTCGAGGATTAGAGCTTGAGCATCGGGGACCCAAGCATGACATTTATGGGCCCGGGCTTGGGTGCCGAGACATCGAGCATAGGCAACAAGGCTTCAGGCCCAACGTTGATGGACTCGGGCGTGGCCACTAGGGCACCAGGCCCAAGCACAGGGGTCTTCGGCTCGGCCTCAATGGACTTGAGTCTGGGTGCTAGAGAATTGGATCTGAACGCGGGGGATGCGGGAACCAGCGCTTAGATTTTCGTGCCCAAGTGTAAAGTTTCGGAAAAATGTCAAATAAGGACTCGAACTGTTCTCATTTTTTTCAAATAGGGCCTGAAGTGAATCATGTGTCAAATAAGGACCCAAAGTTCTCTTATTTTCTCAAATAAGGGCTTTGAAGTGAATCTTGTCTCAAATATGGGTATGAAGTGGCTATCTTAGTCTCAAAAAAGAGCCTCACCTCACTGGAATCAAGGGCATTTTTGTCTTTAAAATTTTTATTTAATGATTTTTTTCTTTTTTTTTCCTTTTCAATTTTTTTTCCATAAAAACAAACTGAAAAATGAAAAAAAAGCTAAAAAAAAAAAAAAAAACAAGGGGGAGGCCACACTTGCTTGTGGCCGCCACCCTATCACGGTGGGGCGGCAATAATGGTTGGTGGGCTCATCAATGCCTCAATGAGGGCTACTAGCCCTTGCTAGAGCCGGGAGAGGGTGGTGATCCTCTCCCAGATCTAGGCGAGGGTTGCTGGCTCTCTCCCTAGGTTGGGAAGGGTCACCAGACCTCGCACAGGGCTGATGACCCTCCCTTAGATGGGGGCAAGGTTCGACGACCCTTGCCTAGATCTAGGAGAGGGTCGCCGCCCTCTCTCAGCTCTGGCGAGGGCTAGCAGCCCTTGCCTTTGCCTGGCGAGGGTCGTCGGCCATTGTTGCCGCCCCACCAGCAACGGGGTAGCGGCCATGACAGGGAGGGCTGGCTACCAGCCTTGCCCATTGTTTTTCTTTTTTAGCTTTTTTTTTAAAATTTTAAATCTAATTCAACTAAAATTTATGTTAAAATTATTTTTGAACGAAAATGCCTTTGGTTGGCTGGAAAATTTGCTTGGCGGTGAGCCAACGGGGTGAGGCATTTATTTGAAACTATTATAGTCACTTTAGATCCCTATTTGAGAACATAAGTTCACTTCATGCCCTTATTTGACACAAATTCACTTCAGGCTTTTATTTGAGAAAATGAGAACACTTTGGATCCTTATTTGAAATTTCCCCTAAAGTTTCAGGTTCAAATGTTGATATCTAATTACATTTCGGAAAATATTTTCCGGTTTTTCAAAGAGGAAGTCATTTTCCTCAATTTAAGAATAAGTTTTTCGCTAACTCATTTTTCCTAAACGAATCAAACACCTGAAAATGAATAAAATATTTTTCGAGAAACAGATGGAGCCGTATTGAAGCGCCATTTACCTAGGGAAGAGTTAATATTTTTATGTAATCTTAACGCATCAAATGCTAAAGTACTATGATGTCACTAGAGTTTCGAAGCGAGGGTGTAAATATGTTTCCTTTAACCGATGGCGGGGTCGAAGTTTAAATTCCTCGAAGTTCCGGGGGGGCGGTGGGCCACGGCACCAGCAATCACCGACACGTGTGCATCCAATCCGACGTGTCCATGTAAAGATCTGAAATGCGCTCTCTCCGCTGACGTTGATCCGAGCTCCCCTCTTATATCAACCCCATGTTTGGAGCGGAAGAACGAATTTTGAGCGGAACGAACCCTAATTAGGGCAAAGCTCCTCAATCTCCAGGACGGGAACCCTAATTTTGTGAGGAAATCTCTCTCTCTCTCGCTCTCCTCCTTAATCGAATTTGATGCCTTTGCGTTCCCAAATCGACGTATACCCTTTGCTGAATACCAATTGATCTTTGGTCCTAATCCAATCACTAGGGTTTCTCAATGTGGAGGTGCTTGATTTTCTTGCGTTTGCTTGGCGGCGTTTTCCGTGTTTGATTGCGGTGGCTGCACGTTGTTAGGGTCCCGTGTTGCATTAGTGTCGGGCCGATTTGTGTCGGTTTTCGGTTCGTTTCGGCTAATGAATTATAGTTCCCCACCTCAAGTGCTCGTTGGAATTTTGGGTGGTGATCGAGTTTTTCTCCCCGTGTTTATCGGGTTGGAGATAATCGGGTGCTTTGTTTTTAATTCTCAAGAATGAGGTGATTTCTCCGGATTCGGATGTGTTTATAGTCTCAAAGGCGGGGGATCTGACGGCCCCCCTGCCTCCCTATTAGTATTCCCATATTGGAACGGTGGTGACGTCAATTAGCTATACGTGTGAAATTCATAGCAATTGACTGTGCGATGAATTGTTTCTTCATTGGGTTAGAAAAAAAGATAGACGTTGCTAGTAGAGTCATTCTTTGGAAGTGTGATTGTACAAGCCATTCAGCCATCAATAAATGATTGTAAACGAATCGAATGAAACTAAGCTGATCGAATCATCGAAGAACATAATTAAATCATATATATTTGTTTTTGACCCTATCTGCCTCTGAGTTTTGTGGATACATTTATCTATGATTGACCAGATGATTAGAAATGAGGATAGCTTCTCTTTCCCATTTAATGTGCTTGTGCTAGTTGAATTTACGAATTTCTACCCCTTTCAAGTTCTTAAGTTTGCTACCGTAAACGATTTAATGCGCTCGAAAATGGTAGCTTGAGCTATGATTTCTTTCCATATTCTCATTCTAGATTTTCGCGAATTTTGAGTCAGCCAATCTTATATTCGGTTGCCTACTTTTGTCTTGCCACTCGGCTTTGTGTTCAGATCTTTGGGGTAAATTTGTAATTACACCTTCCGATGGGCGCACCGAAGCAAAAATGGACATCAGAAGAGGAAGCGGCGCTGAAGGCTGGGGTTATAAAGCATGGGGCTGGAAAATGGCGTACAATTCTCAAGGACCCTGAGTTTAGCGGCGTCTTGTATCTGCGCTCAAACGTCGACCTAAAGGTATGCGTAAGAACCTCAATCTCTATTCGTGGGACAGATCTTAGTTAGTTTCTTCGTCAAAAGTTTTCCTTCCAGTTTATTACAGAGCCGTTCGGCTTTCATGCTATGTAGGACAAGTGGAGAAACATGAGCGTGATGGCTAATGGTTGGGGTTCACGAGACAAGGCTAAGCTGACTGTTAAGAGAGTGCACCATGTGCCTAGACAGGAAGAGAGCTCTGCAGCTGCTAGGATTGCTGCCCAAAGTGATGAGGAAATGGTGGATATTAAAGATCTGTCAATTTCTGGCGATGCTCTGCACATTGATGGTCCAAAGCGATCTATTGTTAGGTCAGCTCTTCTTAATGATAAGGCCTCTCATGTAATATGTGGCCCTAGTGTATTTTTTTACTCCTCTTTGTTAAGCTTGTCCTTTATTTATTTCTTGCTTCATTCATATAATTAGATCTTGTGGTTGTGATGCATCATAAATGCTAGAAGGCCTAGTTGCGCGAGAAAGTATTATGATTAGTGTGGTTCTGAAATGGATATGATGCTATAGAAAGTTTGATTATCCTCGAGGAAATCGGAGGGAGCATAATCATAAATAGATAATACTTAAAAAGCAGTGCCTTCGAAGGTTGAGGACAATAGTTTAGCACGGAGTTGTCACTTTTCTGAATATATATATTTTGATTGATGTATCAAGACTTTGGATAGAGGTGTGGTGGTTGGTGCCAAAAGTACCATTTGCCATAAGTATTTTGTACATTTAAATAACTAATCAGTTGAAAATAATAAAATGGAAGCCCTACCTATTTGGGGTTACCGTCTGTAAGTTCTAGCCAGAGATTTTTCATTCCAGCGAATATTTGTTGTCGAAGGTTCAAAATCATATGCAAGAAGATGTAATGCAGAGATAGTTTAATGTGGCGAATACATCTCCTAGGCTGCATAACTTTACCACGAGTGACATACTTGGTCCGGAAAAGTTTTCTGAATTTGGGCGCTTGAGAGTTGAGTGGAGGCTAATTTCTTAAGGACTCTGCAGTTACAGACTGCTGTGAATTCTTGACAAACCTTGCAACTACTTTTCTTGAAGTCATATTTTTCATACTTTCGGTTCCTTGTTTTGCCGTGATTTAGAGATAGTTGAACTATTGACTTCTCCCAGATCACATGAGATATATTTGTGCTTAGTAGCATTTATTTTAACCGTTGAGCTTTGTTGCATTTGTTTTTCTTGTATATGACGAAATGGGTGTGATATGCATGGCCTTCTTTTACTTTTTGTGAGTCAGCATTGGCCAAAATAGGTTGTTTTCCTTTTATACGCAAATCAAGTGGCTGGATTTATTTGCTATAGGTGGTTGGCATTGTTTGTCTTGTTTCTGTACATTGGAATCAGTTGCTTGGGTTCTATCTATCTAAATCAGCAGCGGCATTAATGTTTTCTGTCTTTCTCATTTGTACAGGTTGGAAAACCTCATAATTGATGCCATAAACAGTCTGAAGGAGCCTGGTGGTTCTAATAAAACATCAATTGCTACATTCATAGAGGTAGTTCTCTTTTTCGAGGATGAACTTTCCATGATGTGTTCTCTTCAGATTTCACCGGGATGTCTATTTTGCAGTCACTGTCACTCTGAATCTGAAATGCAACTGTTGGCTTTTTCTTTAAAAAGCCGGTGTGACAATTGCTGTTGAAGCTTTTGCCCTTTTCAAATATGGGTGTGGTCGATTTTTATTGTGGCAGGAACCTGATTGTTGGTGCAGCTCAAGATTTAACTTTATTTTTGGACACGCATATAATTTATCTGTTTAACTTGGTACTGTACACAGCACCTTTATCAGGTTGGTATTGTTTCTGTTAGATGAGCTAGCCTGCTACTTTTGCTAAGGGGACATTCTAGGCTTGAGTAATGCTTTCGTGAGTAAGTATGAGTATCAACCTGTAAGTTCGGTCCAGTTAATTAAATTGTCGCTTCCATGTTCTCCAAGCCATTAGTCATTGAGTCAGTTGCTTGGATTTCTCTATCTCTGATTACTTTAGAAGAATGAACATTTTCCTCGACATTTGTGGATGGGAAAGTCTAAAGGAACTTGAGAATGTCGGAATGAATTAAGCACCTTGTAAGTTGGCTTAGTTTGCTATATGGTAGCTGCACCTGAATTAACTGCTTCTCGATGGCTTCTATGTCTCGAGTTGTTTATGTTTCCTGTTGAGTTTTTCTTTGTCTGCAAAATGATGTGTGATGCTGACTCTTGTGCGATTGTTGTGAGGGAAGGAATTTAAACTCAAAAGTATCTGCTTAAGTAGTGATTGTAAGATTTTCTGCTACGATCATCCTTTTTCTTTGTTTCTGGACTTAAAATCTATAACTGTCGAGTATTCTGTGCAGCACGATGGTAATGATGGGGCGCAAATGCATTTTGGCAGCTACTTTTTAGTTATTGTGTCGAACTGCCACAGTTAACCCTTTATAAAGGCTCATCCGATTTATATGTTTACGGTCATAGTTGAATTGAGGCTATGACTTCACATTCACTTTTAATTCTTAAATCCTTAAATGCCTTTTAAACTCCTTTTTCATATGTTTTTATCGTAGGATTTGCTGGTTAAGTAAGAGGTGTTGCATTGCAAGTCTGTTACCTTTGTTAATAGTCCTTTCGCTGGAGCTTTTCATGCAAGCATTTGCATGATGAAGTTTTAGACTTTGCATGATTCCTTCTGACTTCTTTAGGTGATAAGTTATCATTTTATTGATTGATTAGGAGCAATATTGGGCACCTCCAAATTTCAAGAGGCTACTGTCAGCAAAACTAAAGTACTTGATGGCAATTGGCAAATTGGTTAAGGTAAATTGAAGCATTGCTGTCTTGAGCTTAAAGTTTGTCATCACAATACTGATTCCTAACTAATATGTTTCGTCCCATGGGTTGTAAACTTTTTGTGGCCTTGGTCATGGATTTTGGATTACCAGTGGAAAATGCAAGTTGGATTGGCTTCTTCACTTTGTCTCTGCACTTCTTCTGCTGCATCCTGTGATTCCTTTGCTTGGTTCTAACTCTTTTGTGTATTTCCAGTCAACTCCATTTTACAGATGCATCTTAGCCAGATTTTATTGAAAAGCCTCATTGGTTGTTTCTTTTTGAGATAACTGGTGACATGACATTGCTGTATAGGTGAAACGCAAGTATAGGATTGCTCCTGGACCTGGCTCCCTTGCTAGAAGAAGGACCTCTTCGATGTTTCTGTCTGATGGATGGAAGCTTCCACCAAAAGAGGATAGAAATGATGATGATGATGATAATATGCTTACTGCGGCCCAGGTTGACTTGGAGTTGGCCAAGATGAGGACTATGACTCCAGAGGAAGCTGCTGCAGCAGCTGCTCGAGCAGTTGCTGAGGCAGAAGCTGCCATTGCTGCTGCTGAGGAGGCAGCTAAAGAGGCCGAAGCTGCCGAAGCTGATGCCGAAGCAGCACAAGCTTTTGCAGAAGCAGCGATGAAAACAATTAAAGGAAGAAATGTGCCGAAAGTGGTAGCGATTTGATGTGCTTTCTAATCTTGCAATTGAGTATTTTACTTTGTATCATCTCCATCCTACAATCTGCCGCAGTTGATGCATGAGCTTGTAGAACCCCTTTTGATATTTATTTTCATATAGTGCACTAGGACCCATTGACCCGTGGCTTTCAAAATGCATGCTCAGTGATCAGTTTAGATTGGCATTTACTTTTCTGTTACTACTGTTGCTAGCTTTGTTGGAGCTTCTTCTGATCCTACTTACTTGGCTTCTGTTTTTCAATCGGTGCAGATGATTCGAGTTTGACAGCATCTCTGTCAAGTGTGGATAGGACCTAGGTTTTTTGAGTTTTCCTAGATGAGAGCACATGTTTTGATGGTCTGCTGGCATCTCGTATTGCTTGTAAATATGTCGGAGATAATTCTATCCCCTGTCGATGCTGTTGACAAGTCTTCTTCATGCGTCGTGGGTACCAAGCCACTGCATATTGCACTATTGGAGGTTCGGACTGATCAGATGATAGATGTCGTGGTGCAGAAGAAGCGAAGACAGCTGATATCTGCGGAGGGTTTTCGACTGTTCATTTTATTTGCCAGTGTAGTTGAAAAGGATAGATTGGAGTGCTCAAATTTATTCTCAACAGCAGCGGGGTGTACATTTTCTTAGCTCTAGGCGCAGTTACATTCATCGGTTTTTTCTGCCGCCTCATTTTGACTGTCCTCTTTTTGGATTCTTTTGAATGGTGCATCAGGTGAAGTTAGGCTGTAGTTTTTTTCAGGACATGTGGCAGAAATTTCATTAGTGAAGACCATTGAGGGGTTATAGCAGTTGTAGGAAATGTGGGTATTTTGGACCTTGTCATCTGTGAGAACTCGAGTGCTGCTTCAGATTCGGTCCTGTCTAATTCATGGAAGAAATGACTCGCCGGTTGCGTGCATTCGGCTCTTAATCCGTGTCGGCTAATGAGTACAAAACTTGAATATCTGAAAAATATTCTCTTTTTTTTTTTTCACTTTTAGGGCAGTGTAGTGGCTTGAAACTTAAACTACTGTCGAATTTGTGATCTCAGCACGATAAGAATAATAGCAAACATAATTCAATCATTGTTTGTTGCGTCCTGAATATTCCTTGGATAAACATCTAGAACTTAGAAGGGAGGCAAAAATAGATAATAGTTCTCTATTGTTATGTTTTTGTCTGAAAATACTTTTGAGTGTTGCAGGAGCATGTAAATTAGACGTAACTTTCTTATCTATTAGCAGATCAATGGGTAGGTTTTAAGCACTAGTAAGCTATCCCATACAAGCATGTGTCACGGATTGAAGTGACGATGGGGTTCTTCTGTACTCGTGGGTGTTTATGAGTGAAGTTTGGTGGCGTCTTGAAGAGTGAGTGATGAAGAACGGTCGAATACAACTTGTTCATGGGAGTTGTGTCAAGGTTGTTTGTGCTAGGATTTCTAATTTAGAAGGAATATACCGTTAGGAACTCTAAAGGTGGGATTGGCCTTCTGCACACAAATTGATGAGGATTTGATGCCGCTTTCCGGATGAAGTTATGGCAGACCAAAACTAGTTGTTGTGCTTAAAAGTGTTATGCGGGTCTCACTCAAGAGACTATATACCCGAAATAAACTAGACGGGGTGCGATTCAATACGATAATGCTATTTGTCGTACTATTCTTAAGAACAACTATGGAAGGAAAGGAGGCCTAGGGTCTTCTCGACTAGTGCCCATGGGCTATTTCGCGGTCAAGGAACTACTGGCTCGTGACACTTAAGTCTAGTCTAATACATTTTAGAACTTTATTGATAATGATCTATTATTAATTATTTGTTTTCGACTTATCCCAAATAATTGTATTCATCATAGACTCTTGAAATTCCAGACGCTAAAAAGCAATTCCGGCTCAATGCAATGTGATATGTTTAGACGATGCCCAGTACCGATGGGTTTAAGAGATCTAATGTATGCAACTTGCATGGCAATTGATCTATTATTATTTGTTACCAGTTTACTGTAAATTGAGCAAAAATGTAGATGACAAAATATACGGATAAAGAAAAACATAATATATATCGAAATATCAGATATACCGTCCGTTAATTTATAGTCACAATCATGTCGGTTATAGACACGTATAAAATATTCAAGAGCAAAATGTAGATGACAAAATATATGAATAAAAAAAATTATAATATACATAGAAATACTTGCAAACGTTGCGACACATATCGACGGCACATAAGTTGAAAAAAACAGGTAAAAAGAAACACTTTTTAATTATGATATGTATGCTATTGTTTAATGCGCATATTGGGAATTTGGAACGGATTGATGTTGACGTAATTCAGTCTTGGTTTGTCAAAGGCAAATTAAAGAGAAAACAATTTCGCTTATCTGAAATTGTGTTTAAAAATATCAAACGAAACGTAACAAGCGGACAAAGGGGCTTAACATTTTCCCATTTTAAATATTTTGCAGTATCCATAGATCTCGAACCTGAACAGGAACGGATTTCGTTTGTTTCGCAGAAAATAAACAATTTGAAAAATATTTTAATAAAAATGATCGCTTATATTACTTAAAATAATTAATCGATTCAAAATGATTTCATTATCAAAAAATAATTCATGTCTAAATATTTCTATAAATGGTGAAAATATTTTTCATTTGTGCATTTTTATAAACGATGCAAGTAATCGTTTTAAAAAAAAATATTTTTTCAAATCATCCTATTTTCACGGAATAAACAAACCCTGCATGGAAATATCAAGAAAAGAATCCATCATTAAAGTAGGTAATGCCCATAGCCAAACACAAAAAAACATAAAAAATAAAGGCAGTAAGATTCGGAGTTGTCCAACGTCGGGACGAGAGAGAGAGAGAGAGAGAGAGAGAGAGAGAGTTGTCATCTCTCCCTCTCGCGCTGCTGCTCAATTTCGTGTCGGAAGGGGACTCCGTAGTCGCATCCTCCCCCCCTTCGTCATCTCCAGGTAATTCGACGATTCGATTTCGGTATCCGTTGTTCGACCTAGAAGAAGACCGGGAAAAAGATCGTTTGTCGTGATAGCCCGTGAACTTTGTGTGCCCTTCTCTCTCTTTGAATTTCTGATGGTTTCCTATTCTCCAGGTGTTGTTCAAGATTCCTGGCTAAAGGTTCGCGTGTGTTGCGAATTCGACTGAGGTTTTTGTCTTGGCAGGTTTGTGTTTTCTTGGGCCCGGCTCAGTCTCCGCGAGCTCCGTCCTTTTCCATGGCTGAGAATTCTGATGGCACCCAGCCGCTGTTGCTTCGCATCCAGCAGCTCGAGCGCGGTATGTCTGTCTCGCGTTTTGGGTGTTCGCTTTTCCATTTGGTCCGCGCTTTGTTACATGGGTGGGCGCGTCTTCTAGCGGGGGATTCGCGTTTTGCTCAGTTTGGTACGTTTCCTGTGTAAAATTTTAGTCTTTCCTCATTAGAAGGAAGTCTCACGGTAGTTCTGGGATGTTGGAGAAGGTGGTGTCCGTCCTAGTCTCGGTTTTGGTTCCTTTAAGGTGTATCGAGCGGATTGGAAATCTAAAAACACTGCCTTTACTCTCCATGTTTTCATTTCATCGATTCTTTCGCACTTCAATCTGGCTTGCCTCGCTTCTTTTCACCCATACTTAATATGAGGAAGTAGGAGAATTGATGGATACGATAGCGTTCTCATTTGGGATTATGGTTGATGGAATGAATCCCCTTATGCAGAGCGTGACGAGTTACGTAAAGATATCGAGCAATTGTGTATGCAGCAAGCAGGGCCTGGCTATCTTGTTGTGGCTACTAAAATGCATTTTCAAAGGTAATTTTATCTACTCCTACCTTTGAGATCGATGGCATTTATTTCCTCGTTTCTTCTTCATCTTCTGCATTTAGCCTTATAGGTTTTTCCATTGTCCTTTCTCTCCTCTTTGTCTGGGTGTACGGTAGTCTCTATTTTAGATGGAAATATAAGAAACTTTATGTAATTGCTGTGCTACTAGGACAGCTAGCTTGGAGCAGGAGATTGAGACTTTGAAAAAGAAGCTAGCGTTATGCACAAGAGAAAATATAAATCTTCAAGAGGAGCTTTCAGAGGCATACAGAATCAAGGTAAAATGGTGACTTTGCTTTAAGTCAGTTTATGATCTGACCTATGAGAATTTATGAACTCATTTATCTTTATCCATATTCAGGGCCAGCTGGCAGACTTACATAGTGCAGAAGTCACAAAGGTCTGCTTCGTTTCTTGATTCTTTATTTCTGCCTTCTTTTGTAAAAAATTCGCATTAACTATGGCTTTCTGTAGAATCTGGAAGCGGAGAAGCAGCTTAAGTTTTTCAAGGCTGTGTTGCTGCTGTTTTCGCCGAACGGGATCACTCAATAATGGAGGTCTTAAAATATTCTGAATTTTAGCCAAATTCATCTTGTTCTCCCTTTTTTATAGAATCCGTTTGACTGTTAAAGAATTTTATGGATGAGTGGTATGGTTATTTGGTGGCAGGCCGAGAAGGCTAAGGAAAAAGAGGAGACCATGATACAGAAATTAAATGATGTTGAGAAGAGGTAATTATTGCACCAGGGGTTTGGCTCTTATACTTTCACATATGTATTCTATGATTGGAGAAACATATTATAATGGCAGGCCGCATATCGTTATAATTCTCTAAGAAAAATGGAAGGCTCAGTAATCAATATTTGTTAATAAAATCAATTACGTGCATCCTTTGGCATTTTGCTAGAAGAATTACATTTTATGATGGCAAGCTGGGTATGCGTAAATCTGACCAATCGTATCAATGCTTCGGTGTTTTGAACTTTTCGTTGTTTCAAATTTCCAATGTCAACGAAAGTGGGTCTAAGTTGGCATGAAGTGCTGATCCCTATGGATTGTATCATTGGGTCTCGGAATTTTATATTTCTAGGGAGCAAGGATGTGGAGTCCTTGTGACAAAGGGAATTATGACATGAAAAAGCCTTACAAGTGAGGGGGGCTGAGACTCCTTGGGGGTTTTACATGTCTCGCAGAGATTGTTTGTCCATTCTCGGACATAGAATTTTATTATCCACATATTGTTATGTTTTAGAATTTCTGGGGAGCAAATAGATTTTTAATTGATTATGATATTGTCCTCGTCTTGAATCCATATCCTATTTTTTGCTCAGGATGCAAGAGCTTACATCGGATTCACTTGAACAGAAGAAACTTATTAATAAATTGCAAAGTGAGCTAGCTAAGCAAGAAGAAAATAATGACTTGTTTAAGAAGGTAATTAAATTCCTCCATTTGCCACTTCCTTGGGTCCATATTTTCCACTGTCGTGGTAGTTCTGACAGCTTTCCCCTATCTTAAATTTCTTAAACTGATCCTGATACAAATGGTGTGAGACAATTTAATTATTTGTTGGAACAGGTTGTTGATATGTTTTATGAGATTAGACAACGATCTCATCTGGATTTTGAGGACATGACTTGGGACCAAAAGTGCATCCGCCTTTTAAATGATCCTACAGAAATGTGGAGTTATAATGATACGTCCACATCTAACTACATCGTAAGTTCTCATGGATGTTGTTTTCTACTCCATTTTAAAAAGGTTGTTTACTTGTGTACTTGCTGAGGATTTTGTTTCGGAGGTAACCGACTTTAGTGTCATAATGAACAGTTTCTTAATTCTTTTGTATTGCCCTTTTACCAATTTGTCTGCTCTCATTCCTCGTAATAACTTTTCCATCACCTAGTTTGAGATTCTATTTTTTGTGCACAATTTGAATAAATTTCCTTCAGACAGAGTGCCTTAGAAGAGGAATTGCAGTTGGTGAGGAACTCTGTAGATGATCTTCAGAATAAGTTCCGGGTGGTAATATATTGGATTTAAGCTTTATTTTCAACTCATTAGATTGCAACTTGAGTGTTTCTTGGTTGAATATTGTCTAAGAATCCAAATAATCATGGTGCATAGGGATTGGAGATTGAAAATCATTTGAAGAAGAAAGTTCGTGAGTTGGAGAAAAAGAAAGTAAGATATCACTTTTCTAAAAGTACAAAGTACTATTTTTGATCACTTTGACCTCTCTCGGTTTGTAATATTTTTTTGGCTCCTATGCAGGTAGGTTTGGAAAAAATGGTAAGAAATGTAATCGTGGGATTGCATCAGCAGTATTCTCTTCACAGAATCCATATCAAGCATATACTCGAGGAGGAAAATTTACATATGAAAGCTACAGTGAATGTGATAAAAGAAAGATTGAGGGAGTTCAATCAAGCGAAGCTAGAAGGACAGCCAATAAATTTTGTGAGGCTTGATGAAAATGGATGTCCAGATGTACATCCAAAAACTGATGCTGCCTTCCATGTGGTCTCTGAGGTATTCTAATGATAGGCACCTGTTGCTTTATTCGTTCATATGTTTCTCATGAGTAGAATGAAACAAAATAAAATCTTTTCTGTGCTTCTTGAATATGTTGTAGATTGTTGATTTATGAAGAAAGACCACAGAATGTGCAATTATGATGCTTGATTTGTTTTTTTAGATCACTGTCTGTTTGGCACGTTGGCAGGGAATTTAAATGAAGAACTAAGCATATGTCACTGTGCTGTTTCTTATTGAATGACAATTTAAGTTTTACATTTAGCTTTGTTACATTTGTTGCAGGAGAGCACTAGTGGCTTCTCAGACATTGGAGTTGATAAAAAGATTGATGCATCTGATGCCTTTGCACAGGCATTGCAAGAAAAGGTTCTGTATGAATTTCCAGTTTGCATTTTTTCAGTTGCTTATTTACTATTTGATTTACTCATTGAGGTGCTTCAAGCAATATTATGAACATGTTCATTGAGTAGGAACAACATGGACACTAAAAAGGGGGAATTGTTGCAGGTTTCTGCACTATTGCTTCTATCTCAACAGGAAGAGAGGCATTTATTGGAGAGAAATGTTCATGCTGCTCTGCGGAAGAGGAGTGAGGAACTTCAGAGAAATCTAATACAGGTAATATATTTCTCACAAGTCCTCGGGATTTCATAATTGTGATGCCCTTTGCTCAGTTTGAAATCCCTTTATCTTGCTTATGACATGCTATTGGTGTATTGATAGAGTTTTTATGTTTGAAAAAAGGGTCAACTGTGTGTTGATCATTCCAATTATTCTTGGCCATGTTATATCCAGGCTGGTTCTCTTAGTTCTTCCTGCATCACTTTCCCTAATTAGTCTTATCTTTCTTTTTTTTGTTATCTAATTATAGATTTACTGGCGTCATCTAAGATGAAAAAAGTATTGACAAACTACTTTTTCTTAAAGGTTACAAATGAAAAGGTGAAAGCTCTCATGGAGTTGGCACAACTAAGGCAGGAACATCAATTGCTAAAAGAGTAAGAGTCATCATTGAACTTCTGAGGGAGTGAGATTTTATCTTTACTCTTTCTGTCATCATGTTTGGCTTCTGTTTTACTGTAAATAGTGAAGTTCGAATATGTCACCTATATAGGTTTTATATAATAAAGTCACAATAGCTCTGAGTAGGCCCGCTTAGTCAGGAATGACCATGTAGGGTCCGTGAAATTGTAGTTGAGAGAGTGCTGCTGCTTTTAGTGCTCTTGGCCTTGGCCAATTTTTTTCTTTTGTAAACGTGAAAAATTATGCATAACTGGACAAGGCATCTGGCTTGTCTATTTTGTGCTGTCACTGATCTCTGCTTCTATTCTATGTCAAAGCATCTCAACTTTTATCATACTCCATAGAGGACCAAGTCTATCAGAAGTTGGATGGAGCAGTCTTAATTACGAGATGGAGTTTCGCATGGCATGTCAGTTTGTTGTCCTTTGTCATGCTATTTTGATTATCAAGCTGCCCTAACTAAAGAAGAGATCTGTTTGTGTACTGGTGCTATGAGGATTGGATATTTGAGCTAGTCATATAGTTAATGCCCTGTGGCTGTCCCTCTATTCAAACACAATTTGCACTAAAGCCCATACATGCTCATACTGTGTAGCACAGGAAAAAGTTGCGACAATAGCTGTTAAATTGTCTTACACGGTGCACATTGAAATCTGAAATATGTGTTTGTTGTAGGAAAATGGGTTTGGAGACGAGACAGGGAAGAGTTTCGGTTTCCACTGGAGAAAAAAGACAGCAAGCTCATGAACAAGATGGAAAATTGAGGAATCTTTTTAAGAGAACATATCTGAAGCGTTGGATAACCGCAGGAGATGTTGGAGGTGCAGGAGAAGCACACCCGTCTAGTGATGGAAGTATAGCTGGCAGAAAATCCAGTTACAGTATGGACATTGCCAGGTCCTTAACTTGATCCCCAGTGAATGAATGCTTTCCTTTTTAAATCTTGTATATGAAATTTATCTTTTCCCCTCTTTTTTAAAACTCCATAAATCCTGACTCAAGCCTTTTATTAGAATGAGAATTGAAAATGCAACCCTCAAAGAGAGCTTGGATAGCATGGAGCATATAACTTCTTCAATTCACAGGCTTCGTCTCGCACTTCTGCAGGTAATCCTTATGTATCTGTATTTAAACTGCAAGTTTTGATGTACATTCTATTGGTATAACCCAAGCGATTAATTGCCGATGGCCTTCATTAACTCTCGAAGAGCATAATGTAGTACTTCTGGCTTGCTTCTTCTAATATATGAGCATGATTATGATGAGCATTTGATTTTGAAGCTACATTTTTCAGGAAACTTTTTTATCTGCACATACTCATGTTTCCCATCTCGTTCCTTCTGTGCA
This sequence comes from Syzygium grande, assembly GCA_024733475.1. Classification (NCBI taxonomy): domain Eukaryota; kingdom Viridiplantae; phylum Streptophyta; class Magnoliopsida; order Myrtales; family Myrtaceae; genus Syzygium; species Syzygium grande. The sequence goes on along the minus strand of JAMXDD010000003.1, from coordinate 21,422,359 downwards.
GGCCAAAGAGTCAGTTGGGATCTCAGAAGCTCTAGAAGATGTTATTTCCGAGGCAAAGCTTGTAAAGACTGCTCTTGGCAGCTGCCTACCCGTTAGTTGGTCAGCTGGGATGGATGAAGAATCTTCTCTTGATAGTGTCAGCAGTGATTCTGGTGATTTATTTGGTGATCCTGGTGGGGAAAAGGTTGATTCTGTTTCTGCAGCAGGATTTGAGATGGTGGAGCTCTTAATACTCGCAGCTCAAACATTGAAGGATACAGCTACTAAAACAGAGCCTGGAGTACCAGCTGCTTGAAGAGCTTGAATCAAAAGTGCTTTCCCAACCAAGAATTCTTTTATTCTGATGGATGGCCTGAGAAAGGATGGGAAATCTCACGGACCTTGCGTAATTATTACCAAGCAGACATGTGGAAATTAAACTGGGACTGGGAGTGGAAAATGGAAAAGTCTGTCCCTTGTTGCTTGTACCGATGCTATTTGTTCCAGGGTGATGATCAAAGAAAACCCCCTTCTTTGGGTTTAGAAAACTACTCCCGTATGTGTACATAATTATTGCACTATCCTTTGATAGGATGTACAGTGTTGTTCTGGTGAAAATTCGTTTATAGAAGTAATGAATCATAGCCATTCTATTTGCTTCATGCCCTAAATTGGAATCGGACAGATTTCGATGCTCAATATCCATCTCCTGCTGCAATGATTGTTTCAGATGCTTGTCTTGGCATATGGCATTTGTTCCGTTGGCTAATATTACTCACATTGGATGTGCAACTTGTTCATGGTTAAATTGCTTCCTGTTCTTTAGCTTATCGTTGGTCTAAATGAGATTGACCAGCAATAAGCTACTGGAAATGGCTCTTTAATTCATGGAAGAAGATGAGAAAATTGGACTGTGCGGGTGGACTGTTTCAGTTTGCCATTTGGGTCACAGCAGGACGTCATCTTAAAGCAACGCAGAGTCATTAGTCTGTCGCTATGTCTCTAACGGGACTGCTCCTGTCAGGAGCTCAAATATTAGTTCAGATGCTGTTGAGGTTTGCTCCGCATCAACCTGCTATTAAAGACTGGTGTAATTGACATCTCTGTTCTCGGTCTCACAAAAAAAAGCCTCCCAAGTGCAGGCTGAATTTTTTCATAGAAGAATTCTTCCGATCGGTTCAACCACAGGCAGCCCAAAAAATTACCAGGAAAATGATAAAAGGAACGGAATTAACATGATTTTCAATGTGCTCCTACTCGGCGAGAACCTCCACAGCTGTAACTTTAGCAGCTTCATACTGTTTATTGCCAGTATCGAGCTGGCTGTAGTTTCCTTTCTCCTTGAACAGCTGGGTGTGGTGGTGCTTGCAGTAAAGTTTTCCCTCATGGGCAATGTAATTTGAGGGACTAATGGTACAGCCCCCATGGGTGCATTTGAAACATCTCCTGTGATATGCAGTCCCATTCACAGTAACCTTCGAGACAATTCAGAGACCTCTGTGTTAGTGATTTGTGTTCAATATTCTCGTATTAAAGCAAAAAGGTTCTGAAAAAGGCCCCAACTCCAGTATTTTCTCTTTGAGTACTAGGGCCTTACACAAGAAAGAGTGGCCAATTCGTGGACAAAATGTTCATGGCATGTTTTACCTTCTCAATGGGATATGCAGTCTTATCACAGCCCGCACATTTGTCTTTGGTCCCTGCAAACAAGGCGGAGACTCTGTTCGCTGTGGCAGCATTCTGTTGTTTCATTCAACACACCAGGTAAATAGACGCAGAAATTTTTTATACTAGAGCTTAAACCATGTTGCGTATTGAGAGAGATTTTTGCCGGTAAATCACCTCATTATCAGTAGCTCCTTCTGGTTTTACAATCTTCGGAGTTCCTGATATGTAGCCCAGAGCAACAAGACCAGATTGACGATAAGAAAATAACTTGGTATTGCTGCAGCAACAGCAGGTATACGACTGTACTTTTAGGTGGAATTGCTATTGGTATTTACCTTCAAAACTCTTATCCAGACTCCCCGTTCTCTTGAAGAGCTGATCGAAGTGGGGCCTGCAATAGAGGACCCCTTCAAAAGAATTGAAGTTGCCTAGCTGAAAATTAGAAAATTACCATGTTAGAAGCATCATACCTCCCACGCAGCCTCAAAATAGAGAAGAAAAACAATACCTTGCAACATTTTGTCCATTCATGGGATTAAAAGATGCAATGCACATGGAGAAACCGCGTCAACGTGACATGAATTACCTTGAGGGTGCCATTGCAATGGTGGCATCGGAAGCAGGCCTTGTGGTAAACCCGGTTGTTGGCGGTCAACTTGTCGACCAAATACACTGTCTTTTCGCAGGCTTTGCACTTCTGGGTTGTTCCTGCGAATGCCATGTCTTCCAATGCCTCGACACCACCCTCAGGTAGATCATGAAGTACTTGTTTTTAAAGTGAGTTACATCGTTGCCCTGCTGTTTCCTCAATCTTGCCAACCTCTCCTGCTCTGTCACCTCGTCACAAGTTTGCTAAAATGGGAGAACAGGAAACCAAGGGAGGAGATTGGATCAGTGAGAGAGAAACGAGGTCGCAGAAATATAGGAGGGAGGTGCATTCGGTGGAAAGTGACCAATAAGAAATTAATAATTTCATCCCAAGTAAATAGGAAAAAGAAAAGATGGAAACGCCACATCATGATAGTTGTAAATATGACTTCACAAATGAAAGGATATGCTGCAAATCACGTCATTTCGGTAAAGAGAAATGTGAAAGGCATCAAATAGTATTGAAACTTCAGGAATTGAAAGGTTTGCCCAATGGCCATTCTCATTCTTGAGACCATTTCATGGGAACTCCCATCTTGTAGAAGCCTATTACATATACCTAAGAAAATAAGACTATTTATAGTACGCAATTTAAGCAGATATTTGTGGGGGGAAACTGTGTTTGGCTGGACCTGATGCCAGAGGGATTTAGGTTAAAGCTTTTTTCCCCCTTTCCATGTTGTGAAAACACAATGCAGAGCAATCAAACGACTAGAAAATGAAACCTCTACATAATTAACAAAAAGTTGAAAATATTCTACGGCCTCCTTTTGTGGATCCGATGCGACGTCTTTCTTTTTTAGGGAAATAATTTGACCTGATCATGAAACGGAAACGACGCCGTTTTGTTGATAATTTAAACCACGAACGGCGTCTCCCTCTCTCTCAGTTGCTGAAACACTGCCTTTTGCCCCAAATCGACCTTTAGTGACTGACCAAAAAGAAACGAAGACATACGCGTTTTAAAAGGCCATCAAAACGGCGTCTTTTTCATTTCGTGGTCATGTCAAATTGTTTCCCTTAAAAAACGACATTGTTTTAGTTTTGTTGAAGCCAGGTTGGATTCACATTAGCTTTATTTGGGGGAAAAGTGTCAGAAAATCCTAAATCTATTGCATCGATGGTAATTTAGTCATAAACCTTTTAATTGTGTCAATTTGATCTTAAACTTTCTACCTAGTGCTAATCCTTCCACCTAGTTTTAGTCGGATAGTGCCATATTGGTGACGTGAATGCCAGCCGGTCTACGTGGCACTGCCGTCGTCGACATGAATAATTTTTAACAATTAATATATTTTGATTTTTCTCTTTCTTTTCTTTTTTCCTTTCTTCTTTTTTTTGCCGGTGACAAGCCATCGTCACACGCAATGGCTAACCACTGGCCATGGTCAGGTGTTGCCCTCGCCTAACGAGGGCTCCCTTCACCAAATCGGACGAGGCCGGCCCTTACATAGGCCAGGGTAGCCTTCTCAGATCTGCTTAGGCGAGCCCCGACGAGGACTCCCTTCCCCAGGGCTTGCCTTCACTTGGCCGGGCCTCACTTGTGCTGGGTGAGGCTACTCTCACGCAACCGAGGTTAGCCCGCTTAGCCATGGCTGGTGGCCGGTTACTAGCGAAAGGAAGAAGAAAGGAAAAAAACAGAAGAAAGAAAAAAAAATAGTAAAATATTATTAAAAATTATCAACGTGTGTAATATCAGACAAAATTATCCGGAAAGACTGAATTGGCACTAGGTTAAAAGGTTTAGGATTAAATTCGCACAATTAAAATGTTTATAACTAAATTGAAATCAATGCAATAGATTTAAGACTTTTCCCACTTTATTTGTCTATCGTTGTCCATGTAAATGGTCATGCACAGAACCTTGATGAATGGTATATTTTTCACACCAGTATAAGTTTGAGTTTTTTGGTAAGAAATTTTTTTTGGAGCATTGCTGTTTTGTGGGTATTTTTCTTCCTTGAAAATATATATATATATATATATATATATATTATATTTGGTCGGAACTTTGGCTTTTATATTTTGTATTGGTGGATTTTATGCGCTTCTCTGAGTTGTCCCTCTCTTATACTCTCTCTCTCTCTCTCTTAATTAGATTTCCTAGAGAATGGACAATCGACGGATAAATTTGGAAAATAAATCTCGATAGAAAATTCTCAAATATTGAACAGTAATTCTTTTTTCCATAAGGATAATGAAAAATTCCTGCTTGGCCCCATTTCATTTATATAATACCTATCCCTAATAATTATTTTTTGTATCACTATTGTTTTTTGAGTCAAAGTATCACTATTTCATTGCGAGAAATATTAGGGATTTGATTCGTCAATCTCTAATTCCAGACCTTGGCGGCTATGCTGTCATTAGTTGTTAATGAATCTCCGGCGTTAGTTCGTGAGTCGTCCATGGGGATGTACGATCCTCCGGCGATGCTTCACGTGCTGTCCTCGGCGGTTGTGCTGTCAAATACCATCAAGAAGACCTCCCACACACACCCGCTGTCCCACGGTAGCTACTGAAAGCTTCCTCAGCCAGTGAGAGACGGCAAGTAGGGATGATCGGTTCCAAGGTGGGTTGGGTCCAGACTTAGAATCTAAAACCAACCCTGTTATAATCGGTTCCCAATTTTTGGAATCTGAAACCGACCCTGTTTTCCCTGGACCTTGTTTTGGAACCCTGTTTTCCGGTCCGGTTTCAGGGTCTACCCGAGAACCAATTTTTTCTTTTCCTTTTTTCTGATTTCATTTTTTTCTAGCAATTAATATATGTAGTAATGAAACGATTCAAAATAAAAGATGAATAAAAAAAACCATGATTCAAAAATCATGTCTGAAAATTAACAAAGTCGGTCACGATGGAACTTGTGTCCGATGAGATAATGCTTCAAGGAAGTTGCGACCAATAGGGGTGATCGGTTCCAGGGTGGGTAGGGTCCAGACCTGGAACGGAACCTACCCTGTTACAACCGGTTCCCAATTTTTGAACCCTGGAACCTACCCTGTTTTCCCTAGACCCTGTTTTGGAACCTACCCTTTTCCGGTCCGGTTGCAGGGTTTATCCGATAACCTATTTTTTTTTTTTTTCTGATTTAAAAAATTTGGAGCAAAATAAACAATTCACAAGCATCAACCCATATATAGCAGAATTATCTTAACTAAGGAAACAAGATTAGAAGCAAGAACGAAAATACCTCAACAAGAAAATTCAGCAAAAACGGGCTGGCAATATAATATTGAAGAATATCACATTGCATGCATACTGATAAATAGAATCTCCAGTAACAAAGTTTAAGCTGACGTCATGTGCTTCTTCAGGAGGTATATGGAAGTATTTGGCTTGTATATTATGAATGATTGAACTAATTCAGTTGTTTGCACAAGCTGCATATTCTTCTGTGGCACAACCTCGTTTTTGCTCATTCCTGTGCATGACTGTGATGGAGCATAATAAGAGGCCTAATCTGGTTTTGTTCTCAAATTACTATCTTTCGGCACAAATCCGTTTAAAAGGGGAAAAAAGAGAGAGGTCACAGAGGAAACCCCATGAGCAGAGCAACCCCAAGGATTGCTCTGTTCTTGCGGCTAAAAGAACAAACAGTCAGCCTGCAAAGAAAACAGAGATCAAATCGATTTGTATCTGAAAGAACCACTCGGCTTAAACACATTAATTTCTGGGTCTCACCAATCAAGGGCAACACCGAAGCAAAAAATGATTCTCCCTTTTCAAATCCAGTGGGAAAAAGGTCCAAAGAACACAAAACTAAAGCATTTTAAGACACAAGAAGCCATATTCATGAACAAAAGGAGCTTAGTGTGCAAATATAACAAAACAACATGCCCAAGACCAGGAACTTCAAGAAGATAGAGAAATCAATCCGAACCAAATAAAACAAGAACACCCTTCTTTTGTCTGAGCGGATTTGCACGGACAAAGAATGCAAATATCAGGAATCAAAAATTCGAACAACCATATTACAGCCCACAAGTACGCCGCGATCCACAAAAACACAGCACTTGAGTTCAAGAAATAGAGATCGCGATTCAAAAAAAAAAAATTTCAAGCGGCGGAAAATAATCTACAACCATATTCTTCTGTGGAACATCAGCCACCATTGCCGATTCTCTTCGAGAACAAAACCAAAGCACAAGATTTTCAAGCGGCGGCAAATAATCCAAGGTTGAGGGTCCTTTGAAACTCGGACTTAGGCAAGGGGAACAGTGGAGCTGACCTTGGCGGCGTGGGTTGGACTGGAGCTGGGTTTGGCGGCGATCGTGGCGAGCAGCCGCAACAACAACGGCGACGAGTTGGGTTGTGGCGAAGATGAGGGGCGACAAGCTGGGTTCCGGCGACGAGCGAAAGAACGAGCGTAAGTTTGTGGGCCATGGCGACTGCGGCCGTGGGCGACGAGATGCATGCGGGAACAGCAACCGGCGAAAGCAGCCGCGGCACTGAAACGAGGAAAGGAAGGGGGACTTTTGGTAATGAGAAAGGGTCGCACTCTCAAGTCTCAATGCTAGGGTTTTACTTTTTCAAAGAATTTAAAACTGGTTCTAAAACCGGTCCGGTGAGTTTTTACTTAGACAGGGGAACCGGACCGGTTCCAACCGGTTCCGAAAAAATAGAATCGGTTCGAACCGGTTCAAAGCGAGAACGGGTTTCGAACGGTTTTTGGTGGGTCGATCCGGTTCCGGGTAAATCCGGTCCGGTTGCACACCCCTAGCGACCAAGCTGGATAGCTTTTAAATGTGCTTATTCAGCCCTTTGATAGTCACCAACTGAACACAATGCCAAATCCTACGCAACAATATGTCAAATATCTCAACAATGTAACCTTTGTAATTCTGGCAGAATTCAACATACCTAGAATCAAATAATACGGATATTTCAAAAATAGGACAAACCAAATATGTATATGCAGATTTGTTCTCCTTATTGAGCTTAACACATGCAGATAAGTCCGCAACAATGGCTTCAAAATCCTTGAACTTGAAATTGACGATTCCTGAGTAAATAAGATACTCATAATTACATGTCAACAGAAAAACTCGAACTCGAACGCAAAACCTTAAACTTGAACTCGAACATTTCCCCAACACGAGAACAGATTTGGAGCTCGAGCTCGAAACCATTTGACCTTGCAACAAAGACGAAGAAGAGAGACTGAGGGAACGAAGGACTCACGGATCGGTGAGAGCCGGACGGGGGAAGCGAATGTGATCTTGCGGCGAAGAGAAGAATCGGAGAGAGGAGCGGCGAAGAGAAGAAGATGGGGAACGGCGAAGAGAGAAGAGAGGTAGGGCAACGTGATCTTCATTTAGGGTTTTTTTTTTTTTTTTTTTACATTATCTTAAAACCGATTCTAAAACCGGTCCGGTTCGGTTTTTACTTGGAACCGGAAACCGGACAGGTTTAACCGGTTCCAAAAAAATGGAACCGGTTCCTGAACCGGTTTAACAAGAACCGGTACCCGGACCTATTTTTTGGGTGGACCGGTCCGGTTTCTGGATAATCCCAGTCCGGTTGCACACCCCTAACGACAAGAGCGAGGCCACGATATCGGCCACTAGATCGATAGTCGATCAACGGATGTAATCTGAGACCCTCCTTCTCATTTTCATCATCCAAGCAATATAAGCAATTTCCATTCTCTCCCAGAGCTTCTCTCTCTACGATCCGAGCGAATGAGTGAGCGAGCGATCGAGAAAAGGCTTGGCCTAGGCATTCCAACGACCCAAGGAAGCCTAAGTCATCGCATGGGTCATTCCCAAACTATTGATCCGTGAGACCTACCTATAATAGCCTATACAAAATCCCCTAAATGGAATCATATGCGAATAAAAACAACCCTGATAGCCTATACAAAATCCTCTAAATTGAATCATATGCAAATAAAAACACTGCTCGAGTCCACTTGCATTTAGTTTATTATCAGACAATAGGACAACTTGTTTAAGTTGAACTAATCGAACCGCACGCATGAATGCGAGATGATCAATTTCTTTTTTTTTGTCCAAACTCTTAAAAATGGACACACACGAAAACCTGCCTGAGCTGCTGTTGCTGAAGCTTTGACATAGCGAAGACCATCATGGCGGCATTTCCAGTGATGCCCCCATCTCCATCTACAAAACCACGAACATTTTGGAAAAAGAAACTGCAATCCGGTGACATGGCATCAAAAAACGAAGAACCACAACAAGCACTCAACTCCTCCGTTAAACGAGAAATTGCATTGTGCAAATTATCAAAAAGGATACATACCACAAACAAATGCGACAAAGTATAACCCGCAGGCGATAATCAACTTGTTAATTATCGTTTGCTGATGCCATGTCACCGGATTGCAGTTTCTTTTTCCAAAATGTTCGTGGTTTTGTAGATGGAGATGGGGGCATCACTGGAAATGCCGCCACGATGTTCTTTGCGCCACGATGTTCTTTGCGATGTCGAAGCTTCCGTGACAGGAGCTCAGGCAGGTTTTTCATGTGGGTCCATTTTTAAGAGTTTGGACAAAAAAAGAAAAAGAAATTGATCATCTCGCATTCATGCGTGCGGTTCGATTAGTTCAACTTAAACAAGTTGTCCTATTATCTGATAATAAACTAAATGCCAGTGGACTCAAGCAATGCTTTTATTCGCATGTGATTCCATTAGGGGATTTTGTATAGGCTATCATAGGCAGCGGTGTTTTTATTCGCATATGATTCCATTTAGGGGATTTTGTATAGGCTATTATAGGTAGGTGTCACAGGTCGATAATTTGGCAACGAGCCGTGCGGTGATTTAGGCGTCCTTGGGTTGTTGGAACGCCTAGGCCAAGCCTTTACTCAATCGCTCGCTCACACGCTCGCTTGGATTGTAGAGAGAGAATCTAGAGAGAGAAGTTCTGGGAGAGAATGGAAATTGCTTCTATTACTTGGATGATGAAAATGAGAAGGAGGGCACCTCTTTATATAGTAAAGGGTCTCATATTACATCCATTGATCAACTATTGATCTAGTGGCCGATATTATATCGTCCTACGTGCCAACTACCCGCATTTATAGATACGTTGAAATTACTGTATCGCCCATCCCTGGGGTGTTCTAGAAGCTCCATTAGGGTTTGGACTAGTCTTTGTCGTGGACCGTGACATATGGATGATTGGTTCCCGGTTTGGTTCGTTTCTTGAATGGAATCGGAAACTGGACCGGTAAGATCGGTTCCCAATTTTCAGGACCGGGAACTGGACCAACGGATCATGGAACCAGTTCCCGGATCAATCCGGTTCCGGACAATCCAATGAAACCTTTTGCTATTTACTAGCAAATAAACAAAAGATGTAAGCATGACACACTTATCAAATAATATCATTTCTCGTGGCCAAATGGCTGCGAAAGGAGTAAGTTAAATGAGGAAGGTTTGGCAAAACCATATCCCATTAATCTGGGTACTGCCGTAATTACAATCTCTTCCAGAACGATGTGAATATCAATGGAAACCTTCTCCAGAGGAATTATTGTTTTTTCTATCTGCAAAATTAAATATTTGATACCACGTCGCCACGAACCTTAATCATCCACAAGACCAATATTTATCCAAACCCGATTTTAATTCTTAGAAAAAATAGAAAGAAATCAGAAGCGCCATATATCTCCGGCCTTGCCATTCAACGGCAATGGGCAACCGGCGGACAAATTCAGAGTATAAATCTTGACAGAAAATTCTCCGATATTGGACAATAATCCTTTTTTTCCAATAAGAATAATGAAAATTCCCGCTTCACCCATTTAATTTATATAATGCCTTACCCCGAATCATTATTTTTTGTATCGCAATTTTATTTCACAAGATGATGATGATGATGATGATGATGATGATGATAACAACAACAATACTAAAGATATAAACGTAAATTTTTTTGAATCGGTTTGTGTCTACACATGTTATTTCAGATTGTGGATATAAAAATATAGCCCAAGGATGGATCCGCTTGTTCATCATTGGTTGCTCGGGAAGCGAGGATCAATATTTCTTCACATAAGCCCCATCATACACTTGCAGACATCCGCAAACGGCACAAGGAAGACAGCGTCATCGTATAGATTCTTGGAAGATATTCAACTCTTTCGAATTGCTTAAGTGGTGTTGAATTTGCTTATACAGTTTTTTTTTAAGAATCCGTCGACAATGGAAAGTCCAATATTGGGTACAAGATTGTCTAACAATACATGGAATTCTCTTTCCTGTTTGAGTTTGGCAAAAAGAAATTCTCCACGTTGATCTTGTTGGAAAAATATTCTCCTTCGAATTGTAGAAGAAAAGAAACTTCAACTTTAAACGGGATGAACAACGAAGTCAGACTTTAAGGTATGATATCACTTTTTTTAAGGAATTATTTGCCCCACGAAGTTGCTAATGGTCACTGGCAAATTTTCTCCAGGATAAAATAAAGTCTCAATTGAGAATACCGAATAGCAATTTCGCTCTATCTCCAGGGTCTCTCTAGAAAAATAATTAGAAAAGATGGCTGTATATCTCTTGGAAGAAATAGAAAAATTGGTTATTCTTTTTAATGAACAAAAACGTTGAAATATTTATAACGTTGAACAAATACAACCTTTCAAATGTAAAGAAATTATGTCCGAATAGACACAACCTTCCAAAGATTGTAAGAGAGCCTAATTACTATTAGGTAGAAAATAAAAAATTCGAAATTAAATTATCAAAAAATAACCGCCACTCTATTGCGAACAGCTACACTGTTTCAATAGGACAAAACAGTCATTTTATGATAATAAATTCGAAATTTAATAAATAAATAAAAATGATCATTGATTAGTGCCAAATCTCATCCACGTGTGCACTCACATCCTTTCAATGTGGAACAATGCACCTTGTTGTTTGTTTTACAAACAAATTACCAACAATCTCCCACTTTGTTTGTAAAACAAAAAATACAAAATAAAAACATTAAAAATATACAGCCAAAATTTCTGTGATATTAATATACATACATAAAGGTTTCATTCGAGTTAAACCTTTACTTAGTGCAAGTGTCTCAAAATTCTATCAAAGTGACAAGTAGCTCAACTTTAAACTTGTATTTTTAAATAATAGAATCGGACACACCACACATATAATAACCTCTTGTTTCAGCGAGAAGTTCTATATTACTCAGCACTATTATGGCCATGTGCTTGTACCTGTTTCATGAGCTTTTTAAAAAGCAATCCTAACTTTCGTAAGAAGCAGCACTACTTCTAAGCTCATATAGCTGAAGTATCTTTCATGTGTTTCTGTTACTAATAACACATTTGAACCATACTTCATTAAGAATTTAATTCAACCTACAAACGTAATAGACGATACTTGTGGCATGTATCCTTTTTGATAACTTGCAGAATGCAATTTCTCGTTTAACATGTCAAAGTGAACAGCTAATTTCTCTGACACAAGGAGTTGAGTTATTATTATTATCATCTCGAAGTTATTCAAAATGGATGGACTTAACGGAATGACTTGATTGAATAAATTTGATAAGTTTTAGGATTTGATTGTACTTTTTGCGAGTTTTAGGACTCGAATGCATTTTTGACAAGTTTTAAGAAATCTAGTGAAATAAAGACCGAGGACAACAAGAGTAAAATCCGACACAAAACTTATCCATCAACTTATTCAAATGACTCATGCATCAAGCGACAGAGGTCATCCAAGCTTTTTTCCCCAAGATTTCCACAAAACTTCAAACCCCAGCGCGACTTCGATGAAGTTCTGCACCAGTCCATCGTTTTCCCTTGCATTCCCTTGTCTACTTTCCTCTTCTTGGTCCCTTACAACCTACCGGTGTGGGCATGGTCAGCATACAAGGGTAACAAATGATGGAATGTCGATTGAGCGAATCAATCCCGCGTCGAATCGGACTCTATCTCCATATATATATATGTATAGCAACGATGTTTACCAAGAATCCCAGAGCACAGGCGAAAGCTTCGAGCGAGCAATTGGGTCAGCTCTCCTCCTTCAGAGAACTAAACAGTAAAAGCTTATTCGAGATGCCACACTCAGTCATATCCAGAGATAATTTAAAAGCATCTCGAGCTCTTCAACAAGCGCATCATTGAGTGCTATATGAGGAGGAATAGCCTACTGCAGCATTTTATGGTTCCATTGCGAATTAATTTTGAATCCATATGTACCGAATCGGATGAATCGACTCATATCAAATTGAGTTTACCATTCCCTGGTTGCTTAATAGAACACGTTTTTATAATAATCCGGTAATCCCCATTAACAGCAAGAGAAAAAGGTAACATCCAAGACCAGTAGAAAACCTCACCGAAAAAAAAAAAGCAGAAATGTCCAGAGGAAGAAAACGATGGACAGAGGCGTAGGGAGGCTATAGTAAATATCAGTTACATTAGGATTTTATTTCCTAATTCAAATACAAAAAAATATAGATATAGGGTATCTTTTCTTTCAAATACAACTTCCGAGAATCTTTATTGCCGTTTTCCTATTTTTCAATTTAAAAAAAAAAGAAGAAATCTGAAACACAACATATCCCTGGTCTGCCTTACCAAAAAAAAACAAACATATCCCTGGTCTTGCTTAGGACAATAAATCTCGATAGAAAATTCTCAAATATTGGACAATTATTCTTTTTTCCATAAAGATAATGAAAATTCCTGCCTGGTCCAGTTTAATTTATACAATACCTACCCCGATAATTATTTTTTTGTATCACTATTTTATTGCGAGAAATATTAGGGATTTGATTAATCTTCAATTCCAGACATCACACTTGAACAAACCCTAGCTGAAGACAATTCCAACCAACCACAAACAAATAATTTGAATGGTCTTCTTGCTTCCAAATCTTGAAGAAGGTCGACTTGGAGCTCAGTAGAAAGAGGAAAGGCGAATTGGAGAACAAACACAATGGTCAAAAATCGAAATTCCCACGAGTCCGGGAATGAAGGCGAGATGATGATTTCCCGGCATCCGCCCACCCCTCCGACGAAAGCTAATTCTGATACATACTTGTTGCCCACCATGGTGGTGTAAGAATCTCCGGCTTGGCAGCTGTGCTGTCAAATAATCCATCAAGAAGACCTCCACACCTGCGGTCCCACGGTGGCCGCCAAAAGCTTCCTCAGTCTGTGAGAGATGGCAAGAGTGAGACCATCCATGGGCGACAAACCGACGGGCCACCGTGCACAGTATGAACTACCTCTTACCGAACAGGATCTTCACCATCAGTGGGGACGTCCAGTGTAAGAAATGCAAGAAGGTCTCGAGATTGAGTATGTCCTCTGAGGCGAGTTCCTTGAGGACGGCAACTTCATCGCGCAGAACAAGGCAACAATTCTCGATCGGACTCTGCAGGAGTGGATGAGCCCGGTCCTCCACAACCCAAGTGCAGGTTCTGCGACCAAGAGAACAGCGCGAAGTCCGCGATCTCAGTCAAGAAGAAGAAGATGATGAATTGGCTCTTCTTGCTCCAAGGACAGACGCTCTGCTGCCTGACACTGAAGCAGCTGAAGTATTTCTGCGCGCACACGAAGATTCACCGGACGGGCCCGAAGGACCGGATCTTGTATTGCACCTAACCTTGGGTGGTGTAAACAGCTTGATCCTACCGGCATTTCTTGCATTCCTAAGGGTTTTATTGGGTTTTCTTTGTATCCAAAATGGCGAAGAAAAGAGAGGTTTCAGAGATCATATTCCGTTCAAACTGGTTACATGCGTAAAAGTTTTTTTCTTCGGATATTTATATCTCAAAACTCATTTTGGATCAAAACTCTTGATAGTTTCAAGCGATTCTCATCGCAAATGGATATGATATTATTCCCGAGGGAAGTAATTGGCGTGCTCTCTCTCAAACCCACACCAACCGTAACTTTGGGGATGTAATTTAATTGTCTAAACATGCAAAGATTTCATGAATACAGAAAGATTTCATGGGTTATTCATGGATTAGGGGCCAGAGATTTCATGGATAGGGTTCATGAATATGGGATTTTCAATAATATTTTTAAAAGTAATTTTGGTCAATTTTAATTTTAAATCACTGGCATGCAATGGTTGACTATGCGGATGCGCGATTAATTAATTTAATACTCAATAAACCGAAACAAGAAATAAATTACTTAAAATCGAAGTATAGGCTAGATTTATATTTTGATTTCCGTCTAACAAGAATATGGAAAGAAATCTTCTTTTTACGTGTCACATTATTTGAGGGATCACACAAAGTGGAAAGAAGTCTTTCTTTACGAGTCACGTATTTTTTTTTTTTGGTAATGCAAGAGTATGTATAACTTTTCAAAACACCAAGTACAACCTAAGCTCAAACCAACCCATGACCAACTTAGGACAATGGAATGTCCAGAGAGGGTGACGGGGGTTCAGCAGGAACTATACATCAGGCCGGAAAAACGGCAATAAAAAAACAAGAGGAAAGGAAGAACAGACAACTAGACGCCGAGGCCGCACTAGCTGCAGGATGGAGGGCCGACACCCTACCTCCGGACATCTACTGAAGGGGAACCGGAATAGCTGAGCCCAGTGCTAACAAAAGATAGTCGATGGGAGATCCCATTTTCTCTGTAGCAGCCTATTTCTATATGTGTCTTCAACTCTACCCATAGAGATGACCTTGTCCTTTACGAGTCACATATTGATTTTCCTCTAAAACAAGAATTAGAAAAAATGGAAACTTGTGGATGGACTCCTCCGGCTGAGAAGACCTGACGTCTCCGAGTCGAGGTGCCTGAAATTCACCATCCTCTTCAAATTCTCGCCAATGTCGAGCTACCATTCTCCTTGTTCATCTTCGTGGCAGCGTAAAAAGACTGAGGACGAGCTCACTCCCTCTCGACCTCCTCCACAACGTCCTCTCCCGCCTACCCACGATATCGCTCCTCAAGTGAGGCCACATCTCTGGAGAGTGGTGCGACATCATTGACCCGCCCCTTGCTGCCACGCCTGGCGGCGTCGAGAGTCCCTAGATTCTGATGCTCCCAGGGCCGAGTTGTAACATCCTGAATTTTGACCCGTTCTTTGAGACCAATAAAGTGTATATTAATTTCGTTTGATTTTAATAAGATGGGACTTGATCACTCACGGGATACTAACCAAATGGAAAAGGCTAAATAGGGAACGGTACGTGGACCGGGGATTCGATCGCGATGAATACCGATTTCGAGAAAACGTCGAGGGAATATTTTGGGCCTATATAGCCGATCTTAGAAAGTAGCCAGTTGATTTAGCCAATGATGTACGATCGGTTCGCGGTGATTCGCTGGCAGAAATCGTTTGATGACGAATCCGAAACTAATCCGAACAATCGCGACCTCCAGTACTAGTGATAATTCCTCACGTTTTCTTGAAATTTGAGTCTATTACGATTCGGACAATCCAAGGTCGATACGCGTAACTCCTAAACAGCCGTCCGTTAGTGAGAGGCCCTAAAACTTCAAAACGAGAAAATTTAATCGCGAAATTGAACTCGAACTTCGACGTCGAATTTCAAGGGTGATTACGAATATTTTGCAAGACTGACGTTATTTTAGAGTGGCCACACATGTTTGGGACTACTACGGCTGAAAACTGAAATTTTAACAGAAATTGAGAAAATTACAATTTTGCCCCTAGGAACTTCGATGTCCGTTTCCGAGACCAAACGATGTTATTTTTTTGAAACCGATGTCATTTTGGAGTGGTCACGTATGTCTAGAGTGCGTACGGTCAAAAATTGAAATTTCGACCCCGGGGTGAAAATTTACGGTTTTGCTCCTCCAAACTTTTGGACTGATTTTCGAGGGCTTAAAGGATGATTTTTATGGATCCGACACCATATTATGTTGGCCACGCATATATAGGATCGATATGGTCAAAAATTGAAATTTCGACCCGAGATCGGAAAATTACGAAAATGCCCCTAAGGCCATTTTGACTAATTCCGAATTTTAACCAATTTTTGGGGACTTAACCAAGGTTATTTGGCTCAACCCAAGTCTGGTCAGCCAATAATTGAGGACATTTGACCATTGGGCCCTTGAATTATTGGATGAGAATGAAGCATGACCATTGGATTAGGGGCAAAAATGTCCAACCCCTTAAATTAATGACACTTGGCTTCCACTAAGCTAAATTTGACCCATTTTTTACCAGCTCACTCTCTCTCTTCGGTCACTCACGACACTCTCTCTCTCGTCCAACCCTTGAACGCCATTCCTCCTCCTTCGTTCCTCTTCCGTTTCTGCTCAACCGACTACTGTTCACGCCGGAGCAAGCCACGTCGCTGGAGCTGCTCGCCGTCTGGCCACCATCGTCGCCCCAGCTAACCAGCACCACCGTCCCTCACTCCCTCTCTTGTTCCTTTCTCTCTCTCCCTATTTCTTGAGGCGGTGACATCTTTGGTAAAAGCGAGCCAATCTTTGCCACCTTTGTCACCCACCACCATTGACCACTTTTGTCCAACCAAAATTAGACGATGAATCCACCTAGCCCCGAATCACCAAAACGGCGTGCCACCCGTTCCCGTGGCCTCGCCTCGAGTCAAGTTTAGGCGAGTATAAATCCCTAAACCTTTAATTAGCTTAATTGTGCATTCTAGGGGTAATTTATGGGTTAATTAGACTTAATTAGGGTCTAATTAGGTTTATTTGTGTGTAGGGTGATTAGGGCTTAATGAGGTGGTTTAAGTGTGGTTTAGTGCCTAAATAGTAATCTGTCCTGGTACTATTCACACAGAATCGAATTTGTGCAAATTGTCTAAGTTGAGACTTAGTTGGTTCATTGATTAATGACTTGAAATTAGGCAATTTAGGGACTATTTAGAGCTTGTATAAATCCTATTAAGTGTCGCCATGTTCGAGGATTGATTGGTTAAGTTTGATTGGTCAAGTTTGATTGGTCATGGCGGACCTTAGGCGCAATGAATTGGATTGATATGAGTGCGCGGTACAAGAGCCGGACTAATTGGGCTTGAATGGGATTAAATTGAACATGTCGGTAATGTGTTGAATTTTGCCTAAATTGTGAATGATTGTGCTTGGCATGTTGGCATTGGTAATTGACTTTAGATTCCCGGGTATGTGATTGGTATATTATGTTGTAAAGTGACTGGATTTGGGTGCATTGATGTCCGCGCCTAATGTGAATATTTGCGGGCCTATGGGTTGATTTATTCAAATGTGGCCTTCGGGTCGGGCCTACGGGTTGATTTTTTCAAATGTGGCCTTTGGGTCGAGCCTATGGGTAGTTTTAAATTATGGCCTTTGGGTCGGGCCTTCGGGTCGGAATAAACTGTGGCCTTCGGGTCTGGCTTACAGGTCGATTTACTGCTGAAAGTGGCCTTCGGATCGTGGCCTTCGGGTCGGGATATCTATTGGCCCTTAAGTTGGAATAATCATGTTATTCATGAAAATGGCAATCGTGTGCTGAGGACGTTATTTGTGTGCGTATTCAACAGTTTGTACGTGATTATTGTTGATAAATGCCTAACTTGCAGGGCTATGATAAACAATTTGGGCTGCGGGCCTAGGAATTTATGGTGATTTAATGGTACACTGCTTGGTGTGTTTAATTTACTTGTCAGGAGGTGCATGTTAGCCTAGCTTAGGTTTAGCGGTGATTTACTTGCTGAGATTCGTCTCACGGTTGTTGGAAACCGACTTTTCAGATCCTCGGCAGTGAGGATGGCAGAGGCGCCAATCCGTTTTTGGGATTTCCCAGTTCATCGAGAACACTATGTCGATGCATGTCGCACCTTTTTGACCAAGCCCCGCCATAGTTTAGTATCCACGGGCCACCATCCTTTTTGTTCGATGGCTGTTGCTCAATTTGTTTTCTAGTTGCTTTTCTTGTAATGGATATTGTATAAATTTCTGTAGTAATGTAAAATGTTTTTTTATTCCTGCTAAATTCCAGTGCTGTGCTATCCTTGGTTGTCTTATTTATTGTACGGTGTGTGTGTGTGTATATATATATATATATATATATATATATATATATATATATATATAGATACGTTGCTTCCGCATGTGCATTGGTCTGTGTGCGTTAGACATCTGGGTTGGTGACGTAACCTGGAGACGTCGCACCACAAATTCGACCTATACGCGGGATGTTGACACTTTGTGGGGGACGGAGCGTGACACGAGTCGCAGAGTGGATCACAGATTTGCGGTGAGCAATGAGCTCCTGGTGACTTGGCTCCCCAAATTGGCCATGACGGCGTTGTCCCACGGAGCTAGAGCTTCATGTCAAGGGTTGCTCTGCTTTGACGACCTCCTCCAAGGTAGTACCTATCTGCTCAACCCTCTGACCCAAGAAATCGTGGAGCCATTGCAGAAGCCAAGCGATCGAACAGTAAAATAGAAAGAACAAGAAAATAAACTAGACACTAGATTTACGTAGTTCGGTCGTAGTGACCTACGTCTAGATCTGTCAAAATGGGTCATAAACCCATTTCTTAACCCATATATTAGTAAATGGGTCATAAATATGTTAGTTATATTTAGTAAATGAGTCATAAATGGATAGAAGTCTTATAAATGGATCGCAAATGGGTCGCAAATGGGTCATAAATGAGTTTACAACTGATTTAAACTCAACGCATTTCTCTCGCCGTCACTCAATCTTGCACTCACTCATTCCGCACTCTCATTTCAGCTTGGGTATGAATTTTCTTATATTTAATTAAATATGGAAGTGTTTTAGAATTATGGATCTAATCGAGTATGGGTTGGGTATAGGTCGGGGCGGGTATGGGTCAAGAAAATTGCATTGCGCATATATGGGTCATAAACGGGTTAATAGGTCAATTTGGGTCGGACCATTTATGACCCGAACCAAACCCGACTCGACCCACCCATTTGACAGGTCTACATCCACGGGGAGAGCAGCACGAAATTATAGATCAAGCGATATAACGGAGATTACAACTATACTCGAGTCACTCAAACACTTTAAGTGTTTCTCAAGCTCTAATTACACCAAATAACTTACGTAGTGTTTAGCCTCAAAATTCTTTACAAAATAATCTATCAATCTCACGAAAGAATTATACATAAATCTTACTATAAGATTTAATCGCTACTAACACTTGAATCATTAATATAATTCTACGAATAAAACCACGAAGATAGCTCACTGTCAAGCACTCGTAAACGGCGCTTTAAGACCTCTTCATCTACGACGGCGCATCGAGACTCTTTTCTACCAAAAACAGAACAGCCCGTATTTATACTTAGGGTCCACGGTCAGCCTTTCTCTCGAAGCAGACTCCATGCAAATATACTTATATCTTTTTTCCGAATCCAACTTTCTCTGACACCCGTCACCCATGGCAAGAAGTCCACAATTTCCTCTTTTACAGTCAAAGTCTTCTACGCTAACGTTGGACTCAATTTTGCTGATTACTTCCCGACTTCAATAAATAATCGTCATCTTTTATTTTGCACCCATGTTGACCGAGTCAAAGAAGAAGACTCACTTAGACTTTCCTTTTTCGGTGGACGAAGACTCCAACTCACATTTAAAAAGCTAATTTCCAAAACTTGCCTTGGATTCTTTCTTTTTTTAATTTCTATAATTTAAATTTTTACTTCGAGCTCAAATTCAAGATATATTTTTAATACTGGACCACCTGACCAGCCGGTACAAGATCCTGCACATGAGCTCGTTTGTCAATAAAGACCGCGAAATTTGCATGATGAGGGCAGAGGTCCTCGATCAGGGCTCGAGGTCATGGAGGGACACAGTGAGCGTCTCTACCCGCCTCCTCCTCGGAGCCCCGGTGTTTGCAGCCGGATCGATCCATTTGATTGTCGCCAGTGCAGAGTACCACGTCCACAGGATCTGGTCATTCAACCTCGCGAAGGAGGAGTTCACGAGGACTCCGTGCCCGCAGTTTGAAAGAGCCATCGCGGTGGACCTCCGGGGAGTCCTGGGGCTCGTCGACAGCTCCCGTAAGGAGAGCCATGATGTGTGGGTGATGGAGGAGAGCGGGGTGTGGGTAAAGAAGTACAGGATCCCGCTGATGTTGCCGTGGGGGGCGAATGGTCACCGGTTCGCTTTTTTTCATGGGCTGCGGTGGCCACAAGATGGTGCTCTTGTTCTTAAGGAGCGTCTTGGGCTATGATCCGGTGACCGACGAGCTGGAGTACGCGCAGAGAGGTGGTGTGTCGCTGGACAGATTCATCGGCAGCATCACCGTGAGTTTGCTTTCGCCGGCCAAATCGTGGAACGCGGGCAAGAGACGTCATCAAGGACGGTCCGAATTAATGGATTGGATGTGTACTATGTGCACCAGAATGTGTCTCTAAATCTTTTGTTTGGTCGAAAGATGAATAATTTACTACTTTTTTAATTAGTTGCAATAGCTGATGAATTTTGTTCATGAGATTGCATGTATAATCCGTTTCTCGAATTGAATTGGCATTGCCGGTTTTTTTTTTTTTTTTGTGTGTGAAAAAAGTGTACTAATAACTATAGATTAGAGAAAACAATCGACATGTACATACACATGTGACAAAACAAACAATCTCCACCAAAATCTCGATGGTTCTTCCGACAAAATCGACCAGGGTGGGGGGTTGTTATTGCGGGGGACGCATAGCTCTTCAGCCAAACAATTTATATGATGTCGTTAACATCTGATCACCATTGGCGATCGTAGAAGACTACCGGAAGAGTATATTGGCTGCTCCATCTTCGACACCTTCGAAAAACAATGTTGCATTACGTAGCCAAAATTAGGACGCGATTGCGCCAGCAACCTCGCCATCCATGAGAGCCATGATCCTACTACATTGGGTTCATATAGGATAATGCACTTTGCTAAAAGGGTAACCTTGTGGTAAATGATGTCAACGCAATGCGTCATGGTGGCACCTTTTTGTATAACAAAAACCAAATCGAATGATTTTAAAGTAGAGCTTTCTGATATTGGAAGCGAAGGCCGATTCCGGTGCCTGTGCCGACTTTTGATCCTCTCCGCCTTAGCTATTAGAATTGGAGACTCATTGTAAACCACGTCTGATTACTTTGATCCACCTATGAAGAATTAAGAGCAAGGGAATGAGAATGAGATGTGTTGCTTCCGCCAAAACCGAGACGGAGAGGTCATCGCAGAAGAAAAGAGTGATGCAAGTTCACCTGTATTTAGGTGACCAAGACGTGTCTAAATACCGCCAGGACTGCCTTAGCATACTCGAGTAAACGCCATAATTGTCACAAAACACGAGTAAACACCAAGAAGTGGATTACTAAATATGGCTAATATCATACTTCCAAAGTCATAAAACAAGTGAAAAAACCATATTAGTCAAGTTCCATACACGGTAACAAGTGCAAATAACAGGATGTCCTTGTCCAATAATAGCAGAAATCATCGAGAATGGAAGAGGCGAGGCCGAAAGGTGGATTCAACCAGTCCAACATATTAGGGCAACAATAAAATTGTGAGCAATGGGAGAGAGGCAATCCAACCTTAGAAGTAATTGATATGTGAATCCACTCGAATGGTTTGCTCAGGACGATTGTAAAAGCAGAGCTGACCGCCACCAGCACATAGACCACAGATATGAATAGAAAAGTGAGCCCCATTGTTAATTTTGTCGGTAGTGAGGAGCAGAAATCGTCTGCGGCAGACCATGAAGTGACAATGCCGAAGAACATCAGAGTGGTGGAGACAGAGAAGAAGAGAGCGAGACCGTCTGCAATCAAGAATACCTTGAATAAGGTCACCTCCAGAAAGATTGGCCTCCCCTATTGCTATCGTTGCCTACAAGTACTTTAAAGGCCCTAGCGAAAGCTTTCGTTGGGATGAGAGTCGCGAGGATGCCACAAGATGATGCATACTTCATCCATTCGCTTGCCTCCTCCTGCACGTCTTGACATTTTTCTAGAAAATCTGCCCGATATGATTTCCTATCCGTACTTGGTAAAGGAGACTTCATATCTTCTACTATCTTAAGGGAAATTTAAAAAAAGTGTCTATCAATGTAAATGTAAATTAAAGATTACAAAAGACAAATTAAGGTAAACAAAAGGTTAAAGAGGCTTTCACATTTGCGCCATCTTCTTATGTATATAGTGGTTGAGAAGAAAATGATGGATATAAGACATTAATCAGGAAAGCAAACTTCAAGCCACCGAAAGGCATGCATCACATATCAGAAAAAATATATATCTATGATTCATGAGAAAAAAAAGTGTAGTATTTTGAAGGATTCACCTAATAAATGCATATACTTTAGACTTTGAATTGAATTAAATCCAATCGTAACATAAACTATCATTTTACACTTTCATTTTATAGATTCTATCATTGGATGAAATAAGGCCGCGTACTTGATTTTGTGACGAGCATGATTTTTTGAACCACGTAAGAGCTAGTGCCGCTACCACGAAGAGGAGAGATGAATCATGTTAGCAAATTGGGAATTGATAAAATATTTTTAAATTGAATTACGTTAGAATATGTTACAGAACAACTTGGATCAATCAACCTCCATTTCCTGAAATCCAAATCTACAATCCTCAATAATTCAACTTGGCAATTTGACATTGAGTAAGACTTCGAAATTAAATTTACAAATGTTGTATTAAATGATAATTTGCGACATACGTCATAATATAGATATTAATTTGTATATATAGATGAAGTAGTTGCCGCTTAACTTTTTGAATGATTTACTTTTTGTTGTGTTAATTCATAAATACTCAAAAATAATTTCCTTGGACATGTGTAGGCTGGGTATCGGCGAGCTAAATACAAGTTTATGTCTTCTAGAACACAAAAATAAAAGAAAAATTAATTCAAGTTAACAGCAAAGAAAAAAGATAAGAAAAGAAAAGTTAATTCATGGTAGCTTCAGTTGGGCTGTCTAGTGAATGCTTGGCCAGATTCTAAATAACCTCCTTTTGCTCAGGAGCATTAAGAATAGCAATCTCCATGGCAGAGCTTATCTCACACGATTGAATGAGGGT
Organism: Syzygium grande; assembly: GCA_024733475.1. Lineage (NCBI taxonomy): Eukaryota > Viridiplantae > Streptophyta > Magnoliopsida > Myrtales > Myrtaceae > Syzygium > Syzygium grande. The sequence goes on along the minus strand of JAMXDD010000003.1, from coordinate 21,399,076 downwards.
AATTTGTTGAATAATGCCTCTATGATTCTAATTCGTCCTCCCTTGGCAGTAGCGGGAAGGGCTTCAACGAAAGTGGAATCTCTGCTAGGCACGCGCCCGACCATAATCGAGCACATTTAAGCGTCGACCTCTCATGGTCGCAATAGTGGCCCTTAGTAAATTACTATCTTGATTGGCTAATGTCTCCATGGCATTCCAATCACCTTTCCATAAGGCGTCAAATAAAGGCCAATATATTTGAGGTACATCTATTTTTGTCGGGCTTTGGCGCTCAAGATCAAGTGTAATCAGTGCACCAGCTCAAAGTTCCAATTAGACACGAATGCAAGAGAAGGGGCCGTCCTTTACTCAGCTAAATGATATTCATGCATGAGTGCATAATCTAAGGGAAAGTAAACAATTACAATCAATACTGTTGTGAAAACACGCAATCGAACAGTAAGATAAAAGTGAACATAACTAGAAAATAGATTGGATACCAAATTTACGTACACTTATGATTAATTCTCATGGATGAAATCTCCGCGGAAGAGCTCCAATTGGATGGACTGGATGCACATCAACTACCGCACTTGAAGACTCCACGCTCTGAATATATAATAAGATCAACAAGGAAAATTTCTTTTGCCAACCTCAGACAGGAAAGTAGACAGTCTTGTACCCAATATTGGACTTTCCTCCATTGTTGACAGATTCTAAAAAACCGTATAAACAAATTCAACACCACTTAAGCAATTCAAAAGAATTGAATATCTTCCAATAATGTATACGATAACGCTGTTTTGCGCATATCTGCAAGAGTATACTCGGGATTATGTGAAGAATATTGCTCCTCACTTCCCAAGTAACCAATGAAGAACAAGCAGATCCATACATAGATTCCTCACCGACTAATTAATTGAACAATCTTGAGATAGTGGTGCCTCATCAGTTTCACAAACCTTAACGTCCTACTACGTGCATTACCGATTCAAGAAAGGGTGGCAAAGATCGGCAAAGTCAAAATCAGAAACCTTGGTGAGGCATAAACTGATAGCTTTCTCGCTAAAATCACTCTCTTCCAAACCAAACCTTCATTTTGCTGGTGAACTATTTTGGCGCCATGTAAGTGTAGGTGTTGCTGGGATATGGTTTTTGTTCATAGGTGTTATAGTAATTAAATTCAGAGCCCTATTAGTTTTTGAGTCGTATCGTTTCCTCTGTTCTGAGAGAGAAGAAAAGCAATATCAATGGCCCATCAGATTGTTCACATGGTTTACCAGCAATTTAGCAGTTTAGTCACAACTCGAGATTATTTTCAAAGAAGCTCTTTGATGGTCACATCATTCTATCAATGATTTTTTTATATAAGCATCGCTTTGTCAAGGTTTGTTGTGAAGCATTGAGGTGCTTCATGCAATATTATGAACATATTCATTGAGTAGGAACAACACGGACACTAAAACAGGGAATTGTTGCAGGTTTCTGCACTATTGCTTCTATCGCAACAGGGAGAGAGGCATCTATTGGAAAGAAATGTTAATGCTGCTCTGCGGAAGAGGAGTGAGGAACTTCAGAGGAATCTAATACAGGTAATATGTTCCTCACAATTCCTCAGGATTTCATAATCTTAATACCCTTTGCTCAGTTTGAAATGCCTTTTTTATCTTGCTTATTACATGCTGTTGGTGTATCGATAGAGTTTCAGTGTTCGAAAAAAGGGCCGACCGTGTGTTGATCATTCCAATTATTCTTAGCCTTGTTATATCCAGGCTGGTTCTCTTAGTTCTTCCTGCATCACTTTCCCTTATCAGTCTTAGCTTCCTTTTTGTTATTTATTTATTGATGTATTGGCGTCATTTAAGATGAAAAAGTATTGACAAACTACTTTTTCTTAAGGTTACAAAGGTGAAAGGTCTCTAGTGCTGGTATAGTGAAACACTGCACTAGTGCCGATAAACCACAACATATTACAGAGTTGATGAGTAGAATATTAATAGAAACGGCTCATAAAATACTCTATAGTACTGATATGACTAGGAGATTCTTGGCAGATGCGCTTAGTACGACGGGCTACCTGATGAATAGATGCCATAGGCGATTGGATGTTGGACTCCTGAAGAAGTATGGTTCAGTAATGTTGCTGTTATTCAGTTATAAGAATATTTAGTTGCTCGTGTTATATTCGAATGAGTGATGTAAGCTCGATTGAAGAGGAATAAAGTGCATGTTCCTAGGTTATGGACAAGGTGAGTGGGTCTATGTTTATCGTGCCCAGAATTAAATTCGCTCGTATTCAGCATATAAGTTACATTTGACGAGTTTCCAGTACTTATGGTAAGAGTGTTATTGGTAATATTTATACAGATTTCGATGATTCAACTCACGGTGGAGTTGCAACCAAAAACTTTTAAGGTAGTTGTACTAGCAGAGTAATCAACTAAGATACTTGTAATGAGGTGGAACCTATAGATATAACGGTTGCTGTAACTGCTGATATTGACCAAATATGTATTCGATCTCCTATCAGATATGTATACAATGATGGTTTTGCTTCATCTGTGATAGATGAGATTGTGTCGTAAAATCTTTGTTGAACAATTAAAGGTGCAAATGAAATTAATTTTATGATGAAGTCCACGATTATCGCTTGCATTGACAAAAACAAAAAAGGAACACTTGCGTAGAATATAGCAAGTAATGTTAAAGTGGTGGGACGATAATTTTGGCAAAAACATTGTTATGGGGCGTGGATTAGCTAAAGAAGGCGTGGAAAAAACTCCACCATTTTCTTTATCTGCTTGTTTTATTATAAGCGAACCTTGGAAAAATGATCTTCTCTTTTTTAAAATATACCTAAATAGTGATGGAGTTTTTATCATATCTATCTAGAATTTAGTGCAATTCACTGGTGTCACCAAATGCTCCCATCTCTTGACAAAGATTGAGTGAGTTTACAGATATTGAATTAACAGAAAAAGAACCGACATCTAAAGGAAACGAGATGAGAAGTCATATCACTACGTATTCCTTTTAGTATCTTCCCCTTTCAAATCAACAGAAGCAAATATTCAGAATGCACAAATTCAATGGAGAAAATACAGTATTGACACGCAATTGCCTTGTGTTTTATAAGTAGGACTTTCAAATACTTTGTTTCTTTGTAAGCCAACTTTACTAAAGCTCTCCGTACCTAGACATTAGCTACAGTGACTCTGGGAACCAAATCATCATAACTCTAAAGGCCAAACGAATGTGCTTCTTGGAACCAAAATAGAAAAGGGATCATGAAGGAAAGTTTGAAGTACCCATTTGTGTTCGTTGAAGCTTGTACGAATTCAATGGTTCTCTACTTTCTACAGCCAAAGAACAAAACATATAATCCGTGCTTTCAACACATCTTTCTCACGTCACAATCGCTACAATGTGATTCATGCAGAGCTAGTAAGACAGGAAGCAAAAGGCTACTGTCAAGAGGAAACCTACAGCTGCTCCGATATCCGGATGGAATCTACAAATGCAAAGTTCCCCCAGTCGAAGCCTCGTCGAATGAAAGCTCATCAGATGGTGGCTGTTCAGTCTACTACGACAAAGGCTGATTTTTTCTTCGAAGGTCGAGTCCGGAAAGGTCAAAACCTGGCCTTCTGTGGGAAGTGCGACGGATTGTTTATATTATGAAACATCAAAAGTCAATAGGAAAGCCAGCAAGAGAGAGAGAGAGAGAGAGAGAGAGAGAGAGAGAGAGAGAGAGAGAGAGAGAGAGAGAGAGAGAGAGAGAGAGAGAGAGAGAGAGGTGTGCGGTTCGTGGTTAAAAATACCACAAAAATGGGGTCATTTCCATTTCAAGGCCAAATTAGATTATTTCCCTAAAAAAATGACATTGTTTTGGTTTTATCAAAACCACATCGTATCTACGTCAGCTTTGTTTGCTTGCCCACGTGGCCACCATATAGGATTTTTTTTCCGGCCATCTCACATGGAACAATGGTGGGATGTGTATCTATTATACCAGCATAAGTTTGGGAGTTTTTGTGACATGAAAACAAAAGCCTGAGTTCATGAGGGGCATACATAATTTAGTCTCTCTTGTGGCATTTTGCTGTAATTGCACACTTTGAAGGCTAGACTGAAAGATTCCCCGGAAGAAACTGACTTAAAAAACAGGAAAAATGGCAGTTGGCACCGTACACCATCACATTCAAGCCTTGGATCTCGCAAGAGGGCCTCAAAGTCAGTGCACGATCTGCATTTAAAACTGTTCTACTTTACAGATCACAGTCTAATATAAAAGGGCAAAAAGATAGGTACTGACAGGGTTATAAAGGAAGAGGGGTACATGCTAGCGCCTATCTTGGCTCATTTCACATGCTACTGCCCCTTGACACCACCAAAGGTACATTACATTCATAGTGCAACCTAAAAGAGGGCAGGCAGACATTACAATGGCTTCTTTGACAGAAATCGCTTCAATTCACCACACCGAGTTGATCCCGACTACAAGCAAATTGCACATATTAGTCGACAAAAAGCAAATTATCTGATAATCACGAATGTGGATTGGAATGCACATACGCCTCACTCCGCCTGTAGGTTAAGGGCAAGAATAGGAATGGACTGGCAGTGTCCAGTGTGTCATGAGGCTCTATAACAACCATAGAGTACTAAAAACGGCTGCTCATAGATACCACCCCTGGACCATTTGCAGAAGTATACTAAAACCAAGTCAAATAAGCAAGGGGATTGACAAGAAACTC